>JAPMOR010048682.1:24609-66985 GCA_026543865.1 Argiope aurantia | reverse complement strand
AAATTCGTTAGTGAATATTATGCATCTCAATATATTGCAGATATCAAGGAAATTCGTTAGTGAATATTATGCATCTCAATATATTGCAGTTATCAATGAAATTCGTTAGTGAATATTATGCATCTCAATATATAGCAAATATCAATGAAATTCGTGAATGAATATTAAGTATCTGAATATATATCTTGAATGCTGAAATTATAAATCTTAAAATAAATTTTGGCGTTCATACGTACTTGAATCAAAATTTTGGAATTTAGTTTCCCTGTTTGTGTCCATGAGAATATAATAACTCAGTTTAAAGAGATCGATTAAGGAAATTTTGTACTGATTTTTAACATAAATATTGTAATTCTATACCCTTTTATTTAAATAAAATTCGGTCACTACAAGGTTATATTTTGCTCTATCTGTTATAATGCATTTGTATAAAATAATTCAAAAATACAAGGATCTAGATGAATGAAATTTAACATGTTACCTTACATCAAGATTATATACCAAATTTTAATTTAAATTCATGAAAGCGTAGACAATAACAGCGTTAAAAACTAAGTAAATAAAATTAGGTATGGCTGTTCTGAATTGAAAATTTATATCAGTATATCAACTCATATTCGATTGGTTAACAAAATTAGATTTTATAACGGGTATTTACACATTTTTAGAATAATTTCAACAAAGAAATTTTTTTAAAGTAATGTGTTTTGGAATAAAAATTTCTGGCAGTAGCTTATTACTTAAGAAGAGAAATATCGTCAGTTACTTTCAAATTGATCCTTCTTTCAAAATGTCGCATATAAATAAGCTGTAGATTGAAAAATCTGTTTTTAGGCTTCACGAAGAGATGTATTCCTATAACATCATTGAAACACGTTATGAAATGCATGGTATTAAAATTTCTGTACAAAAGAATGCAAAAAAGAATTATTATTAATAGGAAAGGTCTGTTGAAAATATATATCTAATCACAAACTCGCTACGATTGATATATTCTGGAAAATATTAGAAGAGTAATGGATATCAATATCTTTAAAATTTTACGAAAAACCCTTCTGTAATGGAAATCGTGATGCAAATTTTTAACCATGAAGAAAGACTCTCAGATTAATCAATTAAAATAGTTTTTACATTTTAACATTAATTAAATGAACTTGAATTCCTTCTAAAAATTGCAAACGTTCTAACATCTGTATAATGGAGCTTGATTCTTTTTTTTTGTTTGTTTTTTGTATGAAAAATCTTAATCTATAATTTATCATATTGCTGAAAAATCTGAAAGTAAAAACTGCCGAATTTCTTTTAAAATAAAATGAAAAAAAAACCATGAAAAATGTTTTTCCTACAAATGTAATTCCACATGAAAATCAATTTATATTTTTGAAGGCAAAATAAAACTATTAATAGAAACGTAATAAAACAAACAATATAAAAAAAGTCTAAAAACTCGTTTCCATAATTCGTGCCTACTTTTTTATTAAGTATGGGCGGAAAAAATATCGTCAAAATATTGATTGTCATGATGTTATTGTAGAAATTAAAATATTTCTCTTTTGTTATGTAATTCTGAGTAATATTAACAAAAAAGTATTATTTACTATCTCTTTATTTCTTCTATTATATTTTCTTACCAAATAAATGTTTTGGTTTATACACAAATACTTAGTTTCGCAATCTACTTTATTTCCGCTAATTGTTTGGAAAGAAAACTGAATATGCTTAGTTAAAGTAAATTATCCTTTCACAATTCTTACGTCATCATACTAGCTGAATTAATGTCTTATTTTATACCACTGATATTGATTACACAATAAACATTATCCATTTTTATTGTGTAACCGAGTCCTCTAAAATCCTCCTTGAAAAGATATTTTTTTACTAACTCCATTGAAATTGTATTGTGAAAAAAATACATACATTCAATAAAAACAGTATACTTTTTATATATTATGGTCAAGATGTTAAGTGGACAGAAATAATGAAGAATACATTTTTGAAGACGAACTAAATGGAAAAAATAATGGAATTATCAAACAAAATTATGTAAAAATGTTTCTCGAATAAACTCTCTAAGAAACTATTAGAAAATTACGTAAAAAATTGCTATTAGGAAAAGCAAGAAGCTAAAAACAAATGAGTAAACAGGAAACAAGTTTCATTTGAATCCATATAGTTACTTGCAAGAATTTCACGGAATAACCAAATAAGGTAATCATCTCAAACGAGTGGGAATAGTTTCCTCAAAACATTCTCGCATACACTGTAATAAAGGCATTATCCTTGAGAACTCCTTGCATAGCATTGGCGTACAATTGTTACGAATTATTAACCTTTGAAATGAATTTAGCATTTTCACTAAATCTATCGTGTGATTATTGACGAGTTATGTAGCGATTAATCACTGGCATGTGTTTAATAGCATCCGAAAATCGAGTTTGTATTTTAGGAGCGTTTTTTCAAAATGACTCAAACAAAAATTTGGAACAGAATTATAACTGAAGTCACACAATCCCATACCAGTTTTGATATATTTAAGTCATTGAAACTTTGAGCTTTCGCGTTTGCATGTTTCTAAAAATATAGATCAACAGACGATTAATCTTTCGTCTGATTTGGATCAGACTATAGATTTCATGTCTAAACTATAGATTTCAATTCTGTGTATCAATTTGTAGCATCTTCGATCTGTAGTTATCGTGTTAAATTATAATCGAACAGCCAGCCAGACAGATGTTCTCTGAAAGGATTGCCCTCAAAATTTGATAAAAATCTACGAATTTGGTATACCAGGCCGTATATCGAATTTAATCCGTAGATCAAAGCAGATTTGAGTTATCTTTGTGAAAGAAAGACAAGCATTTTCCAAAAATGTGTTTTTCGAACAGAGGTCTGAAACGTGGAGATGCATCAAAATCTCAAGTTGATAATTACTATACTTTCTCCATACTACATATAGAAGAAAGTAAAAATATACTTGTTAAGACTTATTTTATTTCTAAAAAAATCCAGTCAATTTTCATATGAAAAAAAATAATAATTGCAGCATTCCAGTAATTATAGAAATTTAAAACGTAAGATAAATTTAAAATTAAATTCATTTTCGGTCGTCTAAATAAATATTTTGAAACTATGCTTTCATTGAAAATTTTGGCATGTCAAGTTGATTTTAATTAAAAAATGAACTTAATATAGATGAAATTAATTTTCCTTAATGTCGAAACTAATATCTAGTAATATTAATTAAACGCCAATTAAAATATAAAAGATGATATATTTATTATAAGCATCGATTTTCAGAGCCAGGAAATTTGTCTAATATTAATTAGAAAACCTCACTAAAACAAAGAAAGAATCTGGGTGAATAGAACTTAATTTGGTTCTTGTTTAATGATGTAAGAAAAAAAAAGAAAATTGAAGCATAATATTCTATAAAAAAATGAAACTTAAAAATTGCCTTCATTAACCAACATTTAATATTTTTTCTTAATACTCGTCTGCATGGAACGCAAGAATTTCTCATTGTTTATTTACTGTTATAAAAAAAGAATTTCAGAAAAAAAAAGTTTTTTTTTATTTCATTACAAGATTTTTTTTCTTTTATTCAACGCATAAAAAAGGTAATTAAACAAAGAACTTATTATTTTTATTGTTGAAAAATGATATCAAATTGCCGTCTTATTTATTTCCCTGAAATTTTTAGCGTTAAATATATTCTGCTAATTAGATAAGCTGTACGTTATGAATAAAATAACGAGATATGGCATTTATTGTATTGCTAATAAGTAATTTCAAAAATAATATTAATAGAAGCATTTCTCTTGTACATTTATCTCTTAAGATTAATCTAACTTTTTTACAAAATAATAAAAATTTACATACAACATTTCTTTTTTATTTGTTATTGAATTTTTTGTCATTTTGAAATTAACAACGGTAGATAATCTCAGTCACATTTAATGATATTATATACAATTATTTTTGCGCCATAGCTGATATCTTTTTTGCCACTTAAACTAGCCATATAAGCAATCAATAAGCAATTTTGAGTTAAAATACACGATAGAACTACACGACTGGACACTAACATACACTTGGGGGGGGGGGGGGGACTGAAGGAAAAAGTATCGAAAATCAAAGTCAAAGAATGATGAAGATTTCCCGAAATGCGCTCACCCCTTAGTAAAGTAGAAATATTGAAAATTGGTTGTCTAGGGTTACTAAAACGAACAGTAAATCTGGTTTCAAATCAAATATGTGAATTAATAGACTGTATATCTTTTGGTATATATCTGAGCAGTGGTAGGTTTGTCGCGACATCCTTGTTGTAAACTGGCCAGTTAAATTTCTCTTTCTTAGCTTAAGCAGCAAGCGAATGATCTATTTTAGGTTGCTTTTTACTTCAATAATTTTGCAACAATTTTTTTTTATTTTTTATGACTCATGACTATACAATATTCAAATTTGTAAATGATTATATAATAAGGCGTCAGTGTACATAAATATTGGAATAACTAAATAAATTCAATGAAACAAATAGGAATTTCACTACTTTATTTCATTAAATGTTAATGATTTCGAAGTATTTTAAGACTGTTATGTGTCCTTTTGAAGTTTCATTAATTTTCCAGATATTAAAAAACCATTAATGGATCTGCCGGCTCACGTCTCCCCCGTAAATCCAATCGGTCTAAGCCGTTGGTCTATCTGCCAAGTCAGATGTTTAGCACTTTATATGAATGTAATAATTCAAAAATTGAATAATAAAGATTATTTATTATTAAAGAAAACTAAATAATAAATTTGTTCCGAAGTCTTTCACAATGGAAAAACAAACGAATATTCTTTATTTAAGAGTTCTACATTCGCATCTGAAAACTCATTGATTATTTTTGCTTCATCAGACGTGGTTTACACCTGTCAGGTATTTTTCTGCAAGAAAGTTCATAATAACTTGAACTAGGTCTTGCCTATGTCTGGAGAATCAATTCTAACCTTTAAGAACTACATTACAAAATATAAACTTTAACTTCGAAAATTGAATCTTGTGATAATTTTTAATTCTCATGCACTGAAGTTCCAAATTACGGGACATCAAAAAAATATATATTCCATTAATATAGACGGAATGTCCCTTAAGTTATAGCTTGCATATTAAAAGAAATATTTCCTTCTTTATAATGGCTTATTAAACTGATTATTTTATTCAATAACATGCAAGCATAACATTTTCTTTCCCAATCTTTCATTGCCATTTGTAAAATATACTCATTCTTCGATCTTCATTCCCTTTGTAAAAGATGTTCGCACTGACTATATGAATAATCGTATTAAGAATGCCGCAGGAATTTTGTTGTCCCTTTTATATTTTAAAATTTTATTGCAAATACAATCAGACATTTTTTTCCTCTGTCAATAATTTAAGACACTTAAAAATAAGGAACATAAAGTGAATAAATACTCCTTTCTTCAATTAAAAAATATTTATTGCCATTATTAGAAGCCCTTTTAAACAATCCCGGCTTTAAAAGCAGGAATAAATAACATCATAAATATATTCTATTCAATATTTTTAAAGTATGCATCTTAAATATTATCCCAGTAAATGAAGGGGGTTATTTTTTACATCATTCGCTTACGCTTGATTACATGTTGTGCTAAATTGTTTAATGATCCTCGACAGTAATTCTAAAGAATTTAATAAACTCCCGAGTTCATTAACCTTACCCCAAAAATCTGTCAGATTCCTTGCATTGTCTGAAAACCTACCGCTGCTAAAAACATTTCCCACCAACACAATAATCAAAACGTTAATTGGATGAAAGCTAAGAAAATTGTTTTGTGTTGCGTGTTGGAAGTGGCACCAAAGCCTGCACCACCCACCGCACCATTCATTGTTTTCATGCCACTCCTCAAACGACACGAACACCCCTTCTTCAAAAAGCCCCTTTCTTTTTGAAAGAAGAGATAAAAAATCATATTTTTCCATGACAGATGAGAATGAAACTTCCCACCCTCCCCATCAAGCAGCTCAAGATTGCTTTCTTTCATTTCAGGGGTGGGTGGAAAAGAAGGGAGATCCACCGCCTCGAACGGAATGAAAGGAATAATTTTAGAGAGATTATAAATTGCGGGGGTGGTTTGGGTTGAAGTAGGGGGAAAGACTCAGGGACTGCACCAGCATGCGAGGGTTAGATCCATTTGATTGGACACGCAGCTCTAGCAGCATTACGCTAGCAGAGGGGTGAGCTGGGATTTGGTCGACCCTCCATCCTGCAAGATAGTGTGCGCATATGAAGCTATAGATGGATAGTTCTGCAAGCAGAGGGTGTTATTAAAAGAGGGGAAAGAGAGATGTCTATTTTTATAGAGTTGTTTGAGGAAACCAAGGGAATCCATATTTAATAGCAGCTTTCAAATTTTATGCATTACTGTTGGGGAAAAAGAAGCTGTATTTATTATGTTTGCTTCGATTTTCAGTTGGGGGAACAAAGTAAGCTGATATAATCGAGATCGTATGTATCTGTAAATATATCACAAAGATTAAGGAAAAAAAAGTAAAGTAATCTTAACTCAAATACTTTAAGCGCAATTATTGAAGAGGAATATGATCTAAATGCAACTACTGACTTTGTATTATCGCCTATTGGAAAATTAGCAATTACGCCACAGATTAACCAGAAAATTATAGTTTAACCGAAGTTTTTCTTATATATTCTGATGAAATCTTGTATTAATATGCATTTCCTGTAACATTTTATGTCGTTATTTGTAATTATATCTATTTTGTTCTATAAAGTTTCTAATTAAATGAAAAGAAACCTATCAGTCAAGATCTATACAGACATTAAGTTGATATTTTTCCTCTTTTGGGAAAACTGATGAAAAAAATTAATGATGGCCTTGAACAATGTCTTTCTGAAATATTGATGGTTTTAAATAATAGTTTGTAAAGTTGCATTAAAGAGTTTTATAATTAATCTAAAAAAATATGTTGTTCTCACGCATGACTAAATTCCATTCTTGATAAATTATATAGATGAAATATTTTCTTGCATTAGAAAATCTAGATGGAATTAAAATTCCAGACATTGTTTAGCAAAGTAAAATAAAAATATCAAATTATATACAATGGTTTGAGAAATTTAAAGAAAAGTTTAATCATAGGTTTTAGATTTCATGCTTTAGTGAAAAGGAAAACGACTAATATTATTTACTTTAATTTTGAAAGAACACAGCAAGCTGATCAATAAATATCATATGACTTTGAAAATGTATTATATTAATCGAGCAAAAAAACAAAGAAAACGAAATTACTGTAATACAAACGCATCATAACAAATTATTGCTAAAGAAACATGATTCTAATGCAGTTATTGCTTTGGCATTCAATAGAAAATAATGCAGTTGTGTAACAGATTAATCAGATACTCGCTCACAAATACTGTTACCTTAAGTTCAACAGTTTTTTTTTTCATTTAGAGAAAAATTGCAATTATATTTTTACAGGTTGTTGTTTTTTATCTACTGTAATTGCTTTCAATTTTGGGTAATTTAACCTTGTTTAAAAGTTCAAATTGAAAATAAATTACCAGAATTTAATGTAGTAGTATATATTCCTTTTGTGAGAAATTAGAAATTTAATAAAAACGGTTTCTAAAAACATATATTTGAAAGTGTGCTGAAAAGTTGAATATTTTTTATTTCCATTGTTTACTTTTTAATCTTTTATTGATATTTCCTTTGTTTTAAATTTTTTTAATTAATATTTTTTCTTAATTTCTCAACAAGATTGCGATTTTATTTCGATTGTTGTTTACTTTTTAATCCCCCATTGATATTTCATTTGTTTTAAAGTTTTTGTATATTAATTATTTTTTTCTCAATTTCCTAATAAATAGTGTGCAACTTCAACAATACTTAATGAAGTACAAATATAAATTTTAACTAAAGCAAATCAATGAGTGATAATTAAATTCTGAAAATATTAGAATAGCACATTGTCATCGAGAATATATAAATACATATTTTTAGGAAGGTAGTGTAAGATAAATTTAAAAATTCCATTTTTACAAGCATGAAACAAATCAAGTTAAATAAAATATAAAAACAATTAATGCATGCATTGATTAGTTACTTCTTGAGATGGTGAATTAACCAATGAACAATGGTGTTATGTTTAAAAAATTTGTGTGCACTGAAATATGCCGTTTAAACATAAAAGAATAAGTTTCATTCCTTCCTGATAGTTTATTCAGTCTAAATAATTCCTGATAATGACAATACCAGATACTGCTACAATTTCTGACATTATTTTTTATTATTTCAAAATTCAGATATCTAAAAATCAAATTAATTTCTTTATCAAGTATTATTTCCAAATAAATATATAATATATATTTTTTTTATAACTTCCAAACAAATACATAGTTTAGATATTGCTTATATACATTGGAAGAATATAAATCAATGTTAAATTAAAAGTTGTGGTGAATTTGAAACGTTTCTCTAATTATTTCACAATGTTTCATATTATGGATTATATGACATTGTGAGAATTATCAGGAATTTTTAATCATATCATGTCATGAAAGAAGAATTCTTTTTAATAAAAAAAATAGTCAACTCACTTTTACTTTATAATTAAAAAGAAACTTAAAAATTATAGGAATTCATAGGTTCCTCAGAAGAACTAGACAATTTTCGAAAAATTTTCCAAATCAGAGTAAGAAGGGAAAATAAAATTACAATTTGTATCATGTTATTAAATAGTAAATTTGAAATTTATCATTTTTAAATCTAAAAATATAAGAATTCAAAGAACAGATTGAAAAACAAATGCTGAAATATACAAATAGTTTCTTTGGCATTCACAATACAGATGAAATGAAATAGTTTGGTTTTTAACCTAAAGGATTAGTTAAGAATTCATCAAGTTAATAATTGAATTGAGAATTATTTCGCCATTCAGTTATCAACTCAATGCTCTAAAATTTCCATAAATTAATTTATAGTCGTTTCTTTACTATAAACTCTTTTATTCCATTATAATTTGCTTTTTCCAATTCAAGCTCTTCTATTCCATTAAAATTTTCTTTTTCTTGTATGACATCTTCAATTTTCTTTAATGCTTTGTGGGATCAGCAAAAATTTAAATACTGCTGGTATTTATTGTTACTTAATCTAATATTTTCAGTCAGAATATTTCCAGTATTAAAAACAATACAAATAATCCTTATTTCTCAATTTAATTGATTTATGTAAGCAAATAATGTTGAAGAAAATATATGAATATGTCAATGAATTTTTTTTAATTAATTTGCACTATATAGAAATTTTAAAACAAATAAAATATTTATTTCAATTTTCTTGTCTATCTGTTCAGTTTAATAATTTTGACTTATGAATATCTTTTGAAGAAAAAAAAAGAAAATTCATCTTAGAAATTTTGTCTTTTGTCTTCACAAGTTATTCCAATCTCTTTTAATCATAAAAGCAGTTTTGCATTACACGTTCTAAGACTATTTAGCGTTATTCAGTCATAAAATTGTTTTTTCAGTCTCTTCTTATATCCTCATGCATATTTTCTTGCAGAAAAACACAGATAAATGTACATAATTGCCAGATTGTAGTTTGTTACTGATGTTTAATGGATCATAACCTGTTAGTTGATTTTAATGAAGGTAATATTTAACAAAAAGCAGATGTTACAAAAACAAGGAAAAAACTTATCTAATCTAATCTCATTTTATCACACGCAAAATGTAATCAAAACGGGCTTGAAAACATTGGTATAACTATTAAGTATCCAAAGCTGTGAACATAGATGAATAACGGGGAAAAATGACGTCACAAAATCTTATTGGAAATGAGGCAAGGACACATGAATCATAGGGAGACACGTGCCACAAACTACTGAAGAGAACTGGGAAGAAAGTAAAAAAAATGATTTATAAAGTTTTATTTTCATGAAAAAAAAAGCTTTAATTTAAATACTAAATCAAAAGCTTATTTTAAAAATTAATTTTGGATCTATTTTCAAAGAGGAATTTAACAACACTTTTATGAAAAATTATCCTAAATAATACTTAATTATGGAAATGTAGAATATAACTTTAATAATTTTAATGCTAACAGAAATTTTAAGTAAAATGGCAAATAATAACAAATAGCCTTTTTTCCGAATAAATCTCTAATTTTTTTGTAAAAGATTGCCGATGTAGTGAAATAGTGCTTATGCTGATGTTAGTACTTTTTTTTATTAAAAATAAGCTCCGGATTTCAACGCAATTGCATTTACAGTTGCATTAGTACTAAAAAAGAAATAAGCTTATATGATGTTTCCTTTTGTGTCATTATTCTGTAAAACTATGTTTTTACCATAATTTCTACTTAAATGTAAACATGGATTATTAATCTAATTTTGCTAGCTTCTTCAATGTTTTCGTCTATGTACTTTTTCTGGACTTTAGACTTGTTGTCCCTTAAGTAAACACTTCTTTGCAAAAAAAATCAGCTAAGGTAAATTCAACTTTTTATATAGATCAAATGGTGGAATGTAATTTTTGATAGGAAGTGGGCAAATTGAAGGGTCTATGCATCGTATCGGTTTGGAGTGTGAATGGGGTACTTTTGAATGCTTCTAATCACGAGATACGCTCACGCGCTCTACATACTTGAACCAGATCACACTGGTTCCCACTATCCGGTCATACTCTCCACTTGTTCTCAGAAAAACTGCATAATTCACTAATATAAGGAAAATATATGAAGCATTTGGGATTTTTTTAATGCGATAGCATTATTATAGCAAAGAAGTTGAAGAAAAATAAGCAATATGTTTATTTGTGAAGATTTTTGTTTGAGTATGAATTACTAAATAAATCAAATTAACGAAGTTGAAATAGTTCATTATTTCTCGAAGATTATTAATAGCATTTTTAACATCTAAAAATTCCTGCAATGATTTACGATTTCAAAAAAAAAAGTAATTTGACTTGCGAAAAAAAATATTAAATAATTAAAGGCAAAGCCTTTAAAAATACAAAATAAATATTTAATCAAAGCTTTATTCTTTCTTTAACTATGCCGTAATACACTCTTCAAGAAATTCAAATTTATAAAGGATTAATTTTTTTTCTTCATTCTTTCAAGACTTATTTTTTAAACTCCTCAAATAATTATAAAATAATATAATTAATTACATTTTCAAGCACTTCAGAATTCAACAAAGTAACAAAAAAGAGTATTTATATAAATTAACATTTTTTAATTAACCGCTATATTGTTAAAACTTTTGATTATGATAAAATAATGTCTCTGTAAAAAATTAATTTCATGAGAGAATTATAAAACCAGAGGAAAAAGTCAGGATTAACATGATTTTGAGTATTTGAAATTGCCAGGAAAATGTTTTTTGATATATCTTAATTAGGTATAAAATGTAATAAGTAGCACTTTGTCATTGTAATATTGTAATTGTCAACTAAAAAAAACAAGGTGTATAATATTGGACTTTTATAAAAGGTTTTTACCTCTAAGTTAAAATGTTTAGGTGTAAGTTTATCTTCTCATTTAAGATGGTCAATCAAATTGATATTGTGTACAATGGTTTTTATAAGTATTTAACTAAGACAAGAAAAATGTTTTTGAAACTGATTGTATCTCAAGGTAGGTGACTCTATTAAAAATCTGATTTTTGGCAAAGACATCGAATATTTTTTATTCAATTTTTTGAAATTCAGAGCAGTTTTCTTCAAAAATCATTTGAATTTTTTTCTTTCTTGTATTGTTTTGAAAGTTAAATCGATATTTTAAATTTGGAAAATGTAAGTTTTAATGCTATTTTACATCTTTAAAGGCTAGTTACTCACATTCTGAAATTTTGATAAAATATTTTTACGAGAAATCTCAGGAATTAAACAATTTTTCATATTTCTTGTTCAAAGTTTCGTAATATGTAATTCTTAGCTATACAGGGTGTTTCAGTGAATCGTTTCAGAACTTCTAAGAGGGGTAGGGTACATCCTGACAACTCGAAATCAAAGAGCAATGTGGGGTCGGAAATGCTTTCCTGAGCGGTGTTGTACACAGAAGCACCATAAAAAAAAGAGACCGTAAATGAGAAATCGTTTTAATAATGCATGAAAAAAAGAGAAAGGTACATGGATTAAAGTAAATGTTCGAAGTTTCTTCTACGGGCTACACTGCACGCCTCACATCTCCGACGCATGGACATCCGAACATTCTGGAATACTCCAGGCATATCTCGAATCTCTTCAGCAGCTACTGCGATTCTTGCAACGAGCTCCTCAGCAGTGTCAACAGGGGTGTCATAAACTAGCGATTTCATATGACCTCAGAAATAAAAATCAAGACATGATAATTCGGATGACCTAGCAGGCCAACGCACGGGACCCCCACGTCCGATCCACCGTTGACCAAATGTGACATCCATGTAGTTACGAACATCTCCGCTATAATGGACAGGGGCTCCATCGTGTTGGAACCACATTTTCTGTTGCATCGATGCAGAAATCTGTTCATCTCTCAGAAGTTGTGGCAATACTTGCTGCAGAAAGAGCAAGTACGTAGGTCCGGTTAGACGACCCGGTGACAGGTAAGGTCCGATGAAGTGATCTCCCACAATACCGGCCCATACATTGACCGAAAATCAATTCTGTGCTGCACGACGTCGTATTGCATGCGAATTCTCGACCGCCCAGATATGGTAGATATGCGTGTTGAAAATTATTTCCCTTGTTAAAGATGCCTCATCGGAAAACCACACTTCATCAGGAAAAAGGGGATTTGTAGCACATTTTCCCTGGTACCACTGTGAGAAAGCAATGCGAGGTACATAATCCTCCGGTTTCTGTGTCTGGACACGCTGCACGTGAAACAAATGCATGTCTTACGCTCGGAGAATCCTCCAGACGCTGCAATGGGAAACTCCGACTGCGTTTGCTACACTTCGCGTACTCGTTCTTGGATTCCCCTATACATGCTCCAGCGCATTCTGTTCGGCGTCTGCAGTTCGTGTACTCGTTCTTGGATTCCCCTATACATGCTGCAGCGCATTCTGTTCGGCGTCTGCAGTTCGTGTTTTCTTAGCCTGTCCCAGTGAGCTCTTTCTAATGAACCTGTCTCATCTAACCTCTGGTGCAGTCTTGCAAAGAAATTATGACTGGGAATACGCCTCGTCGGATATCGTTCCACGTACAAACGCTGTGCGGCTGGTCCACTACAATTTGCAGCCCCGTACGCCAAATGCATATCGGCTAACTCTGCGATCGTGTAATCATCCATTCTACTAACTTGGCTTTCTTGTGCGAAATGAAGATTCTTTGCACGAAAGCTCGGACTTTTCGCACAACGCCATCTACAGCGTCAGAAAAGCATTTCTGACTGCCCATGGTTATATGATTTTGGTTCGTCAGGATGTACCCAACCCCTCTTAGAAGTTCTTAAACGGTTCTCTGAAACACCCTGTAGAATAAGCAGTTTGTTGAATTAAAATTATTTCACAGTTTTTTTAATGCTTCATAATTAAAAAAGGAAAATTTCACATTATTTATATTTGAATGGGATAAAATTGGTTAAAAAATAAAATTTCTTTGCTCAGATACTAAGTAATATATATCTTGTCTTAAGGAATATATTTTTTTCGTAGATATTTTTAATATATTTTATGTAAAAAAAACAATCTAATATAAATATTTTATAACATTTTTCAACTTCCGGAATGTAGTGACTTTGATTAACTCAACCCATTTATTTCTAAGTCAAGCGCATTCATTAACTACATTTCTCTATGCTATTAGAAATGATTAAATTCAGAAATTTAACGCTAATTTTTAACTAATTAGTTCTTATCTTTAAGAAAATGGGATTTAATTACCTTAAGCTTATGATGCACTTGGAGAATTATTCCCAGTAAGAAGCTCTGTAATTCTGATGTGATATCTAGATCATAAATTTTATTGAGACATTTTCTTGAGTACTAAGAAAAGAATATTTTATATAATTCACCAGTTGTAAAATTTATATTTCCTTTTACAATTTCGGCACATATTTATTGTGTAATTGTAAAGAAGAACTTGGACACTTACATTGAACCCTTACGAAGAAATCTCTATACTATTAGAAGTTATTACATTCAGGAACTTTATAACTAATATTTAATTAATTTGTTTTCATCTTAAAAATATGGGACTTAATTGCCCTACACTTATGACACATTTGAGAAATCATTCTTATTAAGAAGATCTTTAATTCTGATGTCATATCAAAATCATGAATTTTTTGAAGATATTTTTTTCTCAGTATATACAATTACGAAAAAAAGAATATTTGTTATAATTTACTATTTGTAATACGTCTCCTAATTTCCTTATAATTTCGTCACATATTTATTATGTAATTGTGCACTAAAGAAGAATTTGAATAATTACATTGGTCGTCACGAAAAAAAAACAATTCTTGGTAAATTATTTAATCAATTTCATAGTTATTTTCGTAATTATGAAGAAAGTTTGAGTAAATTGTTTCTCTAAAGCCAAGATTGAACCTATGATTTCTTTCCATTATAGAATCGTTTAATTTAATATCAAAAACGTTCTTCAATTTTATTTTTCTTTGATACTAGGTTGTTAAATTTAAGAACTTGAACTCGAAAGTTTAATTAATTAGTTGCAATGTTAAAAACATATTTAATGACATTTGGTTCACACTGCAAATGAAAAATTATTCTCATTAAGGAGATTTTTAATGCAGATGTCAAATAAAGACATTTTCTTAGTAAATAAAATTATGAAAGAAAAAAAAAATATTTGATATGATTCAGCTCGGTGTAAAACCTTTATCCATATACCTCGTAATTCCATCACGCAATTATATTAATTTTAAGAGTTGAACATGGGCAATTACATTAGGCCCTCACTAGAAACTCTTTTTGCTAACTTGTTTAATCAGATTCATAATATGAGACACCGCTGTATTCGTAATTGCTTAGAAATTTCGAAAAAAAGTGTTTGATACTGATTCTCACTAATTTTAATATATATAAAATTTGAGCACTAAATTCTTCAAAGTTAAACAAGGAAGCGTTTAGAATTCTTTTCATAAGAGAATCTTTTATTTCTATGTCAAAACCTTCCATATTCGAACTTCTATATGTTGCTAGAAGTCATTAACTTCGGAAATTTAATGAGTAAATTTTAAACACATCCACTTTAACGAGGAACTTTAAATAATTAGGCACAATGTTACAAACATATTTAATGAACTTTTAGTTTACACCGAAGTTGAAGAATTATTCTCATTAGAAGATCTTTAATGCATATGTCAAAACAAGATATTTTCTGAGTAAATAAAACTGTAAAGGAAAAAAAACACATTTGATATGATTCAGCTCATTGTAAAACCTTGATCCATATCACACGTAATTATATTACTTTGGTGAGCTGAACAAGAACATGGGCAATTAATTACATTTGAGTCTCACCTAAAAAACTTTTTGCTAATTTTTTTTAATGAATTCCATAGTATGAGACATAGTTATTTTCATAATTACTTAAAAATTTCAAGAAAATAGTTTTTGACACCGATTCTCATTAACTAGTTATATAGATGCAAATTCAGCACTAAATTAACTAGGAAAGAAAGTTTAGTATTCTTTTCATAACAGAATCTTTTATTTCAATGTCAAAAACTTCCATATTTCGTTTTCTATATGTTGCTAAAAGTCATTAATTTCGGAAACTTAATGAGTAAATTTTAACGAGGACTTGGAGAAATACAAATTCGAAGAATTTTGCAAATGTAAAAAGAATCGGTCATTATCGAACTTCCTGTCAACTAAGGGGAAACAGGTGTGCTTCGACAAGGCAGTTATTAAGGAAGCGAAAATTAATTATTTCTACAAAAATTAAAAACACCTGGAATATTTCAAAGATATTTAAATGTAATTTGAATATCATTTTGAGAAACGATATCAAAATGCACTTAATTTTTCTCCTTCAATAGAACAGTGCATTTTTAAAACTATTTTAGTTGAATATAAATTATATTTTGGTGATGGAACAATAATAAAAAAAAACATATTTTCGTTCATTTCTATTTATTTCAAAGTCACTGTCCGTTTAAAGAAATTAACAACTAACTAATCTTGAAATGACCTGTAACTATCATTTTGTAAAAAAATAATTTATTGAGTAGTTTCTGCAGTTTTTATCATTTTCTTGTTATGACGTTATCATGCTAAAAGAGCTCTATAATTAATACTAATTTAATTAAGACATTTAAAAATTGTATATATTTAACTTTACTTCAATTTTTTTTCTTTTTACAGAAAAAAAAATCATAAATTAACAGCAATAAATAAATTTATTTTCATTCAAGAAATATTATTTTATATAAATAACCTTCGTATTGATGTTTTAATACAATATTCAATACATAAAGTTTATCGTTTAAGATCTTAAAATATTCAATAAATACACTGTGCAAAAATCAAGAAAATTTACTAATAATAACAAAATAATCTGTATATAATAATAAATCCATAAATGTTATATAATAACAATATATATAATAATCAATAAATATTAGATTTTCAATCTTTCATTCAGTTTGTAAAATGTTATTTATTATTAGAACAACATAAAATAATTTGTGAAGGTGGATTTATATGCAGAATAATGAAAATATTGTCACTGAATTGTTGACTTTTTTTTTATCGTATTTAAAACTTGATATAGAGCAACCAATATAAATTGAATTAATATTTTTTTTTCATTTTTAATACACAGGCCTTGGAAACTACTTTTAATAGATACAAAAAAATTATTCTAAATTAAACATTGAATTACAAAAAAAGCAAAAGATTCTGAATGAAATCAAATCATGATGCATTATTTGAAAGATCGTCTGCTATCCATATGTGATATATTTCAGTTGACACTTGAAAATGCTAAATTGATGCTAAGTTGATAAATAAATTGTTGATGGATAAAGTGTTAATATTTATTGATGAATAAATTTCTAAGATATTATGCCATCCTGAAGTAATATATTAATTTTAAAATACAGATGTATATTATCATCGCAGATAAAAAAAAACTGTTGAGAAGTGTTATTTCCAAAATAAATTCGCTGAATCAATTTTAAATAGATTAACTATAATGAACCTTTCATAACAAAGAGCAGACGAGCTTCTTTTCCTTAAATACAATTTTCACTGAATCACAGTAACAAAATTTTTTTATTCCTTTAACATGTTCTAGGCATCGTGAGGTAGAATAAAAGACATAAAAAAATTATTATTCTTTTTGCCTACTTTCCGGACATCTCGGGAGATAAAAAAGGACGAGAACAAAGAATATCCGGATAAGAGGAAGAAGAGGTGCAGGAGACTCTTCTAGATTTTTCTCATGAGAGTCATTATCAGCTAAACCCACGAGTACTTTGGAACATACAAACAGTAGGTTGAAAGCTCTCGAAATGACAGGAATTAATTCTTTTTCATATCCATTTTAGGTGGGGAAGAATTTTCCAATAAAAGATTAATAAATAAGTATATTTCTGTCTAGTTAAATCCTGAACTGCAGTCAGGAAAAGAATAATAATGAAGTTCAAATGCAATGGCTTCCATTAAGGGAAATAAGTTTATGGTTTTTAGATTTTCAGATGTAATTCGAAGAAATATTTATAAGGTAGGCACAAGAAAAGTTATGCAAAAAGGGAATTAATTCTCATGTCTATCCATTTTATGTGAGTAAAAGTTTTTGATGAAATGTTAAGAAATAATTATAGGGTATTAAAAGATTAATGCCTGATTTGACGCAGAATTTTGAATTTTGTGCAGTAAAGTGTTGGAAATCCTATTAAAAAAAACCATTGGACAGCTGATAGTTTAGGGTTAGTAAAAATGGAATTTTACAGTTTTGAACAACGCGTTTTCATTGTTGAACAATATTTTAAAAAATAATGAAAATCTGGCGTTCAAAAATTTGAGAATTCATCCCCTAGATTGTGTGATTTAATACGATTGGATTTCTTTTTATAGAATTATTTGAAGTCAAAGATCTATGCCAACAAGCCTACAAGCACGCGTGCATTGAAGGAGAAAATACAAAGCTGCATCAACGAAATTCATCCACTTATGCAAAATGGTCATTGACAATCTCGATAAAATAGTGCGTACGTGCCAGCAAAGTCATGAAGGCCATTTACCCTATGTGTTATTCCATACATGACCCTATTCTGTATGCTTTGCAATTCAATAAAAATATAAAAATTTAAAAGAAAAAAGACTGTTTTTTTATTTAATTCAAATCTTGCATTAACACGTTGTTAGATTGTATAACGCTTCCTATTTACCAACCCTAAACTATCAGCTGTGAAATGATTATTTTAATAGGCTTCCCAAAGCATAATAGTTTCAAATTTAAATTGCGTTAATTTTGGGACACTTTTTATTTCCTTATAGTTAAATCATGACCTTCAATTAGAAACATGAAAATGATCTATAAAAGGAATGATTCGAGTTAAGGGAAAGTTTGATTTCTAGAATTTTTTCAGAGAGAATCGATTCAATTCGTTTTTTTTTTTTTTTTTTTTTTTTTTGAAAATTGAATATTTTTTAAAATTTATTTCCGATTTTTTGTAGAAAATTTAAATTTTTCACTGATATTCCATGCGAATATCACTGAAAATTTTCTTTTGTAGATCATTTCTTGTCTTTGCAAACATCTTGAACATTTTCAAGCCATTCAAACGAGATCCAAATAAACAGCTTTTTGTGGTGGTGGAAAAAGCATAGTTTTAAAAAATTATTATTATTATTTTCCAGAGGAAAGTTTAGTTGCACTTACACACCATAAAAGAGTTTCATCAAACTGCTAATAGTATTTTTCTTCAACTCATTTATATATTTCCATCTTGACGAGAGTGCAAGTAAAATGATGAAATAAAGCACATTTCACTCAGATGTTGACTGGTAACAATAGAATCATTTCCTCCCATCCAAGAGATCCAAAATCTGCCCCTGGAATAATACCATTTTGTATTTAAATTTTCGTATATTATCTAGCAATGAAATAGTCCAACGAATTTGTTTCCATATTGAATTATTCTGGCTAACGAGGATATTAAATAAATTTAACATAATTGCAATTAATGATGACTCTTGATTATCAAGAGTCATCATTAATTATGGTGAATCATTTAATGTGAGTATAACAAAGACAATCCTGTTCGAATCGTCAGTTAGCATTAAAAATATACTGTAAAATAAAATCTTTTATCGAATAGCAAGTTTGGAAATCAGCATTACATTTGTAGCATAAAATTTATTTGCGAAGTTGAGAATCATGACAAGTTTGATTACTGAAACATACATCTAAATAACACATTTCATTTTGGAATAAGTCCTGAAAGTAATGTATTTAATGTTCCCTTTTAAAATAATAATGTTAACAAGGTGGAAAGTAATCTGGGAATTACGTTATCCGAAATACTTGACTGAAAATCGTTGAAAGCGTTATGGTAGGCAGATCGCTAGGCCTAGAGCTACTAAATTTGAATCTAATTACTTCTAGAGTGGAAAGTTCTCGCCAGAAAAGGCCTCTTCAAAGTTTTAATTAAACTTTTAACTGTGAGTTAATCGAAATTTTAACGTTTACCCTCTGTAAAATCCATGCGTATTATTATAAATATCCATTTTTAAATCTTATAACTTTAAACGAGCAATTCTTGTATATATATATATATATATATATATATATATATATATTTATGTATATAAATAAAACATCTAATATGATTTGGATCAAATTTTATATTTAGAAAAATTCTTGCTTTTTAAATTTATCTACATAGATGTCCTCAAAAACTGCCTTTTTTATAACTATTAGTGTCTTTTTTTACCTGCCTTCGTGATGACAATGTCATATATATTGGTGGCGCTGTATGTCACATATAGTGCCATCTCGCAAATTTTTGCGGTACTTAAATTGTTGCCATAGGATGATACCCTTCTGGTAATTCAAAATTTTGTGATGGGTGTAAGATAAGGTAAGAATGGAAATCATTTATATATAATAATCATATCTAATCTAAAGTAAGAAAAAGTTTGAAAACGAAACTAAAATGAAAACGAAAACAAAACAGTTTCGAAATCGTTTTGGTAAAAACTTCATAGTATTTAGATAGCGCAAATTCAGCTACTTCTAAAACACAGATGAACTGATACAAAAGTATAAAATCAAGTTAATAGGAAAAACAAATAAACCAAATAAAAAAATAAAAAAGAATCCGGCCTGAAGACTTTTTCAAGGGTCACCCTGAGGCAGGGATTCCAAAAAAGGGATTTTTTCTGTTAAGGAAATTCAGACAATTAAGTCTAATAATGATTCCTTCGTGACCCGAAAATCCCCTGAAATATAGTTTTCCCTGAAATCCCCTGAAAAAGTTTTCAAACTTTTTCTTACTTTCTGTTAAAATGGTATATCTCTTGGGCCTAATTTCAGGGGATTTTCGGGTCACGAAGGAATCATTATTAGACTTAATTGTCTAAATTTCCTTAACAGAAAAAATCCCTTTTTTTGAATTCCTGCCTGAGGGTGACCCTTGAAAAAGTCTTCAGGCCGGATTCTTTTTTATTTTTTTATTTGGTTTATTTGTTTTTCCTATTAACTTGATTTTATACTTTTGTATAATCGTATCTAGATATTTTCTCAAAAAAAAATTACAGCGGAGTGAACTTTCGTCCCCGTTGTGGAGGATCAAATTAATTTAGTGTTTTTTATTTTGAAAAACTAAATATTTATTTGTTTTCACACAAACACACGAATCACAGTCTGTACCAAATGATTAGTAAAAGGAGAGAAAGTTGATTTGCACTTTGTAATTATAAGAAATTATGAAGAATTACGCAACTTTTAATTAAAATTGTGAGTGATTAAATGCAGATCTGTATTGAACATGAAAAGAAAAAAGTCGTATTAAATTGAATCTATTTTTAACATGTATCTTCCAAACTGTTTCAAATTTATTAAAAAAAAACTTTTGTCACTAAAGAAGAAAAAATATTATTTTTTAATCGCTTTTTCCTATATTTTGGCTATTTTAAGTTTAATAATGCCGCTAATAATAAGTTTAATTTGGCTATTTTAAGTTTAATAAATTTAATAATTTCATTAAGCAAAATAAATTAAAGCAGTCTCATTTAATAATGTCGCATTGAAGAAAGACAGTCGAATCTCCATGGCCGAATGGTCATGGCACTGGTCTCATGATCAAGAGACCTGGGTTCGAATCCCGCTAGAGACAATGCGATTAATACACTGGTGTGCAAAACTTAAGCAACAAGTATGTTTTATGCCATAACTTCACGAGAAATCATCTGAGAGACATGGAATTCAGAAATGAGATGCAGCATTTTGTTCTGAAAGAATGACGAAAGCATAGTTGCGCAGAAATGAATACAATGCATACAGTATGGAATCAAACAAAAAAAGGCTTTATTGAACTCATAGTATCGTTACACATGATTGTCTGTCCAAGAGGAAGAACAGCAAGCAGATGTTCCTTAGTATGGGATATGCCCTCCCCTTACTGCAATGGTTGCTTCGCACCGTATCACCATTCTCAGCACCAGATTGTCCAACAGTTCTTGAGGTAAGAGTGTCCACTCCTCAATCAGCATCTGTTTAAGTTGTCGGGTGTTCCCAAGAGGATGTAATCGTGCCGCAAGGCGTCTCCCCAAAGCACCAAACACATGTTCTATCGTATTTAAATCAGGGGAGCACGCCGCCCAATCCATTCGAGTGATATCTTCACTTTCCAGGAGCTCCTCAACAGCATAAGTCCTGTGTGGCCGTGCATTGTCATCCATAAAAACGAAGTCTGATCCAATGGCACCTCGGAACAGACGCACATGGGGAAGGATCTCCTCCTGACAATACCGATCTCCAGTTACAGAACCTCTGTCGAAAACGTAGAGCTCAGTCCGCCCGTTCATCATAATGCCTCCCCAGACTACAACTCCAGGACCACCGAAACGGTCTCGGGCCGCGGTGGTACGGTCTTTTTTAAAGTCGAGAAAATGTCGGAATAATGAGTAAAACAATTGGAAAGGATAACTGGATTAGAATATCAGTTGCAGAAATACTTTTTAATTCGTATTTCTTTTCTGTTGAAAAAAATGGCTGTATTTATAAAAAAAAAATCTCAAATTTTACTAATCAAGATTACAAAATCTTCTTTCTAGAGACTCTTTTTTGGTTGCTTTCATAAGGCCGCGGTGGCCTGGTGGTAAGGCCTCGGCTTCGGAACCGGAGGGTTTCAGGTTCGAGACCCGATTCCACCGAAGAACCGTCGTGTAAGGGGGTCAGTTGCACGTTAAATCCGTCCTGACCAAACGTCCTCCCGCTGGTGTGGTGTGGTGAGGAGAGGGGGGTGCCGGTTCATGTGTCGTCCTCGTCATCTGACCGTCGTTCAAAATTACGAGGGCCGTCCCAAAATAGCCCAAGTGTTGCTTTAAACGGGACGTTAATATAACTAAACCAAACCAAACCAAACCAAACCGAAACGGTCTCTTTCCGTCATGTTACTGGGAGGAAACCGTATCCCGACCTCTCTCCAAATCAACTGGAGTTGGGAATCGCTTGTAACATCACGGAATGAGACCGTTTCGGTGGTCCTGGAGTTGTCGTCTGGGGAGGCATTATGATGAACGGGCGGATTGAGCTCCACGTTTTCGACAGAGGTTCTGTAACTGGAGATCGCTATTGTCAGGAGGTGATCCTTCCCCATGTGCGTCTGTTCCGAGGTGCCATTGGATCAGACTTCGTTTTTATGGATGATAATTCACGGCAACACAGGATTCATGCTGTTGAGGAACTCCTGGAAAGTGAAGATATCACTCGAATGGATTTGCCGGTGTGCTTCCCTGATTTAAATCCAATAGAACATGTGTGGGATGCTTTGGGGAGACGCCTTGCGGCACGATTACATCCTCCTGGGAACACCCGACAACTTAAACAGATGCTGATTGAGGAATGGGCACTCTTACCTCAAGAACTGTTGGACAATTTGGTGCTGGGTATGGGGAGACGGTGCGAAGCAACCATTGCAGTAAGGGGAGGGCATATCCCATACTAAGGAACATCTGCTTGCTGTTCTTCCTCTTGGACAGACAATCATGTGTAACGATACTATGAGTTCAATAAAGCCTTTTTTTGTTTGATTCCATATTGTATGCATTGTATTCATTTCTGCGCAACTATGCTTTCGTCATTCTTTCAGAACAAAATGCTGTATCTCATTTCTGAATTTCATGTCTCTCAGATAATTTCTCGTGAAGTTATGGCAAAAAACTTAACCTGTTGCTTAAGTTTTGCACACCAGTGTAGTATATGTAAATGCTTAATTCCTTGATTTTATGTTTTCATTTATTTATTAAAGTTCCAGAAGATACTGTGCATTTCTTTAGTTTACCAGACAAGTGTTCTGGACTTTTCTTACTGTCTCCAGAAGAGTATTCTGGAACATTCTCTGCTTGTATAAAATCAGAAGATTTGTCAGTTACTGTGTTCTGAGTTCTGTTAATAAATTGGTTTAGATCTACCTCTTGTGTGTGTCATTGATTTCTATACTATAGTTCTACGTGACACTCTTTGGTTCAAACGCCGGGTAGCCGGTTCAACGATTCCAGTCAGCGTGGAAACGAATTTACGAAGAAGCGATCGCCTTAAAGGCCTTGAACCAGAATTTGGACTTTATTTCCCACCACCCAGAAAGACAACGAAAATGCCTGTAGAACAGAAGACTAAACCGGTCATCGTGACATCAACACAGCCGCAATACAGGAATTCTTCTGTATTTAAAGGAGACTTGGGATAAGACCCAAACAAATGGTTGAAGGAATACGACAGAGTGTCAAAATTCAACAGATGGGATGACATGACTTGCCTCGCAAATGTGTATTTTTTCCCTGGATGGCACAGCGAAGCAATGGTACGAAAATAATGAAGATAAATTGACTTCCTGGGATGTTTTCAAATTAATGTTAAAAGAGGCATTTGGAGAAACACAGCACTATGTAAAGAAGGCAGAAGATGAGCTCAAGTATAGATCTCTAAAATCTGGCGAAAGCACGCAATCATACATCCAAAGCGTGTTGGGATTATGTCATGAAATCAAATCAGGTATGTCAGAAGAAGAGAAAGTGTCTCATCTGATGAAAGGAGTCGCCGAAGATGTTTACCAGGCACTTCTGACGAAAGAAATAACAACCAAAAGACTTTATAAAATGGTGTAGAAAAATCGAAGAAATGCAGCAAAAGAGAATCCGGAGTAGGAAATTTGAAAGGCTTCCAAATGACGTAACAATGGCTGCAATTGACGAAAAACTGGATTTGGCATCACAAATATCTCGAATAGTGCGAGAGGAGGTCCAGCGCCTCGTATCTCCAGTAGTCGATCCCCAACTCCAAGACCAAGACATTGAAGCCATTGTTCGAGAAGAAGTAGAAAATGCTTGGGCTCCTTTGTCACAGACAGCACCAGAGTGGACAAAGATCAAACCAAGACGCCGACCTACGCCCGTAGCACAGCAACCACAGAGGAAGACAGATGAATGGCGCACTCCTGATAGAAGACCCGTCTGTTTCCATTGTGGCCGCCCTAGCCATGTAGTTCGATACTGCCGAGATCGCAAAGCTATTTTTGAGGCATATCTTGCTAATAGGAGAGATTTCGACTGTCAGACGTCGAATGAGGTACGCTATGCTGACGAGTACAGCTGACCAGTACTCTGAAGTTCGAAGCCCAGCACATCACGAGGACGATCGTCGACACGTCGCTAAAGATCTCCGTCGCCATATAGAAGATCCAGTTAATCTCCTAGCTGCAGAAATGAGGAAAACTAAGCGGTGCTACCTTCCTTTGGGGTGAGGCCGCTAGTGACAAAAATCCTCCGATGCCGCAAATTTGAGCCGCAAAGTTTACCGGAAACCACATAGAAGTAATCGTCGACAATAAGCCAGTACCTGCCCTTGTGGACTCTGGAGCCTCATTTTCTGTAATCTCGGAGAAGTATCGTCGCCTACTGAAGAAAGTTATGTTTCCCACAACTAACAATGTTCTTTTAAAAGTCGTCGATGGAAATTACTTGAGACCAGTGGGAAAATGTACGCTTCGTCTTGAAATCAATGGCCGACCTCAAGCTTTTGAATTTATTGTTTTTCCGCAATTCATCACGATATCATCCTTGGTTGGGACTTTTTGGGCGTTTCTCAAGCTGTTATAGATTGTAGCCGTTCGGAGCTCTTGTTTCAAGACGTCATTTGAGAATCTCAAACTCCAGACTCCAGCCGTTTATTCACTTTGGAAGATTATATAGTACCTGTTCGTTCTATCTAAAAGGTCACCGTCTTGGGCTGTAAGAACCTTCGAGCTATTGATGTAATAGTAGAGGGAAATAGGATGCTCCTCTTGAACAGGGAAGTTGCCATTCCGTCTACTATAGTTACGCTCCTTAATGGTAAAGCCGAACTATGGGTTGCCAACGGACAAGGGAAACCTCAGATCATCCCTAAAGGGATGTGCATCGGGTATGCCGAACCTTTACGCGAAGACTGCATAAATACTGTAGACAAAGGAGACTTTATTCCACGACCACTTCAAAGGCAAAGTTGGGTGTCATCGACTGTACCACGATGATAGCTCCGGATTTGAGAATCGACCAAAAAGAAAGAATGTTGCACCTACTAGAAAGGTTTTCAGATATTTTCGATCAAGAAAGGATGTCAACTCAATGTTAAACAACGAATAAACACAGGCGACCACTTACCTATTAGTCAGAAAGCTTACAGAGTGTCCCCATCCGAACGCCGGATTATCAGTGAGGAGGTAACCAAAATGTTGGAAAGAGACATCATTCAACCATCAGAAAGTCCATGGTCATCTCCACTCGTCTTGGTCAGGAAAAAAGATGTAAGTTGGCGTTTTTGTGTTGATTATCGCCGACTCAACAAAATTACCAAGAAAGACTTGTATCCATTGCCGCGTATTGACGACACCTTGGATTGCCTGAAGGGGGCAAAATATTTTTTGTCTATGGATCTCTACTCCGGTTACTGGCAAATAGAAGTCGATGAAGCCGATCGTGAGAAAACAGCTTTTATAACATCTCACGGATTATATGAGTTTAAAGTGATGCCATTTGGCTTATGCAACGCTCCTGCAACTTTTGAAAGGATGATGGATAATCTTCTGCGACATTTAAAATGGACAATGTGCCTTTGCTATTTAGATGAGATTGTGGTGTTCTCAGAAACATTCGATAAACATCTTCAGAGGTTGAATACCGTACTTCAGTGTATACAGAACGCAGGCCTTATCCTTAATCCAAAAAAATGTCGCTTTGGAGCAAAAGAGATAAAGATCCTGGGACACATAGTATCCAATGATGGCGTACGAACGTACCCAGAAAAAATAAAGTCCGTGAGTGACTTTCTCCTGCCTAGGAATATCCATGACACCAGAAGCTTTCTAGGACTTTGCTCTTGCTATCACTGATTTATAAAGGACTTTCGCCATAAAGGCGAACCTCTACCGTTGTTACTGAAGGGGGACACAAAATTCTATTGGGGACCTGAACAAATTGAAGCTTTTATGAACTTGAAGAAAGATCTTACCTCCGATCCTGTCTTAGGCTTTTATGACGAAAATGCACCAACGGAACTTCACACTGACGCGAGTGGATACGTAATCGGCGCAGTATTAGTTCAAATACAAGATGGGAAGGAAAAAGTAATAGCTTATGCCTCGCATACTCTGACGAAGGCTGAGAGAAACTATTCCACAACTGAAAGAGAATGTCTTGCGGCCATATGGGTTATAACTAAGTTTCAGCCATATCTCTTCGAAATGCTTTCAAGATCCTCACTGACCATCATTCCCTGTGTTGGCTGACAGTACTGAAGGATCCCTCTGGAAGACTCGCTAGATGGTCGCTGCGAGTCCAAGAATACGACGTATCAGTGGTGTACAAAAGTGGAAGGAAACACAAAGATGCTGATAGTCTGTCCAGAAACCCATTAAAAGTCGATGCTTCCTGGTCTGGGGACTTCATAGGTGCCACTTTATTCACTAATCTCTCAGAATAACAGATGAAAGATCCAGAATTGGCTAGAATAATAAGAGACCAACAAAGTACCGAAGCAAGCAGGCTGGGAAACTTTGAAGTGGTCGAAGGAGTCCTCTACAAGAAGAATTTTGATCTGTCCGGAAAGAAATTTCTACCAGTGATCCCGAAGCATTTACGGCTCAGTATTCTAGAATCTCTCCATGATGACTCTACCGCCGGACATCTAGGATTCACCAGGACTTATGATAGAATAAGAAAGCAATTCCATTGGATAGGTTTGTACAGAAATGTTCGAAGATATGTGATGCACTGCCGAGGATGTCAAAGGAGAAAATATATTCCTCAGAAGCCACCAGGCCATCTCGTGCCTATTCCACAAGCTTCCGCTCTTTTCCATCGCGTCGGAATCGACCTGCTAGGACGATTTCCAAAATCAGACGATGGCAACAAATGGATTGTAGTATGCTCCGATTATTTGACACGCAGTCACCAGACCTTTACCGACGGCGGAAGCTACACAAAATAGCCAAATTCCTACTAGAGGATATAATCCTGAAACATGGAGCTCCACGTGTTATCATTACAGACCGTGGTCAAATATTCCAGTCCAAGCTGGTGCCCGATATTAATAGACTGTGCAATATCACTCATCGAATGACTACAGCCTATCATCCGCAAACAAATGGTCTCACAGAGCGATTCAAAAAACGCTAGCAGATATGCTTTCTATGTATGTTGATGTCGAACAGAAGGATTGGGACCAGATATTGCCGTTCGTCACATTCGCCTACAACACTGCCAAGCAGGACACGACAGGTTTTACGCCCTTCTACCTCCTACATGGGTGAGAAGCTGAAACGCCTTTGGATATGATGTATCCTCTCTGCCCCAACGAGTTCAGTCAAGAAGACGATAATGTTAGTCATCTGATCAATAAGGCAGAAGAATCGAGGCAGTTAGCTCGTGCACGAACTCTCGAGGCTCAGCAGAAAGATCGCCAGCATTATGACTCCAAACATCGGATAATGGCATACGAACCAGGGGATTTAGTGTGGATTTTTATTCCAGTTCTTAAAAAATTGCTTTCCGAGAAGCTCCTCAAGAGGTTCTTTGGCCTTTATCACGTTTTGAAGCGGTTGTCCGACGTCACTTATGAAGTAGCCGATTTCGATCCTAATTCTAGAAGGCGGAAACCGAAGGAAGTTGTCCACGTTTTACGCATGAAACCATACCATGACCCAGAAGAGCAAGACGACCAACATTCTTATAAAATAATGGAGGTTCCGGAAAGAGACATTTCTGAAGAGAGTACTCACCGTGAAGACACTACAACTTATACTGGCCCTGTGACTCAATCGAGAGCTAGAACCACACAATGAAATGTCATAACATCGAGACACTGTTCTTCTAAGTAGGGAGCAATGCCGCATTGAAGAAAGACAGTGAATCTCCATGGACGAATGATCATGGCACTGGTCTCAGGCTCAAGAGACTTGGGTTCGAATCCCGCTAGAGACAATGCGATTAATAGTATATGTAAATACTTAATTCCTTTATTTTATGTTTTCCTTTATTTCATGTTCCAGAAGATACTGGACATTTCTTTAGTTTACCAGACAAGTGTTCTGGACTTTTCTTACTGTCTCCAGAAGAGTATTCTGGAACTTTTTCTGCTTGTATAAAAGCAGAAGATTTGACAATTACTGTGTTCTGAGTTCAGTTAATAAATTGGTTTAGATCCACCTCATGAGTGTGTCATTGAGTTCTATACTATATTTCTACGTGACAATAATATAAACATGTGAAAGTTTCTTCTAAAAACTTTTTTGCAGGCTATCTTATATCTGAACCTTCTGTGTCCGTATAAAACTGTGGAAGTTGGTGTAGGCCATAAATGTCAAG
Source organism: Argiope aurantia (assembly GCA_026543865.1). Lineage (NCBI taxonomy): Eukaryota > Metazoa > Arthropoda > Arachnida > Araneae > Araneidae > Argiope > Argiope aurantia. Next base: position 37,929 of record JAPMOR010048682.1, on the reverse strand, counting down.
AGTGCTCAGATTTTTTTAATAATTTTTTTTATTTTTTATTTTCAGGTGTAGGAACATAAGAGTTTTATTTTTGTAATAGTATATTAATTGTAACTGAATATACATTTTACACACATTTTGTTTTCAAACGATTGAAACGAACGAGGAGTAAATCACGCACTATATTCCAGGTATAAAAGAGATTATGTTTTAGAGTTATCATGCTTATATTCATGTCAATGTACAGACTGACAAACGGTCAATTCGTTGGAGGACTCAATTTAAAATTTCATACGAATCTATACTTCAGATTCTAAAATTGAGTGCGACATTTTACTCACATAATTTATTGCATTTTTGAATTAACACGTTTAAAAGCATTCGAAAATACAGATAGACAAACGGATGAGGCATATGGTTTTGGTTACACATAAAATGCTAAATATGAGACAAAATTTCATCAGTCAAAGTCACTTGTATTTGGAATACAACAAAGACAGGCTATTAATTGAGGTATTTAATAATTGAATAGAAATCCATAATTTTTATCCAACATCCATGCACCAAATTTCCTCTATTTAACTCAAAACGCGTTTAAGTTATTTTATTCACAGATAAAACTACGGCCAACTTGGCGACCTTTAGAAGTATTTTATTTAAATATAACGTCGAAAAGTGCCCTAAATACATCTTTTATATTCATGTAAGCATGCCACAGGGAATCGAAGTGGCGCTTGAATTAGAAATGCATTTCCTGTCCCAATGGGTAACATTAAAGCTTGAAAGATATTTTATTTTACTCGCAATAATCATTTGATAAAAAATAATTCATTTTAAAAATAAATGATTTTATAAATATCGCATTACTGCGGTATATAGAAAGTTAATATTCAGTTGGGGATTGAAAAACTTCGTTTCAGTTTCCATTTTCAAAATGTATAAAAATACTTTCATATACGAATTCGTTGAAAATATTTTAATTCGTATAGGTTTTTTTTTTCTAATTCAGAAAAATGTATGCGTTTGTATAAAAAAAGAATTTCGAAATGAATAGCAATGTGACGTCTGTGGAGATCAGATATTTTATAAAGCTATTACTGTTTTTATTTGGTATAGTCTTCGGTTATATTATTGACGAATTAATCTTTTTTTTAAAGTTAAGTTCATTTTAGCAGAAAATGGAATTTAAATAATAACATTTTTTTGCTTTTATTCTTTTTTTTTCCTTGAAATTCATTGAATTATTTTATTTGTTATGATTTTTTATGTATTTAAAAGCTTTTGGGATTAATGCTCTTAATAAAAATTATCTAAGTTTTATTTAGTTCAGGTCTCATTTCAATTTTTTTTAATTATATCTTAATTGAAAATTCAAAAAAAAATACTAAGATACAGCTCAAAAATTTGATGTGTTATTTTAGTTTTCTTATATTAAAACAGTCACCTTTTAGTGATGGAAAAATAATATTATTTAAATTTAATTTTCTTAATTCACATTAATGCCAAATTATTTATTTCAAAAGAAAAATAATTTAATAATTAACGTAATTGTTTATGTAAGTTCTAATATTTTTTAATAAAAAAATTGATTATTTATTTAATGAAAGCTATACTAAATTTATTTATTACATTTTCAGATGGAAACTTTATGTATGTAAAATAATTTCGAAATAAAAGGAAACGGAAGGAATTTTAAACTTATAATTTCCTTTTGAGGTTGATTTACACTATCACTTTGTACAAACAATGGGCTGCATAAATTTCAATCTGGATTCCCTTACTTATTTCCCAATAGAGAACAGACATAAAAAAGAATGAAATCACTGTATTGGACAAAGTGCAATCGCTATTAATAATAATTTGATTTAATAAGTCAGTGCTCGACTTTTAAGCAAACGTTCAGAGCTATAAATTTTGGCATTAATATAATTTGAAGGTACGGAATATGTGGAATTTTAATTATAATTCTAATTAATAAAAATTAAACCAGAGTTTTGTTTTGAAGTTCAAAAAAATCTGCACAAAGATTATTTTTACATCTTTGCATTTTGAAATTTTAAAATCTATATTTTTAAAGATGCCGATTCCGTTATGGTACAATTCCAATCCCCTGAATTGGACAGTTTTTGAAAACATAATTTTTTTGTTTAATTAATTGAGACTTTTCTTTTACTGAAATTTAAATTGCAAAATGAAAAAGAATTTAAACAAATTCTATTTAATATGTGTACTTTACTGTTACCAATGAAGTTAACTGTAATGCATGTTAATAATAATAAAGAATAATATTAATTGGATATTAATAAAGAAAATAAGACATTAATAATGGTCTATTAATAATGAAGAAAATTGTGTATACAAGGTGGGGAGGAGCGGTACCTTTATAGAGACAATATGAATTTTACACTATTTTAGAAATTAAAAACTTATCATTTTAATTATTCAAATTGAATTGCTATGCAGTATTTAGCTCATTTTGAATTAATTTTCAATTATATATTGAAGCTTACTTTTCTAAACTACATTATTGTAAAAAAAAATTATCGTTTGCATTATAGCTACAAATATTTCATTTTCGATTTCTCTTCCACAATGAATATGTTTTAACATGAAGTTTATAACTTAAATCAACTTTTTGAAATTCTGTGATATTCTAAATGAAAGTTTAACCTAAGAAGAAAGCAATGGCGAATTTTTATACAGCCTCTATTGTTAAACAATTTCAACAAGATAGCTTATAAATTAATTAAACTTCCTCTACTTCCGTTCGAAGTTCAAATTATGAAAGTTTTGGTAGAAAATTAGAGACATACACGGCACATTGATCAGACTGGTGTAATGTTTCTAGAACAGTATGTGTTATAAGTCTATAAAATTTTAAATTTAAATATACTTTTCTAATGAAACCATTAAGAGCAATTAATGTCTTTCATTTAGGAACGAAGAATTCTTGTAAACTAAATGGAAGAAAGTGGAGTTACAAATGCAGAAAAAATTAGGCAATAAATAAATCATCATTATGTTTTTAATGACACTATGATTTCATAGAACTGGATTCAATTAAAATGATTAATGTACTTAATAAATAAAATAGATGTAAGGGTACAGGTGCTTTAGCCTGAGGCGAATGATTGTACAGTATTGCGTAATATTATACTATATTATTCGTCAACATTATATAATAGAATAATACCATATAATACTGTTACAAACCTGCAATTTGGCTTCCCAGCATAGTTTGTTCCATCATCAGAAAGACTATCTTAAAGTCATCGGTATTGGACGGAGTCCGGGTGTCTCGTCGGAGGTCCCAGAGCTTCGTGACAAACTTGGCAACCATTTGGTGACTTGGCGACGAATCTGGCGACTTTGGCGCCAAAATAGATTATACCCGAAATATCCAGAATTTTCCCGATCCGTCCAGTAGTAACCGAGATATGCCTCGAACGTTTCTGATTGGTTGAGAGGCTTCTAGCCCCTCCTCCTGAGACCTATAAAAAATCTGCAGCTGCCAGACAGAGTAGTCAGTAGTGGTCGTAGTGGGAATCGACGGAGTAGTCGCAGTCGGAATCGACGGTGAAGAACTGGTCTTCCAGGGATTAGCAGAGCAGCGACGGATTCAAACTAGTGCTGAACTAAGCTGTGCGCTACTGTCTGCAGTAGATTCTCGTTGTATGCTGCTGTTGTATGCTACACGACTCGGCTGAAGATAATCGTCTTCTATGCTGTATATAGTTGTCGTTTTTGTGCTGTCCTGATTGTCTTCGTGTAAATAAACGTCGTTGTTTCTTTTTCTACTGCCGCCTGCTGATTGAGTGTTCTCCACACCATATAACTTCCACTGTCGAAACAAACCCCGGGAAATTTCGTAATAATACAATAATATCTAGTACTGGGGAAAATAACATTGTTTTAATGCTTATTAATATTGATATGTACAATACGATTATAGAAAATATCCAACATCTGTTCGTGGTTTTTATGCTGGAAAATATAAATAAAAAATGACTATGCTTCTTTCTTACTAAAATACAAATAAATTATAGCAAGATACAGCCAAGGGACACAAAAGAACATTATAAGGGACACAAAAGAACATTATTCTTAAAATAAAATACGCACGAACAATCAGGTATGTCCTTCAGAATTTGATAGTTCTATAACGCGGCAGAGATTTTTAGAACAAACTGCGGAACTCGGGCTGTACTGGAGTTACCGTTAATATTCTAAAATAATCTAGACCCTGTGTTTTTGTCTCCAGAGGCACCAAATTCGTCACCAGTTTGACAAACTATTGCCAGGGAAGAGCTCATTAATTTGATGTCATTTCAGCGACCGTTGCTATAACTGTAAAACTATCCTTGTTACTAAGACGAAAGTGATCTTATTACATATTAAATAATATGAAACCATATTTTAATATTTTCCTGAAGAATTCTTGTATATAAATTAATCGTGTATATAAATTATATATAATAAATGCTCATGATGAAACAGGTGGTCACCGAAGAAGACTAGTTAAAATTAGATGAAGTACGTTTGATAAGTTAAAAGACAGATAATTCAAGTAAATTGACTAATTAAAATAAATTAAATCTAAATTTGCATTGATCTTTTCCAGTCAAGAGTACAAATGCTTGCTGCTTCAAGTGCTAAATGATAATGCCTGGAAATCCAAATAATGTCACACCAAGGCAAACAACAAATTATTTTTTTTTATTTCTGTGTTTTTAATTATTAACTATAAAAATTAGAAATGAACTTTTTTCAGGTTTCTATTTTACTAAACAATTCTGATCATGTGGAACATTCTTTCACACACTGAAAAACTGATGGGTTTTTTCTGTACAATCTATACACCTGTTTAAAGCTGTTACCGAAAATTTAGAGAAAAAAATTAAAACTGAGTGAAAATAAAATACATTAGCAATCCGATTTGAAAATATCCTTAATTATCAATTCATCGCATAAAATTTTAATTAGCCATTGATTATACTGAACGATTATCATTCTAAATTTAAGAAATCTTAAAACGAACCTGGAATGCAAATATTTCCATTTAAAAAATACAGTTTTAACTCTATAACTAAGAAGGAAAAAAATGGTGTTCTGAAAAAAACAAATCCTTGAAACAAAAATTGCTCTGTAACTTATTTTTCTTTTAACTCAAACACAAAGACAAGAAAAGAAAAAAAAAAAGCAAGAATTTCGGTCAATCGAACTTTATTTGTGAAAAAGTAAAATTTTTAGAAAGGAAGTAAAAATGGCGTCTTATACAAGATTACATTTTTTTTTCAAAAGAACATTTAGTTCGGCGATGAAAAAAAAAATATATGCTTTGAACAGTAAAACTTTCAGAATTCTTCTTATCAGTACATTTTTTTTCACTTCACTTTAAACTCAGACTCGTGTTTCAACGTGTTCATAGCTTTTAGCTTCAAAGTAAATATTTGCTTCTGTGTTTGGTGAGTTGAGTTGAGCGATTTAATTACATTTCTTTTCTTTGAAAAAGGAAAGTTGTGGTTGGTTATCAGACGACTTTTTTTTTCTTTTTCGATATCAAGTGCTTTTTCGTTTGCAACTTTGCTAAACGAAATTTCTCTAATTTTATTTTTTTATATATAAATGAGACCGTATGTTTGGAAATAACCATCGCTTAAATAAATATTTTTATGGAAATTAAGTGATGTGAAAAATAAGATAAACATTATTTTAAAGATAAATATTTATGTAGCTAAATACATTTTTTAAATAAGTTGTAACTGAGTTAAGATTTCATTTTTTAGGTTAATTTTATATTTTATTATAAATACGAATTCTCTTTTCATTTACATTTGAACAGAAGATATTTATAAACTAAAGAAAGCTAATTCAAGGGTTTTAATTAAAATGCAGATACAAGATTATATTAGAAAAAGTTTCTTTTTCTTTTTTGATCTTGAACTAATTTCATCACATGTTGTAACCACCGATATTTTCAGACATCTTATATTACATTTATAAATGATATTCAGTAATTGATAATAAGAAGACTTTTCCATTCTTTTTTGTTGTTGTTGTTGCTGTTTAAGTCATTTCTGTGATGTGATTCTTTTTAATGTTTATACTTATTTAGATTGTTGTTGGCATACTACATGAAGCAAATTAGTTTTACTAGTGAGGCTAAAAACTGAATATTTTGGAACAAAAAAAAACTTTTCAAAGACAATTTTTATTTTAATTATTCCATTATTGAAATGCAAGGATTTTTTTGTACTAAATGTGGGAAACAATACAAAGAAATACAAATAAGAAAACGTTGTTTAAACTAGTATTCAAGTAATTTATCTTTCACTGTTAAAATAAAAGAGAAACTTAGTTTCATTTCTTGAAGGCATCATATGCAGCCACTTTAATTATAAGGCATATTCTACAATATAAAAATAATATAAAAAAAGAAATATTCGACCTCAGTAGTAATGACTATTTCAAACATTTAAGTTTTTCAGCAACCATTTTGTTTTTAAAAAACATTTATTTATTAAAAATAAAATAAAATTTTAAAAATTAATGTGAAAGTTAAGTATCTTAATCGATGCAGAGCATTATTATAATATCAAAACTTTATTATATCAGATGAATAAATATGATTCCGTCCATTTTTAACAGATGACTCCACTGTACTGCAATACTGTAAATAAATGGAGAAAGTTATACATGAAAGGTTTGACAACAATTTTCAAAATTAATATGTGAGCTCTGGATAATATTTTAAAAAAATATTTTTTATCTAAAAAATTATATCGAGTTTTGAGACAAAAAAAAAAGCATTTGCAAGAAATTATATTACAACGTTTCTTTGCCAAGAAAAGTACAAAGGAAACAGTAACATACTTCATTTATTTGCCCCATCAAGTACATCTTGCAAAGAGTAGTTTTGGCTATTTAAAAAATGATGATTTGAATATCCATAAAAAAAGCAAAATTCATTATTAAACCCAATTAACAATCAATAGTGAAATATACAAGCAACGGCTGATTGGTTTGAATAAAGCATTGAAGAAGAAAAAAGATGACGAAATTGTTTTCCAACATGACAATGCTCATTTGCATTTTACTAAATAAATGAAAGAAACATTAAAATAACTTCACTGGAATTGTGATTCCAGGTGCAGTATTCACCCAAATCTTGCACCTTCAGACTACTCTTTTTTTCGCTTCACTGCAGAATGTCCCTTCTAAGGAGAAGTTCAGTTCTCACAGATATCGAAAATAATAATTGGATTGTATCTAAACAATATTTTTTCTTCTTCTTGGATTCATGTATTTCCCTTGAAGTAGAAAAATATTTTAGATTCTCAAGATAAATATTTTAAATAAATCTATTTTTAACTTCTATGACATAGAAGAGCTTTTTTTAATTTACAAAGGATGAAGTCATATTTATATAAACAGTGCTATTATATTTCGGTATAAAGTTTATATTTCTATATTTATGGATTTGTTTAAATACTACTATATTTCAGAATTTTTGAAATTATTTTAACTTAAATAGATATATCAATAATCAAAGTAACAAATTAGAATTTTTTTTCTTTTTTTTTTCACTGAATCAGAATTGCAATTAGAATGAAATAAATATTGAAGATTTAAAATATTTAATTATAACTGAAACATCAAATGAATAAAAATAATTTTTGAACTAAATTTAAAAACATGTGTTCTTATTTGAAATAATATTCTCAACATCAGTGCCATATTAATGATATAAACTAAGAAAAATTAATTCTTAAAATTTTTATTTTTGGAAACATCTTTTAAGTAAATTTTATATTAATGCATGAATCTTTGGAAGACATCTCGGAAAAGGCGGGCATTTTTTATTATTATATAAGTCATGGGTTTTCGCATTCCTTAAGGCTCATTAATCATTTTTATCGATTAATCATCCCGGATTCATCTAAGGCAGTCCGTAACCTTTTACTGCCATCGCTCCTGGGAAGAAAAATTATTAAATTACATTTTTATAGAGTTCGTGAAAATAAGAATTTTTAAATTTCTATTGACTATCGAGGAATATAAATTAACCCCAGTGGCGTGTTGTTCCCATGGGAATTAATTTTGAAGAAATCAATAATGAAAGGAATAATTGTTTCATGGAAAATATTAATAAAGTGGAGGCTTTATAGAGTGATAAAATTTGTATTTAATAGCAAGAAATACTCTGGAGTTACAATATTTGATACATTTCAAATTTCATTTCTGTTATGTTTAATCTTCCGAAAACAGTTAATTTTGTTAGAGAAAATAACCATTAATCTTAGCATCATTAACACAATTTCAAAGCTTGTATTTATCAACAAATTGTGAGTCTCTTTGACAAAAAACTTGCAACTTCATTGCCCTAAAGTTCTTCTAAAGTGTGTTAGAAAAGTAATGAAAGATTTGACTTTGCCGCCATTCCTGCAATGAAGTATTGGCAACACTTTTAAAAAACTCTAAGCTTATAGCTAAAACATTAGTAAAAATAGAGCGTTGCACGACATAACAACGTGTTAAAAAGCAAGATTTGAATTAAACAAAAAAACATTTTATTCTTTAAATTGTTATATTTTTATTGAATACTAAAGTACAAAGAATAGGATTCTGTATGGAATAAAACATAGGGCAAATGGCCTCAGCGGTTTTACTTGCACAAAAGGACTCTTTTGTCGAAATTTTCCATGACCATTTTGCATAAATGTGGCTGAATTTCGTTGATACAGCTTTGAATTTCCTCTTTTAATGCCCGTGTACTTGTCGGGTTGTTGGCATACACCTTTGTCTTCACATAATCAGATCAAAAATACAGTAGTGTTTAATCACACAATCTAGAGGGTCAATTTTCAAATTTTCGCACTGTAGCCACCAAATTTTCATTAGTTTTGAAATATTGTTTAATAATGGAAACATTTTGTTCTATCCTGTAATGCTCTATTTTTACAAACCCTGAACTATCAGCTGTCAAATGGGTTTTTTTTAATAAGGTTGTCAACAGTTTATTGTAGGATTGTTGGCAAATTCAAATCTTGGGATAATTTTGTGATACATTTATTTTACATTGCACGTTAGTCAAACTCCTTCTTTATAATTTTTGAATAATAAAATATGGATATCTGATGATAATATAATACTATTCTCTAGACTCAAAACATCAATTGCAATTCAAATTTCGTTTCTGTTAACTTGTTATGTTTAGTCTTCAGAAAGAAGATAATATTTTGTAGAAAATGTAAATTTCGAAAATCGTTTTAATTTCAAAATTTGTATCTATCAACAAATTGTGAGTTATTTTAATATCTACTTTTAACTTCATTGCCATAAAGTTCTTTTTTTTACATTATAGGTCATTCAACCTCATTCATTAGGATTTCTGAATAATAATATATGGATATTCGTTGATAATTAGAAAAATATACATTCGACTGAAAATATCAAATATAATTCGGTTTTCATTACTATTGTCTTTTTATTTTTAATCTTCAGAAAAAAGAAATTTTTTTATGGAAAATAAAAATTATTCTAAATATCGTTTGCTGCGTTCGAAGTTTCATTGTTTTAAAAGTATTCTTTTAAAAAAATCCTTTATTTTTTTTAAAAAATTCCTTTTTTAAATTTTGAATATCCAATGATAATTAAAACAATATACTCTTGAGTCAAAATATCAAATACCATTTCTGTTATCTTGTTTTGCTTAATCTTCAGAAAGAAGTTTATTTCTTTTATAGAAAATAAAATTTTCAGAAAATTGTTTGAAATAGTTTCAAACTTTGAATTCATCATAAAAATAGAATACTTTTTATATAATACTTTTAGTTTCATTGTTTTAGATTTCTTTTTCTGAACACTATCGATCAACTTTATTTATAATAATTTCTGAGTAATAAATAAAATTCTCATTTAATATCATTAAAGGCGAATAGAAACTCTAATTTTATGAAAGTTAATAGTAATTTTCAGCATAGGAATTAAAGCATGGGAGATTTGAGGAGCATATATTAGAAAAAAGAGGACATGGGTTCAATCCCATGACCTCTTCTCATATGCTAATCTCATATGGTTCTCATATGCTATGCTCATAAACTTATTATTCAAAATTTGGTTGGCAGTGTGTGTTTTAGCAACGAATGTTTATCTAGTATATGGGTATTTACTGGGAGGTTTCCTGATTTTCTTTCCATTCTACTGAAACCTAAATTCAGTTCAGTTTGTCTAAAAGTCTTCAAAGAAGTTAGCCTAAGTAATTAAGCAATAAACTCAGTTAATAATATATGAATCCTGAAAATCTTTTAGAAACTTAATTGAGGAATAATTGATCCTCGAAAGGATGAATTTTAGAAAATATAACAATCATATTATCTCTTACAGTTTTCATTTAAAAGTGACAAAGATTATTATAACAAAATTGTAATTTTTTAAAGAAAAGTTTAGAGTAAAGGCGATGATTAAAATAACTTCAACATTTCAGAATGATAAAGCTATTTAAGAGTAGTTTGTAAAGTGAAAAATTTTCTTAAATTATATTTTTTTCAATAAAGTCACGTCTTTCAGTTTAATAACTGACAACAAAAAGTACTTGAAAAGAAGTACCGTAAATTTTTATTTTGCCTTATTTTTACATTCAATTTTTTTTTTAATATTTGGATAGTTTTTCATAATAAAATGATCCAGTTTTTTTTTATACAACGACAGTTCTTCATAAGAAGTTGAAAAAATTTTAACTATTCATTTTTTTTACATTTTGAATCTGAAGTATTATTGATTAACAAAAAAAAATCGGAAAAAAATTAAATCATCTGTAATTCTTGGAATTCGAGTTTTTATTTTTTAATTAAGTTCTTCAAGTTTGCTCTTTTTTCCTATTACAACTCAAAAAGAACATTCCGAAACTTATTTTTCTTTTGAAAGAGGGAAAAAAAGAATTTCTTCTTTTTATTTGGGAAATCGTTAAAATGTTTTGCAATCAATGGAATAAAGCCATTCCATAACTAGTGACGTCCAATCGAATTTTCCCCATCGCGACATTCTTCCGCACATCATTGCATTAACATGAAGTGCTTTCAAAAAAGAATGAAGAGTTCAAAAAAAGGTCCGATTTAAAACACTCTTGTCAATCGATAATTCCAGAACAAAATAAAGAAGAAAAAATAAAGAACTTCCATCTAGGAGTCGATATTTTCCCTTTCTATTCTATAGACTTTTATTTGGAAAGAAAAAGAAAAGATCGATATAAAAATAGCTATAAGACGTCGAAATAAAAAAAAATACTATTGCCATTCAAGATTTGAAAGTGTTTATTTAAAGATACTTTATTTTAGTGGTCAATGACTCATTCAAAACTAGAGCATTTGGAATCAATGTAGGATTTCCTTTAACGATATTTTTCCCCGAAGTATATCTCACTCTGAATTGAGTGGAAAATTCAAAGTAGATTTAGAAAACGGTCAAAAGTGATCTTTTAAATTCGACTTTATCTAGAATGGAATAGTCATCGATTTCGATGTGACTGTATTGTTACTGTTGAAGATACTTGTTTTAAAGCAACGATTGGATATAGACAGAGCCTTCTTTTCAAATATTTAATCATACGTATTATTCAAAATTAAGATATTCTTTGTGTTTTTAAAAAATATCTAGAGATATTGTATTTAAATCGTTTGCGTTTTTATTTATTACGTCTTGATGTAAATTAAAACTTTTTGGAAGAAAAAAAAATGAATTTATCAAACTTTTATTTTGAATAAAAATAAACAGTTATCATGAAATTGATAATGTGTTTATATTTATTTTTCCAAAACCAATGTTTTCCAAACCTTGTTTTTGTTAAAGACCATCTTTATCGAGTAGTGTAGTGATTAAACGATTCTGTTATTGCAATACGATGAAACTATTATACTATTCCAAAAGTAAAATGCATTGCAAAACGTATTTTAAACAATACCTCCTTAATAATCGCAATATTATGTAATATCAAACAATTCTATTATTGGAACGGAATTAAACTATTCTATTATTCTAACAGTAAAATACAATACAACATGTATTTAAATAATATTTCGCTTTGTTACGATTTTGTTATTGGAATACAATGACACTATTGTACTATTCTAACAGTAAAATGTATTTCAAAGTGTATTTAAAAAATACTTAATAATCACAATATTATGTATTATCTTAACAGTTTTGACAAGTATCTCGGAAGGTTGGTAATTTAAAATATAACGGTTTTAATGTTTGGAAGGTAATCTTTCGTCCTGAAACTTTTGATTTGTTTTATAATTCATTTTGATTTCAATCATTGATTAATCATTTCTTTGGTATGTATTCGTAGTAAATAAGACATAATTTAAACTTTTTTATAAGTCATTATCAATACACTTGGATTATACTTCCACAAACTCCTATATGTAGCAAAGTTTGTTAGATACTTTTATTTAGCTCGACTTATTCCGTGTTTGTAAAGATGGAATTCTGCAATCGATTTCTAAAACGATTAGTCAGGAGTTTGAATTTTGAAATACTGTGACCTTTAGTGTGCTTATTGACAATATCTTATTTCAATATTTCTTGAACATAAATGATGTGATCATGCTTTCCTGTTCATGATTTGAGTGTGGCGCCCTCTTGTAATGGGTATAAGATATGAATGATTATATAGAGCATAGAATTTATTCAGAATTAATTATAATTTTTTTTGAAAACATGTTTTATTGTCATACATTTATTTCAAAGGAAATAATTTGATAGTCAGTTTCATGTCTGTGTTTTTTTTTTTTTTTTTTTCATTTCCATTAAATATTTTTCACAGAATATAGCTAAAAAATCTATTAAAAAATCGTATCAAAATAAAATATTTAGATATATTTATTATTATTTACTAGTATGTTATTCGTAAATAATTCTTTAGTGACAAAAAAGGAAACTAAAATTGCAAAAAAAATTTCAGAATGTAATGTGCATTAGCTGTATCTATTATTATCTATTTAATACCCGAAAATGCAATTACGGTTTAAATTTCTCTTTGTATTAGTGAATTAAAAAAAACCTATATCATTTAGATTTTTCTGAGTGTTGGCACTATAGGTAACTCATATGGAGCATTTCCATTAACTTTCAAATGATAGCTTCGAAACTTCTATCAGATAAATATCTTCCAAATGCACATTCTTTCTTAAATACCCCCATAATGACAAAAAATACAAAATTAAAACTGTAATTAACTTATCTGAACTTCAGATGTATATCTCCAGAGATATTTTTAAATCTCTAATATTTAATTAGTTATTAATTGCCCCGAATTTACATTTGGGACAAGAAAATAGA
>JAPMOR010048682.1:0-19622 GCA_026543865.1 Argiope aurantia | reverse complement strand
TTCATTTTTTAATCAGATTAACAGCATGATTGTTAACATCAAAACAATCTTTAAAAGGAAATTTTCATCAGATATGTTTTATAATGTTAAGTTTATTTAGTCACAAATATATTAATAGTTTTAATCCTCTATTTACAGAATTATTTTGTTACCGATTTTAGTTTTTATTGTTGCCTTTTTTTAACTTAAATCTTCAATGCAAAATAAATCCCGGAAAGATTAATATACTTTTTAAAATTAATTATAATAAGTTAATTAATTTAATTAATAGTTAAAGATTTTAAATTGCTGTCTATAGCTAAAATTTACTGCTTGCTGACTGAGGTCATGCTTTTATTGTGCTTCTGAATATAGTCTGAAGAAATAATAATATTACGAAGAAATCAGCATGATTTAAATGGTACTTATAAGTACCGACGGTTGGTAAAGGGTTAAAAGCCATGGAACTAAAACTACATCAGTGTTTTTCTGAACATCAAATATTTAACTCACGAAATATTTTTTAAAAATCCTAAGCATTTAATTGCTAGCACCCTCCTCCCATTTAGGATACGAAACAGAGACTGTCGATTTATTAGTCTTTCTCTTTATCTATCTCGGTCTCTGTTCATTCCGGTCACGTGTAAACATTAGCAACTCGGAAAATTGCCGAAATAAAATAGACTCGTAGCATCATCGGGGAAACTTGCATTTTCTTGACGTTTTAATGGTCCTATAAAGTGAAAAAAAAGCTTAAATGTTATTTAAATGATATGGAAGAGACGTGCTGGGTAGGTAAGTATACGATGATGCAGTGTGGCTGGAAATATGTTATTTAATTTTTAAAAAGAAACAAATTACGTTGCCGAAATAGTAATTTTAGCAGCTTTTATTTTAAACAAAGTCTATGACTAAATTATGGACATTTGGTAATGCTAGAAATGCAAGTTAAATACTTCATTCGTAAGCAAAATTGTGCTCCTGTTATTTAAGATGGTAATTATTTCTTAATATTAATAGCATTCATTAATTTTTTAAAAAAATTACTTGAAAAAGCACATAAGTAATTTTTTAACTTATCAAACCACATAATTAGGTATTATTATTTTAATACCAGACACAAACTAAGCCATATTACATCATTATACGTAAAAATCGAGATAGAAGTTACAACCAATTGCAGAATGCCGAGGCTTTCTAGAGTTTGTAGCTTTTTTTTTTACATTATCCCACCTATATGTTCAGGAAGTGCAGAAGAAGATAGAAGCATTGATTACACTGATACACTGATTTTATTTTGTATTTTCAGATTCTTCTAATATCCGTAATTTTACTCCGCATTAAGTTCTATTTCGAGCTTTGTAATTCGTTCAATGCTTCATAGAGAAATAACGAATTTATATCTAGTTTTAATATACACTATTTTAATAAATCATTAAAATGAATTTTAATGAATTAGTCAAGCGATGTTATCTTATAATAAGATAGTTTGAGATACAAATGTATTTCTAAAACTTAATAAATTCCTATTTTAGTTTTGAAGACCTAATATCAAAGCTATTTTGTTGTTCAATAAAAATAAACTGATCCTATTTTTAAAGGGCATTGCATGTACTATTCTTAATATAATTTACGTCACTGAACTTTAAATTCATAAAACAACGGTTAACTTCCTGTTATTTTAAGGTGAACATTTTATATAATTTTTAAACATAAAGCTTATAACTGTCTATTAATCAATATAGATAAGATATTTTGAGATTAGATATTTTATATCAGATAATAGAATTTTTAATGAGATATTTTGAAATAAAAATGTATTTGTAAAATGAAACAAATTTCTGTTTTATTTTTAAAAAACTCAGCTATTATATCAAAGTTATTTTATTATTCAATAAATAGAAACTGATTCCCTTTATATAGCACATTTCTTGTAACCTTGATAAATTTACAGCGCTGAACTTTAAATTTATAAAATAACGGTTAACTTCCTTTTATTTTAAGGCTAGCATTTTACATAATTTTTTAACATAATGATTATAATTGTCTATTAATTATTATATACGTTAGGAAAACTTGTTACAATTCTTTAATTAATTTAAGTTATTCTTTAATAATACAAAACAAATATATAAAGCTTTTCCTCAATAGTAATAAGATTAATAAAATATTTAAAGCTTTTCTTAAAAAATTAAAAAGAATTGTTTGAAGCTTTACTTGAATAATTTAAAATAAATATTTTAAGCTTTTTCTGATTAATAATTGAATTAATAAGATATCTAAAATTTTTCTCAACAATGATATTGCAATAATAATAATAATAACAATAATAATGAACTAACTGAAAAATATTGTTTCACATTATGTGGCCTGAATCTATGAGATTGTTTGAAAAAGATTTTTTTTTTTTTTGCGATTTTACAACAGTATTGATATGTGAGATCTTTTTCTACACATTTTTTTACTTGTCTAATTAGTTTTGCTAAAAAATACAGAAATATAAAAATTCTTCTTTAAATTTTAACAAAGATCTAATTTCCCACCACAATATCTTATTTCATTTACATGAAGAATAATTTAATATAAAAGCATCTATGTAATATACCAATAATTTCATGATATATCTAAAAGATAAATCTGCATTATAAGACTATATCTTTATTAATAAACTCCTTCTAGCCTATTAAGATATACTATACAGTAATATATGGATCGTATTATATAAGAAATTGTCTGTCTATACTATTATTATTATTATTAGCCCTTTGAGAGAAATTAACATGGGCAGGTTTAGTTCCAATTATCCCAATTATGGCACCCTCAGGCGTATAGTAAAGGAAAATAAAATGTAATTTACACAGAAATGTATAACAAATATAATAAGGAAAAAGATAACGGTAGCTAGTGTCGTCCATTGTGGTAA
This sequence comes from Argiope aurantia, assembly GCA_026543865.1. Lineage (NCBI taxonomy): Eukaryota > Metazoa > Arthropoda > Arachnida > Araneae > Araneidae > Argiope > Argiope aurantia. The sequence goes on along the minus strand of JAPMOR010048682.1, from coordinate 16,720 downwards.
CAAACTAATCTTTTGCTTTTCTTTGTGCATATTCATAACGACACTGATGTTGCTTATATTCGATCGATACTGTTGAAATATTTGGGTCCAGGTTGAAAAAAAATTCACTCTGTTTTTAAAACGGTGCATAATAGTCTGCCACGTTGTTCAAATAGGGTAATAAATGATGCAGTTGATATAATTGTGTGATACAAATGTTATCCCTTTCAGAATATCAGTAATTAAAACAGTCCGATTGTATTACAATTTAACTCAAAATTAAACGCAAATATTTCGCAATTTAACTTAGAAATATTTTGATTTAAAAAGCCTTTTCTGTTAACATTGGTAATCATAAATATTTATTTCAGGATTTAATTTCCAGCCCCAAGGTCATTTGTTTTGCACATCTATTCTTCAAACGATTAAATATAGATCTTTTTAAATTAACATATTATATATCTAGAACTTTTTAAGTATATGATAAAACTATAATCCATATAAGATTTTCAAGCTAACTTGAACTCTTTAAAACTTTGAAAGCGGGACTTTCTTTTAGATTCTTTATATTATAATAATAAAATATAATAATAATAATAATGGATGTATATTTGCCGTTCCTGTGTATGTGTTAACGTTTTGCAACTCAGACCGATTTAATATGATCTACACATACTAAATTTGGAACTTCGACCTTGAAAGGTTACAACATTGTAGTATTATGGACCAATATTGTTCGTGAAATTTTATTATCAATTAACCTGATTTTCAGGAGAGGGGGTCGGTATTAAATTTCAAAAGTATTATTTAACAAAGACATTTTTTACGCAGTTTAAAGATTTAAATAAATATCTTTTTAACGATGCCAATTTACTAGGTTGTGCAAAATTTTCTTGAATTTTGGCAAATATTTTGAATAGTTATTATTTTTCCTATTTTGTAACAATGGTCTAAAATATAAACATTTTTCATTGTTTCATTAAATTTAATCACCTGATTTTCCGGTGAGGAAATTTAAGAAAGAAGTAACTTATTATCAACTATTTAGTTTACATGACAAATACGAAGTGAGGTTACAATACTGAGAAAGGTAGGACAATTAATAGGGACAATTAATTTTTTAATAGATATGTGATGTTATGGAGTTTATTTCGTTTAGAAACAGTCATGTATTTATGAACTCGCTAAATAGAACATATATAAGATTATTAAATTAGCTCAGCTTTAATGTGTGACAATTTGAGAGAATCAAGGACATTTTTAGATCTAATCAGTTTAATTAATTTTTGTATCGATTAATTACCGGATTCTATTACAGTTTATTTCAATCTCTTGGAAAATTAAAACTGCAGAAGTTTAGGAAATAGAAAAACAGAAGAACCAGCGAAATTTGGATTTCACCTTTCGGGTGATAATATTTTATAAAATTATCTGTTTCCATATCTGTAACTTTATTCCATATACGTTTAAATTTAAATACCTAAAAATAGATGAAAGAAAATATTATCTCACATTTGCCACGTTTTAAAAATTACCGTTTTTAATTTTTTTAAGTATGTGCTTCATATTTAATTTCATATGTTTTGTAGACATCGAATAATAGTAAATTTTTAAATAAAGACAGTACTAGTAAATTTTTTACCTCGTAAATCTTTTTTATTTGCATTCGAAGCAAGTAGCATGTTTAAGAGGTAAAAAAGATACATTAATAAATTTTAAAAACATAATGTGCTGCTCATTCAATTTAGCATAGACTATCCCAAGACGAAAATAAAGCATTTACGAAACATTGGTCAGAAACTCGCACGCATCCATCTTTCCGACTCCCACTCTAAAAGATGCGATCAACGTTCTCCTCGAGTTCTTCTTCAATATATATATTTTTTTCATTTGGCAAACAAAACAAAACAAAACTGAGGAAACAGCTCACCAATCTTGAATTAAGGCAGCTTAAAACACAAGAAAATCCTCTTTTGGAACAACTTCTAGAAAACAGATGCATCCCACCACATTTTATCTCCCTCAGATAAACTTAATCCAACGGCTAAAACTCCAAAAAATATCTTATTTTTTAATTTCTTTTCTGCGAAAATATCTTATAGTAGAATTTCACGGTAGTCTGAGACTAGAAAGGTGGATAGATAACCAAGAGCTGGGAAATTGGATTTGCCAAGTTAGAGTCCTCAAATTCAATAAATCCGAAGAGGTGTGTTAGATCGCCCGTGGCATAGGATTTCCCTGTGTTTTTTAGGGTGTTTTGTGTCTTGTAATCTACAATTGCTTATCTTCGCACTATCTTTTCGAGCACCTTTGGATTGTGGTATTGGTATTATCTTATTCTACATACTATTCGAGTTATCAGGGATAGTAATGATTTTGAGAATTTTATTTCAATACGTATGAAATCATGCGGAGGGTTTATTTTATGCAAATATACTTATTTTTTTAATCTTTTAAAGAATTCATCAAAATTGTACTAAGTTGAAATACAATACTGTATAGAATTCGGGGTCTCGTTATGTAGATTAATATGGCGAATTGAAGCTTTTCATTTTCTGAAATTTTAGGCCGTTCCTACTGGAAGATATTTGAACTTTTTGTTGATAAATGAATAAATTCATTAATTAATTCTAACAAGCTACTGATAACTATAATTTAACTTCACAAAAGTAACTATAATTTAACTAAATACATATTTTTTTATCCAAAATTATTATATTCCAGTATATTTTCTTATCCAGAGCCATAACTAATATCTGTAATTAAAAGAATTATCTTTACATTTTTATTAGCTTATTTAAATACTATTCTACATTAACACTTTTTATTTCTGCTTTTGAAAATTACCATTAATTGAGAGATAATCATTAATTTTAGTGGAAATGAGTACGTAATATTAACTGAAGCCTGCTAATGGAAATATTACCGTAAGTAAAATCTGTTTGTATATCGAATTACTTTATTTTTTACAACGATTTTGGAAGTATAAACTAACTAATTTGAACTTCTAAAATAAAATCTTAGGGTTAAAAAAATTGCGAACATTTCATTCTTATTAAAATTTTTATTCTCATGTATAATTCTACAATAAATAGGTTTATCAAGAAATAATCAGCTAAAATAGTTATCTTCTTGCTAAAATGATGTAAAATTGATTAAGTCTTCAGTCAATCAGAATACGAAAAAATATTGTTGAAAGGATTAATATACTAAAATGAAATCTTAGGGTTAAAAAAATTGCGAACATTTCATTCTTATTAAAATTTTTATTCTCATGCATTATTCTACAATAAATAGGTTTAACAAGAAATAATCAGCTAAAATAGTTATCATCTTGCTAAAATGATGTAAAATTGATTAAGTCTTCAGTCAATCAGAATACGAAGAAATATTGTTGAAAGGATTAATATACTAAAATGAAACATTGATACTAATATGCCGCAAAAGTGAAATCAAATTACGATATATAAAAATCACCTAAGAAATGTACTTACGCATGCCATTCGAAATCCACATTAGCTTTGTTTGTAGAAATGTAAGAGTTAATTAAAGAAATGTTAGAGCGTTGTTTATGAAAATGAGTCTATTAAACGGTATGAATTGCAGCGACTCGTTCATGAAGGCCGAGACCTTTGCAAGTTTTTTAATTTAAAAAAAGAATTTCAGTGAGGGAATTAATGAATACAAACCTATTTTGATTCAATAAAATAATTTTTTTATCTCTACACTTTATTTCTAATATAATATAATTTGGAAATATAAATTTTGGTTAATTTAATCCCTTTGCCTATTATATCCAAAATAAGTATAATATCTGAAAATTAAATCAACAATTTTTTACTTTCAAATATAAATATATTCTTGATTGTGAAAAATACGTCAGATAATACAATAAAAACACATTTCATAAAGTAACGCCTTACTTACTTCACTTCATAAAGTAAAATTAGTCCATCAAATATTTAAAAAAAATTATTTGTATTAAAGTAATTTCTGAAAGATCATCAGAAACGAGTCGTTTCTTCTAAAGAAAAGTTATTTCAGAAAGCTTTAAATTATTCCCTTAAACTAAGACAGAAAGAGAAAACATAGAAGTGAGAAATACTATCAATGTCTTCTGTATATCTAATACACGCATTTTGCTTAAAGCAAAACTTTTGAGGTGAGAATTCCCCAATATTATGCAAATTCTTTTCCAATTCTCGATGTTTCCAAAGTTGGGATAGCAATCGTTGTTGATTTTGCTTCTCGTGATTTGAATATGGATTCTGAGATCCAAAGGCATGGAGAAGAAACATCCATCTTTCTTCCTCCAAAAATTTTGTGATATCTTGATTTCGATTCAAAGCAACAGAAAAATAAATGAGATTACAGATGTACTGCCCCCCTCTTGAAAACTGTAGTTTGTGAAAAGTCTCTAGTTTTGCAGAAGGTTGCCTTCTGAATCGTTTATCTTATAACAACCTTTTTCTTACATTTAAGATGTAATTTCCTTTGCTGTTCTTTCTCTGCTTTTGCTTTCATTTACCGTTTTTTGTTTTTTTAAGTTCAGAGTAATAAGGAGTGAAAAGATTTTATGTTATCACTTCAGGCGCAATGAAATTCGTTTCATTCCTTCAGGGGAAATATTGATAATTTAAGAAACGCTTATGCTTTTCTTGATTTTTTTTTTCCCTTTCTGACTTTAACTTGATAAATTATCACAGGATGCCACAATCTGTAAATTCTTTCATGTGGCAAGGAAACATACACAACATATTTGAGTAAAAATCGTTTCACACTCTCTACTCAGCAGCTAATAAGAGCTAAACTTGAATATAAATGCGCTCAAAGAAAAAAAACCCCCTCTAAATTTTAAATACTAATTTCCAATTTAAATTATATACACGAACTTGGAAATTCTCTGAAAAAGGATGTTTGAAAAAATAATTAAATAATTTTAAGGTCTTTAAATTCAAAATGGCATTTCATATAGCTAGGGAAGTAACGTGTGTAATAAACTGTCAAATCAAAAAAAAAATAATAATTATGTTAAGTTACAGTACCCTTGGTGGCAAACTAAAGTAACTACAAAAATAAACTCAAATAAAGGTTATTGGCCGAAAAGTCCAATTAGAAAAAATATATGCTTTCTCGTATTAAAAACCTAAAAACGTTTCATGGAATTATCTGTAAAATCGGCAAAAATATTTGCGATTCAAAAGTACTAAAAATGAAAAATATATACTCCGTTCCCCCCTTCCGAGTACATTTTTTTAGATTTTTATTATTATTATTACTATAATAATTATTATTGTTATTTTCTTCGTTGCTAAAATTTCATTTCGCCGTGAATCACATGTGCTTATCGAAACAGTAATAACCTGAGATAAGTGAATGACCAGTAGTAAATTATACTTCTGACTCTCCAACCTGCCACGAAGGCACACGGATTTAAACCATAAAACTGAATGACCGGACCGCCGCAACAGCAACACTGGCGAGAGCTGTGATCGAGTCATAAGGGCCCTCACCGACCACGGTACAACCCTCCCCGAAGGATGTACTTTCCGTCATTGATGGGAGTAGTCAGAACCCCCACCTATTTGTGTACCCTCCAGGGTGGCGAGATCCAACCATCATGTCGGAAGCATCTCATCCTCATTTCGAGATGCCCCCCCCAGGGGTTTAAGGATCAGTAGTATATTTTCCTTGTCCTTTTAAGGGGAAAACTGTTTATATTTTCTTATAAATAATTTTACCACACGGATCTCAATTCATGTAAACAGCACATTTATGATATTAATATCCTAAAATAAAAATGATAAAAATATTTCTTTATTTTCCATTCGTTGTTCTTTTCCTTTCTTTAAACACATAAATAAAAATAATAGAAACAATGGAATAATTGGAATTTTTTATTTAATAAAGCGCTTTCATTTTATTTAGAACATCATTATATATCACATATCTAGTATTAATTTGAACGATTGCATGTTAATTCTCTTGAAATAATAAGATTATTTATCCCTTAATATATAGAGCACCATACATTAAGAAAGTTACTATTTTACTATTATTAATCTCCCGGGTGCACTAACCTGGTATAGCTTACTATTAATGCTTACAAGATCACACCCTCGTGGCAAAATGAGATGTAGTGAAACAAAAATATCATGAAGGCATGACACATATAAAGATCCCAGAAAAAGAACTCGGGTTGTTTATGGTATTGAATGTTAAGTGTTTATAGCTATATTTGAGTTAAACATCTTTTTTCTTCCTACCATAAAGATATAAATTTTTCTTGAGAATCCTTATAGATCTTCTCTTTTATCCTGTTAGATAGACAATACTTGATATTATTGCTTTTTTTTTTTTTTTGCTTCAGTACTCGAATTCTTTGTGTGATCAGTAATTCTAGAGGGAATTCAAAAAGCAATATTGCACTAAGTTTTTGTAAATTTCTTATATTTTAAAGGACGAAGAATATACAACGTTATCACTGCAATTCTGGAAAATTAAAAGAATTTAAAATCATTAGAGTTGAGACCTAGAAAATTTGTCTAGGTCTAAACAAATATAATATTAAACTTTATCATTAAAAGTTGCTTAAAATTAGAGAACCCCATAGTAAGCATTCAATATGGAAACCATTTTAAAATTCTTAATTAATTTTAATAGATTTTTTAATATCAAAATTTTTTCACCACGATATTTTCATATTTCCATTTTGTCAAAGACTGGAAATCCCACACCAAATTTTTTCTCTTTTCTGCAATTTGAAATTTAGATTTCCTTTAGGGGGGCCGATAACACACGTGCTTCCTACGGGTCATAACCATATTTCGGGACATATCTTGGGACATAACCATATTTCCCGCCAATCATTCAAAATTTTCGCGTACGTCGGGTGGGTCGCCTATGATATTTAATGGAATGAAATTTATTTTCATGCGTAACAATTGGCTTTTTTTTCCTTCCCAAATTACTTTCCGTTAAGAAACTACAGGAATTACCTACTACTACTAGATAATATGCCACAACTGATAAGCAAATTATCTTTAATCGTTATTATCAAATTATATATACTAAGTAAATATAAATTTGTAAATATTAAAAATAAAAATTTATAGAAAACACCTACGATAAAGAAGCACAAAATTTAGATTTTTAATCAATCAGTAATTCATTTTTAAACGTCTTTTTATGATAAAAGTATCATATAATAATAATTTTTTTTTAAAAAGTTTGATTTTTGTCGAACGATGAGGATTTTTTAAAAAGTAAAACCTAATATGTCCCCCCCCTCATTAATTGTTTCCAGAACGTCCAAAAAATAACATTTTAACAATGACTGTTCAACAAGAGAAATAAATTGTATTTACAAGACATTTCCTCCACATTCACATTCCACATTCTTTCCTATTTTCAAAGATAAATATCAACAATGTTTTCCTAGTCCAAAAAATAACATTCATTTTAACAATGACTGTTCAACAAGAGAGATCAATTGAATTTACAAGACATTTTCACCACATTCACATTACACATTCTTTCCTATTTTCAAAGATAAATATCAACAATGTTTTCCTAGTCCAAAAAATAACATTCATTTTAACAATGACTGTTCAACAAGAGAGATAAATTGAATTTACAAAACATTTTCACCACATTCACATTCCACATTCTTTCGTATTTTCAAAGATAAATATCAACAATGTTTTCCTAGTCCAAAAAATAACATTCATTTTAACAATGACTGTTCAACAAGAGAGATAAATTGAATTTACAAGACATTTTCTCCACATTCTTTCCTATTTTCAAAGATAAATATCAACAATGTTTTCCTAGTCCAAAAAATAACATTCATTTTAACAATGACTGTTCAACAAGAGAGATAAATTGAATTTACAAGACATTTTCACCACATTCACATTCCACATTCTTTCCTATTTTCAAAGATAAATATCAACAATGTTTTCCTATTCCAAAAAATAACATTCATTTTAACAATGATTGTTCAACAAGAGAAATAAATTGAATTTACGAGACATTTTCTCCATATTCACATTCCACATTCTTTCCTATTTTCAAAGATAAATATCAACATTTATCTACACGTCTTTCTCAACATTCATTATCGATAGATAAGCAAAACTCAGGAGACGAAACATTTCCCCAATCTCGAATTAAAACAGCCCTGAACTTTAAGAAAAATCCTCTTTCGGAACTATTTGTTCAAAATAGATGCATCCCATTGCCTTCTATTTCTCTCGGACAAACTCAATTCAAAGGTCTGAATAAAAAAGAGAAAGAAAATTCCGTTTAATTTCTTTTTTATGAAAATATCCCCCAATAGAATTTCACGGAAGTTTGGACCGCGAGAAGGTGGATAGATATCTAGACCAGAAGAATTGGATTTACGGAATTAGCGTCCTCAAATTCAATAAATTCGGTGGGTTGGATTGCCTGTGGCGTAGGATTTCCTCGTATTTCTCGGCGTGTTTTGTGGCTGGCAGGCAGCAAATGCTTTTATTGACAATTTCCCTTCCTGTGCCTTTTGCCAGTGTTATTGTTACAATCCTATTTCCGTGGTTTGTTTTGCTTTCGGGAATATTTGTTTTATATAGATCTTAAATCAGAGCTACAATAGTGATTTCTTGAAAAAGTTTTTTTTTTAATTTTCGTTTCTATATATAATTATATAACATACTAAAATGAGTTAGAATAATTCCAAAGAATGGCATACTGTTTTAATCAACATCAAAGTTAGTTTTGATACATACTGATTAATTTTCAGCAATTGTGAAAGGTTCAATATGGCCAGCAACCCATTTCCAATTTTAAACTACATTTACTTTTGGAAACTGTTTAGTATGAACGAATTTAACATGACTGGTTGAAAGCTGGCAGTGGAGCATCTTTGGAATCATATTCAAATTTGGACCTTCCGATTCGCAAGCTATGGCCTTAGACAAACAGACCGATTAGTTTAAGTTTAGTCATATTAGCCTCCCGTTTCAAACCAACACTAGGGCTATTTTGGGGGAGCTCGTAATTTTGAATCGCTGTCAGATGATGAGGACGATTCCTGCAATCAGACCGATATCAAGTAGATTAGAGTGAAATTAAGAAATATAAAGAGCTTTTGTCTCTATACGAAGAAAATGTTTTCCTAGTTTTATATAATTATCCTATTCAAATTTTAAATGATATAACGTTTTAATTTAGTAATGTCATAAGATATCTTGCTTTAATGTTTTTTCAAATGTAAATAATTTTGCATGCATTAATTAGGTTTTCAATTGAATTAACCTGTCATTTTAATAAATTTATTAAAAACCAAAAACATTAAAATAGAAATAAGTTGTTACAGAACTTCAAACATTTAACTCCCGCCATTTCCAAATTAATTCAAAGCCTCAGCCTGGCAAACTATTTCTATATGGCAGAGATAATTTGCAGAATTTTTCTACAATAATGAGAGAAAATAATTCGATTAGCTATTTGATTTACAATGAAATTGAATTGAATTTCATCAAAATAAATGCATATGTTAATGAAATTTACTCTAAAAAAAATTTAAGGAAACAGTCAATATACAGAAAGAAAAATTGAAGAGTATTTATCCGTTTCCGAGAGTCGTAAAAAAATCGCCAAACTGTTGGCGATTGTTTTGATGTTGTTGTTGCTGTTGTTGGCAATTTGGCGAAAATAAATTAGTTGTCACCAACGATCCTCAGAAGCATAAAAGTGCCAATTAAAGTCATGAAAAATACGCATTCTTTTAAATCTGAAAGTGGTGTAAAAATATTTTCATGTAACGATATTTTCGGTTGTAACTTCTAGAATAGACTAAATTATCGCTTAATTTTAATTAATTAAAGTTTCCTAAACTCGTCGTGAAATATAGATTTCTAACATTCAAAGTATATTCTTAGTAAATTTGGTAGCTCGGCTCAAATTTTCTGCATCTATATGGAAACGCCAATACTCAAACACATGCAATGTCTTTTATTATTAGTCGAGATTTTAATACTTAGCTCTGTATATCACACCTGAAGGAATTTTTCGTTTCTACTATCTCGGAGAGTAAATATTAGAAATTCAACCCAGAGGAATACAAATGGAGAGTGCAAAATTACTCTTATAATGTCCTTCAAATAAAATATCTTACACAATTAGAATTAATCACATTAAAATTTAGTAGAATAACTCCCGACATTAAGACTTTTAGCTTCCAGGTCTGTGGGAGCTTGCTGAAATTAACATTTACCCTTAGCTTGAAGCGGAATATTTAACAAGACATATTAAAGAGTGATAAAATTAGACTTTTCACTTACATGGCTATATCTCTCCGCTGTTAAAATTATCACAGCGCGTCTCAAGCAGAAGTTGATATCTAAGTCATAAAATCTTCACATCTGCTTCTTGAAAGATAATGAAATTATAATGAGGCGGAGTACAGTTGGGAGCTATCCCGAACAGTTTGGGCCATTTTGATTAAATATGTATGACGCTTCTAAACATGAAGTAATATCTCTTTTGAATGAAATGTTACTCATATATAAAGAGTTAATTATTTAACAATGCACTATAACAATATTGCATTTTACGCCATAATGTGGTTAAACTTTCTCTGTATATAAAATTGAAAATCTCTTTGTATGTCTGTAAGTATGACATAAATACAATTCCACAATTCTTGACAAATTCGAACAAATTTTCATACACAAATTCCTTAAAACTTGAAAAAATTTACTGTGCTATTAAAATGCTACTACCGTCATCTAAAGCGAATGCAATTAATTTTGAAGGGGATATATTGGAATATATCATAATTTCTGAATAATTCATTATATAAATTATTTTACATCATCTTAAAAGTAAAAAAAATTTAAAAAAAGCTTTTTAGCGAATTTTAAGAAATAATCTTTTAGTTTTATTAATGCCATTTTTAAACAGTTATTTATCTAAATTAAATAATTTTTTTAATGAATTTAAATACATTTTATAACAATGTCTCTTTTTCATTGGATTTTTAAGCCGCCTATTTTCTGTTTAATTACATTTATCACTCGCGCGCTGTGGTTTGAGGTTTTTGAAGCGATTTGAAAGCAACAAATTGTTGAAGCCCCAAAATACGTAGGCAGCAAATTGGCGATTTAACCATTTTTTTATTATTATTATTTTGGAGTCGGCTTTTACAGTATAGCTTTTGAAATATTTTTCATCTGATAATGTAGTTTTATTTTGTGGTCGGTTTTCACGGTATAGTTTTTCCATTATTTATCGTCTACTAATGTAGTTTTATTTTGGAGTCGGCTTTCACTATATAGCTTTTGAATTATCTATCGTCTGCTGTTGTAGTATTTCCATTGGAAATCACCGTGTTATTGCTTAATAAGCGCAACGTTTTTCCAAAATAAACCAAACAATTTAAAACATTGTTTGTTTAATCGAAAAAGATGTTGGCTCAGGGATAATTTCAACTAATTAAAATAAGATTTCTTTCTTTCTTTCTTTTTTTTTACTTCTTCTTTTGGTGCGCAATTTATTCAGTTGAGTTTGAGTTGAATATGTTACTTAGTATCTTCTGATAGAGTTTTAAAAGACTTTCTATTAAAGTTCTGTAATTTTTTAATATATGGCCTAATGTTGTTTCATATTTTAGTAATTTAAAAATTTAAATTCGGCTAATTCGTATAAGTCTTTTTTACTATTCTTGGCTTCAGTTTGCTAAATGGAATTCAATTAAAAAATTTAAAATATAAAATATTTTCAAAATAAATGTTTATTTATATTAACATTTTCAACGTTCATTTTTGCATCTTACTCTGTGAAAATTATTTGCATGTAGGTTATCAAAATTTTGTACTTTCTGGTAAATATCTAATTTTGCCAGAGTTTAATTTAGTTAAATTAACGTCCTGCTGTAAAGCAACACGGGGGCTATTTTAGAACTGACCTTGTAATTTTGAACTGCTGTCAGATGAAGAGGACTGCACCTGAGCTGGCACCCTCTCTCCACACTACACCAGCTGGAGGACATTCGATCCTGACGGATTTAACGTGCAACAGACACCTTTACACGACGGTTCCTCGGTGGAAGCGGGGCTGGAGCCTGAAACCCTACGGCCCACAAGCCGATACCTTGCCACTAGGCCACCGTGGCCCCTAATATGGCTCGAATAAACATTAAACGCTGAAAACATGCTCCTCAATTACAATTATACAAATACCAGTTATGCTCATTTAGCTAGTTTTCTGATATTTTCCCGCTCATTTTTGAATGTATTTATATATTATAACCAGAAGAAGGGGTCTCTCCGAATCTTTTTACATACTCTCGAGTAAAGATTTTATCCTTTTTCCATGTATGAATTTGTAGACCTTAGCTAAGCCTATAAACTCCCTGCAAGGTGTTGGCGAACAATAATTAAAACATACAGCTCTTTGGCGTGAATCTAATATTTTTTCCTCAATTTATTATGCAAAAATTTATTTTGGAATTCTTTTTTCCCAACCGACTTTAACTTAAATTGGACACGAAACTATAGCTGCAGTCACAAGATCGCATACCGAATTTCATGATTTAAGTCTTTGCATCGACGAATTATTTTATTTACATGCTTGTGGAAGTGCAGAGAAACAGACAATCAGACCCTTAACAAATTTGGTTAAAAATTAGATAAGAATCAAAATTTTATATTCTAAATATGTGTACCGAATTTTATTTATCAAGATTTTCACGTTTTGAAATTATAGATCTCATTTGTAATTGAACTACCAGACAGAGAGTCTTAATCTGAATGGATTTCGCACTAAATTTGAGAGAAATCTACAAATTTGGTGTGAAATTCATATACCTAATTTTATTCGTCTAACTCAGAGTATTTTTGAGGTTTCATACTTACAATCATAAGCCAAAAAATGGCTTTTTCGAACTCTTGGGAATGTCAGTAACTAGGATATCCGTGAAACTCTCGAGGCTGAATTTTTTCACGATGAGAGTACTTTCTCCATATCTCGTTATCCATGTTTTTGCATCTAATTGGTAAAGATAATTTTTCATTACTGTAATACATTTTATCCTTGTTTCATTTGAAGAATCTCCGCATTTCAGATTTCCTTGAATTTGGATATCACTTTTTAGATAATAGTATTTAAATATTCAATCTATTATTTTTTTTCTATTATCAAAAACAAAGTAATGAATATTCTGATTATTTTTTTCTATCATTTGTCAACGGCGGAAATATACTATTACTTTATAACTTTATTTTACCAAATTATTTATTCGAATCTGCTAACAAGGCCGTATGCGATAATAAGTAATATAGCTTATGTACTGAAAAATTGTAATGGTTGTTCGAAAATCAAAGACTATATTAAAATAAAGGAAATAAAAATTAAATAAAAAAATTGTAAGTTCCCAGATTTGTAAGCCAGCCAGTTCTAAGAGATTCTGGAACATCGATATTTTCTACGGGGAGTTTACTCTCATTTCTATACACGAAGCACATTAAAATCACAATCTAGTTCTGTTAAAGTTAAAACTGAATTCTGTAACTAACTTTCGCCTTCAGAATAGGAAATCACGTTTTCAACAATCTCATGAAACACGAAATTACTTTTCCAACAAGATTAGATCCACCTGAAAAGTTTGACTTGAATCAAACTGAAGAATTTTACTATCCTTTCACATGTAGAATATCAGTAGCACATATTTAACGCTTTTCAATAATGCCTAACATGGGACTTCTACAGTCTTTTTGAATAATTCACAATCCCAAGATACTTTATTCCTCTTATCATCATTTAGCTCAAATTAATTCAGAGAATTTAGACAGGAATGCTTAATTTGGAATTCACTGTGTTCTACAGCGCAAATAAGTTAAATTTCCGGCATATTATAATTATCTCTGCATTCTATAATTATATTGCAAATTCTGAAAATATGTCAGAATGTTGAATTTCGTAAAAGCTAGAATTAGTCCGTTCTGATGTGAGTGAATATTTGAAATTTCGTACATACAGAAAAGTTTAGAATTGAAAATGCGTTTAATTAGTTTCCAATGGAAATCGCAATATGTAATTAGTGGAATTACATTGTGACTGGTATTAAACTTCTCTACTCTTTTAAGAAATATGTAGAATATTCGGTCAAAATTCAGTATTGTTTCTTTACTTTTTAAGAAATGTACATTATATTATCAAAAATATCAAGACGCTTCCATAATGTCTTTTAATTTCTTCAAATTAATTGAATGAACTGCTTTTGAACTTTCATTATGTAAGTCACATCACTGAATTTCCTACCCGCCCGAAGGCACATTGATAAAGAAAACTGAATGACCGGATCACTGCAACAGCAACACTGGCAGGAACTGTGGTTGAGTCCTAAGGGCCATCACCGGCCACGGTATAACCCTTCCCTAAGAAAGTACGTCCCGTCAGCGACGGGAGGAGACAGTTCCCCCACCTTTTTGTGTACCCTCCAAAGTGGCGAGATCCAACCATCATACCGGAAGCATTTCCTCCTCTTTTAGAGGTGCTCCCCGGGAGTTACGTTGAATATGTAAAAACAATTTTCAGTTTGGCGGTATGAATATTTTGGAGTTCGATCGGAAGTTTATCAAGATAAAATATATTTGAGTTCAGCGGATTCCAAAAAATCTGATAAGGATTTGGAACATTCATCAATGGTTTTGTTTGCTGTCCGATTTTTTTTTCTCAAAATCTGCACATATGTTCTAAAAGTTATAAATGTTTTATTAAAAAACCTCTTCACGTTTACTATCCCATACATGAAGTATCCAAAGAAAAATTAATGTAGTCGTCAAAAAAATGAAATTTCGTATGTGATCTTGTGACTACAATTGTATTCTGGGTTAAATTTTAATTCTTATGGGAACTCTTCTGGAAAAAGGGGCGTCGAAAATACACACTGAATTTTCTGGTGCTTGTTGTACTCGTGTGTTTAAAATAGTATTACATATCTGTGGTTTACGACAATGAATATTTTTTCTTTTCATAATTTAAGAACTAGATAAATAAGGCAATTTATTTAATAATTCTAGTTGAATATCGTTGAAATTAAGAAAGGTAGAGATAATGTAGTGAGGTGAATTTCACTTACTCTCCAAGAGTAGCTAAATATTGAGGGGTTTTCATAAATTGATATTTTTAAATCTTAGAATTTATTGAATAATGAAAATTTTATCTTGAAGTTTTCTAAAAATTGCATTAAGGCATCTAAATTATCGAGGCTTATAAATGTTATTAATGAAACTCTTTATCTTCTTATACTACAAAAGAAATAAATAATTCAAACTATAATCATAAAGAATTTTTATGTGTATTGTATTAATAGTGTCGATTGGCTCAGAGATTACATTCGTAAAAAACTTATAATAAATATATTTTAATCTGTCTCTTCATTCGGCTTATATTTGCTTGAATATAAACTTGAGACTGCTTTAGTCTCTATTGTATATCCTTAATATTAGTACAAATATTAAGAGTTTATTTTTCTTTTCCTTTCTTTTTTCAGGTTTAAAAGTGACTCAAATCTTTTTTTTGAAACGTTGACTCATTCACCATGACAGCTTTAAATAATATAGTCCATGATGCATCTTATCATAAGATAAAACCAGAAGTTCTTATAGAACTTCCAGACCCCAAACCTATTAGTGACAATTGCACTATCATTATGAATGGCCATCACAACTATGGAATGTCTGAAGAAAAGGAATCTTGTGTCCGAGAAGAAATTGAGGAAGAGGTACAACCTTTTTTAAATCATCGTTCACCGAATCACAAATTGCATTCCATGAAGAACTCGAATTCAGCCGCTTCGTCCAACTCTTTTCCGCTGAAGGAATCTTTTGCTGCATCAAGTGCTGAAGAAGAGAGCGATGCTGGCGTGGAACCCGAAAGCTCAACCCACCTGTTGCAGGACCAGGAGCAGATGGACCAAAGTCCAAAGTGTCTTAGGAATAAAGCCAAATTGCCAACTTTCAAATCCTCACCAAGTAAAAAACAAGCATCACATGATCCTCATTCCCACATACAGCATCGTCCTCTTGGCATCCCACAAGATACTACACCAGACCATTACTTTCACATCAAGAGATACTGGCCGCCTAGTACCCTGGGATGTTTGCTTTTAAGTGTCTCATTCTTCTTTCTTTTAATAGCCGGCCTTGTTGTGGGCATTTATTTCTTATTTTCTAACAACTGCGATACCAGCAAGCAGTGGTGGCAAAGTGCAGTCATATATGAGATTTTTCCAGCTTCTTTCCAAGACACAGATGGCGATGGGTTTGGCGACATGAAAGGTCTCATCGAACGCCTGGACTACATCCAGAATTTAAGTGTGGACATTGTGAGATTGAATTCCATTTTCAGTGCTTTGGATTATCCGCTGGAATATGAACATGTCATTGACTTTGCCAACATAGACCCGCATTTGGGTAGAATTGAGGATTTTCAGGAGATGGTGCAAGCGCTTCATGATCGGGGCATGCATGTTATCTTAGACATGAATCCTACAGTTACCAGTGATCAGCATACATGGGCAGCTCATTGGCTTTTGAATATACCAGGGCCATTTCAACACTTCTACATAAATGTAACAGAAGAAGAGGTAAGCAATTTAATCCTCTTAATTAGAATTGAGAGTAAATTAATTTATTTTTCATGTAATATGATATTTGACAAGTTATTTGTATTTATTTTTCAAGAAATTAAGAAA
>JAPMOR010048679.1:0-14603 GCA_026543865.1 Argiope aurantia | reverse complement strand
ACTGGAGATCTGATATCCTACAAAACAAGCTTCTGAAAAATAAACCCCTCGCGTAATAGATTGCTTTATAATCCTTCCTGTTTCCAAAGTAAGATAAAAATGTTTCTTCTCTCGAGTCGCCTCTGGGAAGGAGAAGTCTTGGAGCAAAAAAGAGGAGTTCTGTAGTTGAGTCAACACTGAAGAACCAAATACGTAAATAGAAGTTGAGAAATCCATTTCAGAATTTTAAGAAGGGAGTGAAAAATGTAAAAAAGTCTTTCTTGGAGTAGTAGAGAAATCGATAATTTTATTTACTGCCTATGCATAAGAATTGGAATGTTGTGAGAAAATCTGTATTCTATGTTTGT
This sequence comes from Argiope aurantia, assembly GCA_026543865.1. Taxonomy (NCBI): domain Eukaryota; kingdom Metazoa; phylum Arthropoda; class Arachnida; order Araneae; family Araneidae; genus Argiope; species Argiope aurantia. The sequence goes on along the minus strand of JAPMOR010048679.1, from coordinate 14,256 downwards.
TGATTATAAATATGGGATCCAGTTTATTTTATGGCTGCTGATTCTTGCAAAGAAGAATGTCTATATAAGCTATCTTTAATTTTTTTAGATTCACTGTAATTTAAAAAAAATAAAGACTCCAATTTTTTGTATACATCTCATATATTTAAATAATATCTCATGTCTTCGGCGATATTTGAATCGACAAATTTTATGTAGGAAACCATATTATAATTTAGTAAAATGAAACTAGCATGTGTGGTCTCTTCAAAACTTTCTTGGACTCCCTAGAATGAAGATGAATTGTGTTTCAGATGAATTTTTTTTTCCTAACGGATTGAAAAATTTAACACAGATCTGTAATTTCAGTCACAAAATCACATGCCAAATTTGATAAGTCATTGAGTTTTTTGAGTGATCATGTTTACATGTTTTTGAAAGTGTAGACCAACAAACATCAACCCCTTGTTGGATTTAAATAAAAATTTGTTAAGTGTCTAGACTATAGATGTTAATTCTATATATCAAGTTACATATATTTAGATTTCTTCGTTTTATAATTATTGTGTTACCTATATTCGAACAGTTGTACAAACTTCTTCTAAATATATTTTGCTTAAAATTGAACAGAAAGTCACAAGTTTGGTGTAAAGACCCAACATCAATTTTCATCAATCTAGCTCAAGGCATTTTCGAAATATCGTGTTCATAGAAATATAAAAAAAAAAATGCCAAAAATATGCTTTTTTAAACACAGTGAGGTCTAAAACGTAAACATTCATGAAAAACTCTAGTCAGAATTAATTGACGATTATAATCCTTTATTTATATTTTGCCCATAGACAGTAGAAATCACATAATAAGGTGACGATAAACTCATTTTGGACCTGTGAAATTTTTTTTGAGACGTTGAAAGAAACATAAAATTTTTTTATTAATTTCCAGAATTAAATTTCCAAAAATAATCATTAAAAGAATCATAAGATCACTAAAGAAGCATTCCATATCATGACATTAATGCCACTTAACATAAAAGTGCTTAAGTGGAATCTTGATATGAACATGACGCTCTCTGTGCTGGGATCTTATCTTTCAGCCACATTGAAAATCTATCAAGAAAATGCTGCTTAAATGTCCCAATCTTTAATAGTTAAGATTTTTAAAGTCATTTGGAGACATGATTTCAATCAACAATTTTGGCAATTTGGCAATTTTGTAAAATCATTCATTTTGTAATCTTTTTTTCTTATGAATAAATTCTGTTATTTTTCGAACAGAAGTTTTAAATTCATTTAATTAAATTATACTTGGGGGAACCAATCTACTTGCTATTACTTTTAGTTGTTAAATCATTACTTCTTCGAAGTATACAAATAATATAAATTAAAACTTCCAGTCATTATTGAAAATGCAAAAAAAAAAAAAAAAAATACCCATTATCGTCACATTCATCATTTGAAATTACAACCAAATGTAAATAACTTGAAATCCTAAACTTCCAACTACATCAATGCATCATTTCTAGAAAGCCTTTCTTAAAAATACATTGTTCTTATCCGAACGTATTTCTCGTTATTTAATAAAGATTGTAATATTAAACTACTTCATTCTCGGCAATTTGAGTATGATGGGTACAGCCATCGTCTTTCCTGCATAAAATCTCACATTTTTAGGCGAGACTTATGATCAAGATCTTCATACAATTTGTTAGTGTTATGTTCTGCCGTTCACTTTCATGGCACATCATAAGCCAGCTATTGAAGTCATACACAGACTAATAACTATCTTTAGCCTAGGTAATGGCATTGTTTGATGAGTTACTCTTCAAATGGCTAAGCGCTTTCATAATTATAACTGAAAACGAAGTAGTACTTTTATACACTGTTGTGCAAAACTTAAGCAACAGGTATGTTTTTTGCCATAACTTCACGAGAAATCATCTGAGAGACATGAAATTCGGAAATGAGATACAGCATTTTGTTCTGAAAGAATGACGAAAGCCTAGGTGCTCAGAAATGAATACAATGCATACAGTATAGAATCAAACAAAAAAAGGCTTTATTGAACTCATAGTATCGTTACACATGATTGTCTGTCCAAGAGGAAGAACAGCAAGCTGATGTTTTTTAGTATGGGATATGCCCTCCCCTTACTACAATGGTTGCTTCGCACCGTCTCCTCATAATCAGCACCAGATTTTCCAACAGTTCTTGAGGTATGTGCGCCTATTCCTCAATCAGCATCTGTTTACAAGCGATTCCCAACGCCAGTTGATTTGGAGAGAGCTCGGGACACGGTTTCATCCCAGTAACATCACGGAAAGAGACCGTTTCGGTGGTCATGGAGTTGTCGTCTGGGGAGGTATTATGATGAACGGGCGGACTGAGCTCCACGTTTTCGACAGAGGTTCTGTAACAGGAGATCGCTATTGTCAGGAGGTGATCCTTCCCCATGTGCGTCTGTTCCGAGGTGCCATTGGATCAGACTTCGTTTTTATGGATGACAATGCACGGCCACACATGACTCAGGCTGTTGAGGAGCTCCTGGAAAGTGAAGATATCACTCAAATGGATTGGCCGGCGTGTTCCTCTGATTTAAATCCGATAGAACATGTGTGGGATGCTTTGGGGAGACGCCTTGCGGCACGATTACATGCTCCTGGGAACACCCGACAACTTAAACAGATGCTGATTGAGGAATGGGCACACTTACCTCAAGAACTATTGGACAATCTGGTGCTGAGTATGGGGAGAAGGTGCGAAGCAACCATTGCAGTAAGGGGACGGCACATCCCATACTAAGGAACATCTGTTTGCTGTTCTTCCTCTTGGACAGACAATCATGTATAACGATACTATGAGTTCAATAAAGCCTTTTTTTGTTGGATTCCATACTGTATGCATTGTATTCATTTCTGCGCAACTATGCTTTCATCATTCTTTCAGAACAAAATGCTGTATCTCATTTCTGAATTTCATGTCTCTCAGATGATTTCTCGTGAAGTTATGGCAAAAAACATACCTGTTGCTTAAGTTTTGCACAACAGTGTATGATACTAGCTGGTACCCGGCGCGTTGCTGTCACAGAAGAAATAATTTCGGAATTATCGTTTGTAATTTAAAATAGCTGTCTTGTTTAACTAGGAATAATATTTATTTCCTTTTCAACAATGAATACATTCATTGACATTGAATGATATATAAAGAAGTGCAAATAATATTTATATATTTTTTAAACTCTATTATTCAAGTGCTTTAGGGTAGATAATACTTTTGTTTTTCTGTCTTCAGCATAAACAAATACATTTCTTGGTTGCCCGATTCGTGAGTATCCAGTGTACAACTGGTCATTTAAGAAACATAGATTTTCTAGGTTCAATTCGCACACTTGAAGTGCTTGACCTTCCGCCGTGTCGATGGTCATCGAGAATGCAAGTCTAATGGGAAACTGCAGTCGTTTGAAATCAAAATGCATGTCGGTAGGAATAATGGCATTAAGTACGGAGTATCCACCCCAATACCGTGCACGAAGCACATCGTTGGTGAAGATGGTGGAACCCGAAAATTACCTACTATAAGCTATCCACATGGATCTTAGTCAAGGAAAACACCCAGCCCACCCGTTTAGCAGAGCAAGCAGAGGCGGCTACTTAGAGCCGAGGAAAGTAATCGTTTACCCACGAGACGATTTGGTGGATGATGTGAAGGTTCGTGGGATTTTGAATGAGTTGATCTCTTGTTGGAGAATTTTTGATTTTATGCCTGAAAGATTGAGTGTATGTGCACTCGAAAATGTAATGGTCCGGGGTGCCACTTTACTTCCGACTTCACCACAATCGCAGAGAGGATTGTCAGTGATGCAGAATTTTTTGAAGTATGAAAGAAATCTACCATGCCCAGAGAGGAATTGGATAATGTGAGGATGGTAGGATTTTCTCTTGGTGGAGACTTTTGAAAAGTATTGATGGGTCTGTGGACCTTTGGTGGTGGAATCAGGAATAATGGCAGTGCGTGAAATGAGCACATCTTCTCCATTCGACTTTCCGTTAAGAATAGTCGCCTCGATTCTTGCCGCATGCTGGTCTTCTATTCTGATGTGCCTGATCATGTAAAGCATAAACATTGTCTTTCGATTCTTGACACATGTTGATTGAGAGATTCTGAAGCACATGAATTTGCAGTTAGTAGACGACCTGCTTCATTGCTCGCTTTTCGTTCCTCGTATGTTTGAGAAATTCAAATATGCTTATTTCTGCGTGTTGCACTGTTCGATTTACTAAGTGAAGAAAGTTTAGGAGATATTTTTTGGATGACACAATCAACGCGATGTGCGATTTTATACCCGAAATATCGTTCGTCGATTCACTGATGAAATAGATAAATCACTGTTTGCACTGGAAAATCTCCATTATATAACTTACCTAGATTAGCATCGATAATAATAATTCTATTTTGCATATTTGAGATGAACTCTGAATAATATGAGCTGTTCGTTGTAGACAAAATATTATGCACGCTATATCTTGAATAGATACCTATAAATTAATGAAAATATTTTATGTACATGAATATTCACTAAAGAAAAGAAAAAATTAGAGCATGTACTAAAAATTACCGATTTCATTTCATCCACATTTATTAGAATCGATGATAATTTAATTTTGTTTGATATATGCGTGATTAACTCCAAATGGCATGTGCCGTTTCTCTTATCAATGGTCAATTTTAAAATATAATTGAATAATAGAAACGTATGAAATGATTTGTTTGTAAATTTTATTGTATTCAAATAAATGCTTATAATTGTACTATACCCTTCGCGCAGGTGCAAGCAATAAGTTGACCAAGTTTAATCGAAATTGGTTGAACAGTACGGCAGCGCGTAAGGTACGAACAAACAAAAATTCATTTTTATATATTGGATTTGTTCGGATATGGGTAGGGATATATACTATAATATATATATGTATATTAGCCTATGCCGAATCAAAAATAATTTATTCCGGGAAAAATTGACAGTTTGATTTTTTTTTAAATTTCTCATTTACGAATTACATAAAAAATCCAGTAATTATGAAAAAAATTCGAAATCGAGATTGTGACGAATCTCCATGTTTCAAACCTCCTTGAATTAAAAAAAAAAATTCATATTTTGAACGAAATCCATTCAGAGAAAATCCATATGTTCGGTTATAATTTCACTCGATAACTACACAATGGATATAGCAAGGTAGGTAAAATTATATTCGCAGGTTTAAGCATCTAAAATATATATTTTTATCAAATTTTAAATCACACCTATGAAAGTGTTGACCGTTTGTTGATCTTTAAGCACAGTAATGCAGAAATGAAATGACTCGTAAATACGATTTGCTGCGTTATTTTATGTCTATAACTTGAAAAATTTCGTCCTTGTCAAATTTTAATTTCATTCGGCAGGCAAAAAAATGTTGAAAATACGTATTCAGACAATAAATTCAGTAAAAATATTAAATTTATGGCAAATTTATACATTCTGTGACTGTTACTTGTAAAGGCCATGCAAGGCATTTGCAAAATCTTACCCGATATCCATAATTTTAAGCGAGGGAAGGGGAAATAAGAACTTAATTTAAGAGTATGCGAGAAAGTTTCGAGGTGACATCCCTCCCCGCTGGTTAGTATTTACACTACGATGGATAACCTGTTTAATAATACTACTTTGGAAAAATAATTGGTTCATGGAGAGAAATAGAATATTTTAGTTATATAAAACTCCAGATTCGGAGCTTCGGGCCTTTTTATTTTATTTTTGAAGGGGTCACAAGTTTATTTTGAGATGAAACTCGTCATTTCCTCCCATTGGTAGAAAGAAAAAAGGCAATCTGAATTGGCTTACCTCAGTGAAAACTTAAAATTCCCAATAGAGGAAGAAAGTTTGACTCTCAATAGACTTAACCTACGCATGATGGAACTTCCACGAAATTGGATCTCGAGCCTGAGATGACCGATATTGTAGCTGCAACTTTGCTATAAGTCCACTTCGCCCAAGCTTTGTCTTTAAATTATATTTTCATAACTCCGAAGAGTATTCGATTTTGTTCTGTGCTACTGATTAATTCAAAATATTATCAGTTCTAAATTCGTGAATATATCTCTATTAATAAAAAGGAAGAATACGCGTACATATATTTGCACTTTACAGATCTGGCTGTTATATAGCACAATTATATTTTAAAGACTGTAATTTTGATTGTTATGCAAACGATTTCCTTATATATAAATTGGGATTTTATTTAATTAACAATTTAAAAAACTGTTTACTTTTTCCTGAAATAACTTCCGAATAATATTTATTTTTATGCCTTTTCCAAAATGTAATCTTTTTAATTGATAAAAATTGAGTTGCCATGCAATTTCTTTTCTAAACTTAGAAAAATATTTACGAAAGCATTAATTTTTTTCTTTTAAATTTAGAAAAAAATTTTAACTACTTTTTCTTCGTAACTTTTTTCAATAAATTTTAACTTTACAAAGATATCTAAACCACTTCCATCGTTTCATTAAATATTAAAGCGCGTGATTTTCTTTCATTGTTGAAAGCTAAGAAAAAAAGAGTTCTTCTAATTACTCGCCTACCTTACATGAGAGATTACATAACGAAATTAAATGACCCAAAATGGCAACGTTCAGTTTGAAATAGATTCCTCAGTTACTGGTGTTTTTAATGGTAGTTCTATGATATCATTAGACACGACTCCATTAAGACTGATAAACATAAAGAATAGAATAAATTTATTAAAAGAAATAACTTAAAGAATTTTCACTATTCCATGTTTAAAATTACTTTATTGAGAGAATTATGAATAAAAAAGTTTATGCGTCAAGAGTTTAAGATATCCAAATTGTTTCGGAGATGAATTTAAAAAATAATAATATATAAAAAGTTTCATAATGCCAAATAAATAAAATAGATTTAAGAAGGTCAGAATTTGAAGGGAAAAAAAATCTTAAAATGAAATATGTTTTAATATAAAAATTTCAAAATGGACTAAAAAGTATGAAGTAATTTTTCCTCAGCCTCATAAATATATTTATATCCATACAAATCATCTCGAAAATTTGTGATTGTAAATTTTAAAATATCACTCATTCATGGTCACGGAATCTAAATAGACATCATAAATAGACATCTTATCTCTTTAGACATCATAAATAGACATCTGTAACTTATGAGAATATTTCGTAGATAGTAAATTTTTCATTTAATTTTGATTAAATACTATTAAAGATTTTATAATTAATTAATAGATTTAATTAATATTTTGCTATTCACAGAAAATACTTATTATGAAGCTTTTCAAGTGCGATCAATTAATTCACTAACTGGAGGTCAGTTATCTGACCAAACCATAAAATAGATTGTTGCTTAAATTTCTAATTATGTTTTACAATATTAATTATATGTAGTTATTTTCTGTATAATTTTGCATATTTTATATATTTAATACACATGATATTACCTAAATACATTTTTAACTGGGGAGGTGCGGTATGTCAGACCTCTAAACATGGATTTTCGGTCACCCCTAATCTATGTTTAGCTCAATCGAAAGGATTGACCTTATAGCTTGCTGTTTCGTTACCTTCATTACGTGTGCACTTTTTCAGCCGGTTTAGGCGGATGTCTTTTTAAATATTTCAGGTATTTCTTAGTGCGACGTCTGTGAGACCGCACCTCCCTTTTAGAGTTCTGGTTTTATACAAGGCTTAGCAGTTGGCTCTAAAACTTGGTGCTCGAAACATCATTCAATCTACTGATCCTCGTTATGAAGCAGAGCTCCAGAGACTTTTAAATGAAGCAGAAAGTGATTTTAGTACAGAATTTTTTTTCGATGAAAGCTCTCATTCTGCTGATTCTGATGTGTATGTTCATATATAATTAATTCTTCTATTGATAATGTATCTTCAAAAATTTCTAAAATATATTAATATACCAAGAGGAATATCTACAGAATTTATAGGCTGATTTTTATACTCTTATTTAACCTGTATGTTTAAAATGCCCTCGAAAACCGAGGATGCCAATAAAAAAAAGGGTCAGATCTAGCCATTGTCATTTTTTTAATTGTTTTTCATATAATTATTGAATTTTTCCTTATATTGTTTTCTATATACCTTTGTATAGTGGAAAAATAAATATGATTTGAAAATAATAATTAATATGTTTTTTTCAAGAATATTATTTGTTGTAACATGTAATTTGAGAAAAAAATGTATGTTCCAAAACAATTTTTTTTAGTGATAATATATTTTGAAATATTTTTAAAACATATTTATATATCAAGAAAAATATCTGCAGAATATATTGACAGTTTTCATACTAATACATTTATTAGAAAATTTACTTTGAGTGTAAAGAAAATGCATTCTCCTAGACAGTACCTTAAGTTCTAAATTTTCACCTCCCCATTTAAGAATTAAATGAATTTTGTTGATTTGGGCGTTTCTTTAATTTTCAGGTCCTTTGATTTAATATTTGCTGCATTGGAATTATACTGTAACAATTTAACATAAATATGGGTATTTGCATTAAAAGCATGCCAAGGATTTATAGTAAAAAAAGTCACTAAAATTATCATATCTGTTCAAATCAGGTTAAGTTATCATACCTTAAAAATAATTAAACTGTTTGACAGTATTCATCAACGACATGCGGCTAAGCCTAAAGTAGACAATGATAGGCAATTAATGCACAATACCGAAATATATATATTTTTAAAAAAACAGGCCTTATGTCTCCCAATTAACGGTTTTAAATGGAAATATTAAAGAGTGCATCATTTAAGATCGTAATTCCTAAATGAATAGGAAAAACAGATGATATTTTTTCGAAAATAATTGAAATTTTTAAAATTTTTATCACAGATCTGTTTTTGCATTTTATTGCAGGAATGATTGAAAACGATAATTAAATTTTTTAAAATATATTTAAAACGTAGATGATAATTTTTGCATAATCTATTGACATTTGCTTAACAATTTTGAAGTTTCTAAATGACATATTCTAATCCTTAAAATAAACCTGATTGTATTTTATTTTTACTATATTTATTATATCAGCAGTATTATTTTGCTTTAAATGTTGCATTATATGAAAACAATAAAGTAATTATGTATGGTTGCATCAGTATGTAACGGCCGCGGTGGTGTGGTGGTAAGGTCTCGGCTTCGGAACCCTAGGGTTTCAGGTTCGAGACCCGATTCCACCGAAGAACCGTCGTGTAAGGGGGTCTATTGCACGTTAAATCCGTTCTGACCAAATGTCATCCCGCTGGTGTGGTGTGGAGAGGGGGGTGCCAGCTCAGGTGTCGTCCTCGTCATCTGACCGCGGTTCAAAATAGCCCTAGTGTTGCTTCAAACGGGACGTTAATATAACTAAACTAAACTAAGCTAATCAGTATGTAATATTTCTTTATGTAAGGATTGAAAGCAATTTGATAACGTTAACTTGAGTGACAAGAAATCTAATAATCTTCGTCTTCTAACGTGCTGAGAGAAAAGTTTTTTAGTAGCTCAAAAAAAATGCAAGCTAAATATAAAATACAATAAATAAATAAAAATCACACAATAAACAGACAGGGAAAAATATAAAAAAAGAATGAAAAAAATTACATGAAATGAATGCAGACACCTAACACAAGGAAATACATAAAAAGAATGCATTACTTATTAAATTATAAGAAATGAAATGGAATAATTACGGGAATTAAAAAAAAATAAAAATCGCTGAATTCTTTGACTTTCTAATTCAAGTGTGAAGAACAAGTTATTATCAAGTACAGAAAATTCTCTCACACCTTCGTGCTTTTAACCTCAGTGGCTACTAAACGGATGAATGAAGATGAAAATATTATCTTTATTAAGTATCACAAAAGAAAAAAGAATTCTTACATATTTAGGAAATACAAATGTAAAGATAACTATATTAATATAGAAATAAGCACTATTAAAAACACAGTAAATAAGAATCTTTGCAACTTTTACACTAAAAATAGACAAAGTTTAAAAAAAAAGTTTAAAAAATATGTATTAAACACTGAAATAAAGAAAATTATAAATAAAAGTAAAATATCGGATGGAATACTGAAATCTATTTGAGAAAAAGACAATAAGAAAGAAATAAAGCAATAAAAATTATTCATATCTATAGATAGATAGATAGATATGTTAACATAAATGTATTAAACTGGTGATATATATATAAATAACGGCGATAATTCATAATCGCGTTTTTTGTATGTGTTTTAAAAAGTGATTATGAATAATCCCCAGAATCATATATATATATGTAATGATATTTTAACTCTAATTTCCATTTAATTAATTTTCAAGATTTTATCTTAATTTAGCCCATAGTAACTTTATTCTAAAATATTCTCTTATTTCGTGATCCAATCCCACTGTCTCTACTTAATTAATTCAAGAGAAGCTTTGTTAAATTGCTGACTCAGCAAAAAGTCGAACTTTCCCACACTCTACGTGAAGAGGCAAAATATCGCTGATGAGGCAAATTCTTTCTTAAGAGATCCCTGTGTTTCCCTTACATGTGATTGACATGCGTCAGAAATCCCTATCAGAATCTTATTAATATATTAGCACTATGAAGAAATATTTTCCCTAACAAAATCATAGGTTATATAAGACCAGGGATAAAATGTCCAAGGGCTTTTTCCTCATTCCTGTTCTGTGTGCTCATCGCTTGTACATATGCCTGCTTCTTAAAAATGAAATAAAACGACGTCGCGAAATAGCAAGTCTCTTCACTGTCTTCAAACTGCATCCTGCTTCACAACAAATAATGTTACACATACATATATATATATATATATATATATATATATATATAATTGCAAGTAACCAGGTAAAATTTTCAATAAATTCGTAGAATTTATTTCAAATGAGAAAGGATAAGGTATATATAAAAAAAAACTGCGTCTGCTGATGGGTTAAGGACATTTATATTGATAATGGAAAGAAAACATTGTTATATTAATTAATTATCAATTAAATATTAAAATATTAAAATTAATATATTAATTTTAATAATTAAAATTAAAATTAAAATATTAATAAAACTTAAATGAGTATCATAATATGACATTTAACAATAATTTGCAGCGAGAATATGGATGCCAAATTATGTATACAAAACTTTTGAAATTAAAAAGTAGAACCGATTTTATTTCCCGAGAACATGCTAATAAAGTTTCAAATAAAAAAAATAAACAACGATTTCCCACAGTAGTATAATTATACAATAACAATTCTATTTTAATCGCTAAAGTGTGTTGTTAGTTAATTATCCATGTTTTATATTATAAATCTATTCTGCTCATTTTCAATATATAAATTAATTTATTTAATTATATATGAACATAAGTATTTTAATCCTTCTTGGTACATAATATAAAAATAATATTTCCTCTATTAAAAAAGCAAAGGATTGTTAAGCAATTATTGACATGAATGTAAAATTATTTTATTTTAATGTCACTACAAATTAATATTATGGCTGGAGATTTCTTTAGAAGAAAATTTCAATTATGAAAAAAAGATATTTTTTTCAGAAAAATTTGCTTAAAATACCCCTGCTTCACAAACTTCTTTGAATTCGTAATACTCTTGTTTTAAACTTTCAGTCTAAAAAGCAAACAATGTCCTCATCCGTTTGCTTTGAGTTCATTTGTGACGAAGAAGTCATCTACCTGGGGCGGCAATTATGTTTCCACCATTGTTACTAATTCTCTGATCGTTTATTTTTTCTGGCATACTTTTGTGTTAAAGTCTATAAAAGATTTTTATTTTTGAGTTTTCGTCCTTTTTTTCTAAAAATTACAAGATTTACATTGAAAATTATAAAAAAGTTTTTTTTTAAAACTCCATACAGCTTTATATTTTAGAAAAGTCACGTTCATTTTATAAGTGATTTTGCAAAATAAACTAGGAACTTCCTTAAAACAGAAGAGAAGCTTTGTGGAAATATTAAAGTTTTATTACAAATATTATACTACAAATATAGAAAATGTGAATTTAATAATAATGAAGCGATGTTGTAAAATTACTCTTTTTCTGAGTTTTTTCATTTTTTTCTGCTTGAAACTGATTATAGCAATTAAGTAGAATATGTATAATTTCTATTTTTTTTTGTTTGAAACTTATTATAGAAATTAAGTAGAATATGTATAATTTCTAGAAAATTATTTCCAAAAAAAAATCTAAAGCGAATTTAGCTTTGTATTGAACTATCGCCTTTGATGTCAACCTCGTTTGCCTTGTAATTCTAGTTGTATTCAGTTTTCATTGAATCTCTAATGCCGAATTTTTATTCTATTTATGATTCCAACAAAAAGTAAATAAATAATATTCCGACTTAAAATTTAAGAAGAATATGATATATTCAACATATAATTTTACTTTTATGTCTCCAGTTTTCCTTTACTTATTTTTCTATTATTTTATTTCCTCTTTTGTTATTTTAAATTCAATTTAAAAATTAATCTTATTAACATTAAATAGATTTTTCTCAAACAACTGAAATAAAAATTCGACTAAAAACTGCAATTGTAATTACAAAATCTAATACCTAATTTGATATATGAGTCATTTATTTTGAAAGCGGAACAAGTCCATTTTTGAAAAAAATGGAGATAATGGCAGTTATAGATAAAACTTGTTATGATCTTTTTATGCGTAAACAATTTAAACTGAAAAAAAATTCAGATTCTATTTTTTTGGAGATGGAAGTTTTAGCTCTTAACAGTATTGAAAGTCTGTTTGTTTTGAAAGTGGTGCAAGTCCATCTTAGATTGAAATTATGTTTGACCGAATATATTACGGCACAATTTAGCTCTGGTGATGCAAATGTGGCCGTTTGACATCATGCCTGAAATATAGGGTGTTTCTATTTATCTGTTTTTGATATTGAAAATCGGTGGTTGTACATTATTTTATAAATAATAAAAAGAATATCTTCATTTTGTGTGTCTATAATAATATGTTTACTTCCATCACCAATTATTCAGTCCAGTGACAACGAAATAAATATCATTGATCACAGATTTTTATGTCAGGACATTCATTTCTACCGAATGATCGTGATTTTGGAGTGGAACTATCCAGTAACTATTCAATCCAGAAACCAGTTCCTTGCATATTCCCCAGGATTACTATGAAGTAATACAAAATTGTCGAAAACATAATAAACTTTTAGTACATGAAATGTAACGCGGATATTTATTTTCAACCAACATCTGGAGAAAGTGATTTTAAAAAGAAAGAAATATACCTATGGAGAAACCGTGAATTGATTAACTATATGCTGGATCAAATTTACAAGGGATGCACCATAAAAAATGTTCAACAAAACTTCGATAGAACGAGATTTTGAATTTAAAATTATCTATTGGTCAACACAACGAGGAAGGTAAATAATTCCAAGTAATCTTGAAAATATAAAATTATCTTTTATGTGAGAAAAAAGGAGATTTATTACATCTGAAAAATACAAGGATATGATGGATTTATTACCATATATACCTCCCGTTCATCATGAATTTTTTTAAATGTTAAATCTTGAATAAAACTCAAATTGATTATACCTACGTATAAACTGAAATATACAATTTCATTGAAATTCTTAATAAAACTGAATTGTTTGTTGTTATGTTATATTTTCTACTAGAACATTCTTGGTTCTGTTTCCCTTTATATCAAATTAATAAATATTTATAAAAATTTGAATAGTATTTTGTTTTTATTCTTAAAAAAAGGCTGTTGCAACTGAAATATTATTTCCCAATTAAATAAATGATTGCAATAATTCTTTAATTTTGAAAGTGAGGCAAGTGCATTTAGTTATAATGGAAATCTTATTTTTTTAGTCAGCACTGTATACACTATTGGATTATAAACCTACATTATCTAGTACCACAAAATACAAAAATTATATCTATTAATACTTATCAATATTTTTAAATTTATTGAAACGCAAACCTTTAAATATCTCGCAATAACCAAAAATGGACTTGCCCCATTTTCAAAATAAACGGCTCATATTTAAGTCATTGCGTTTTTGGATTATTGAGTTCACATATTTCTGAAAATGTAGATCAACAAAGTGTCATCTCATTATTAGATTTAGCTCAAAAGTTAACAGATATTATTATAGATGTTAAATCTGTGTACCGAACCTTATCTATCTAGCTCTCTTCGTTTTATAATCATCATGTTAACTTCT
>JAPMOR010048677.1:104123-155610 GCA_026543865.1 Argiope aurantia | reverse complement strand
TTAAAGAAGATTATTATTAAATTAAAATGAGCAATTATACAGATTTTCTATCTTGTTTTTAGTATTTTTAATAAGTTCTAAAAATATACTTTTATATACTTACGGCCTTTTATAAACTCCTGTTTTGTTTCTTTCCAGAAGGAAAAATTGTTCTAGCAATCTATATTCCGCGTGCTGTACTGAACGTAAAAATGTACAGCTTTAAAAAAAATAAGAAAAAAATTGCTTGCATATAAAGTTGCAATATCCTACTTCATTTTCATTGTAAATAAAGCCAAAGAAAATACTGTAAGGTAAAAGGGGGGGGTCACATTAAGGACCGCGATGGCGATTGAAGAAGTTAACGCAGTCTTCAAATTTCATTATTTTATGGGTTGAATTACATACAGTAATCCCATCGAACAAAGTCGAGAACTCTAAAAAACTCTGAAATGATGACATATGCAATAACTAACTGCATACAAATTTGAATTTTGATTTTATAAAATGAACTGCCGCGATTTTAGGGGTTTCAAAAGAATTTTCTCTTTCAAATAGAGATATTTTGAATGAGAAATATTTAATATTTTGAACTGATTTTCTCAAGCAAGACAAAATGTGACTTATTCGACTTTTAATAGATAATAGCTTCTCAAAGGGAATTAATTTGTATTTTTTCAAACCATTTTTACACGAAGAAATTCAAAACTTTTTTTCTCGTCATTTAATACTTGTACGTTATCGGCAAAAATAAATAAATAAATAAATAAAATGCTTAAAAAGAAATGTAAGAGTTTTAATGTGAAAAGAGCAAATCGCTGCCGATACCTTCATTATGAGAAAACTGGTGTTTTTTATCTAGCGTCGATTAAATGCTTTTAAACTGAGTTACATGAAATATAAAATTCAAACTACAAACTAAAGCAGTGAATGTGTTTAAGGGTACGATCAAGTGCAATTTATATGGGAGATTTACAAAAAAAGTTCGGTGCACTGACAGATGGGATGACTCGCGATTGAAGGGACACATTTTTTTAAATGGTGACATTGATAAAAAGGAAAAATCGCGAGTGGGAAATTAATACAAATGAATACTAACTTGAGATTTGCAATACAAACTAAAATATTAAAAACATTTACTTATTTTCCAAAGCAGAAAAAAAAAAATCAGATTTCACATGCCTAAGGAAAAAGACCTAATAAAAAGAAAGTAATTACAAAAAGGACGCTATAAATCATTCATTATTTATAACAAAAAATACTTTTTATGATGAAAATGCTAAAAATAGGATTTCCGTAAACATAAAGTTCAGAGGTGGTGGGCATGCATGCCCCTTGGGGGGACGGATAGAATGTTGGTAAACGTAAAGCTTAAATGACAGAAAGAGACGGAATTTTGCTTCCTAAGTTCGTGAAAGGTATGCGCGAAAATAAATTTTACTTCGAACCATTCCTTTTTCACCTTTGAAATGAATTCTGGGTAAGAGATGGGGGGGGGGGGGGAGAAAGAAAAAAAAAGGCTAAAATACCCAATGAATCAAAAATATAATATTTAATCAACATCTAATCTTCAAACATCTAAATGGTTGGATTCGCATAGAAAAAATCTAGCTCAGAACATATTTTGTTGCCGATTTTACGGTGCAATAACCAACGATCTGTGCTGATATATGTATATGAAAAGCACATTGTTTATTTCAATCTTTTTTCTTTTTCAAACAGCGTTTTTTTTTTTTTCCTTATAGTTTACCGTTTATTAATTCGTTTCTATGCAGATATATTTCTCGTCTTACATAAAATCGATTTTCTCCCTTTCTATCTATCAAATAATTTTGGATTGCTAAAATACAATTCTTTTATTTTAGTGTTCATTGATGATTCATTTTCTTATTTTTCAACTTTTAGAGAGTAGCAAAATTTTTCTAACGGAAATGAATCCCGCGAATGTTTTTCCATTTAAAAAAAGTCGCAACTAGTGAAACGTTTTCAGAATAAACTCTTTAATTTCAGAATCAAAAATAGATTCTTTGAAACAAGATTGCACCCATGTACACAAAATGCATGTCAAACGGAAGAGGAAAAAAAATCTCATTTATGAAAGGTTAAGGAGGTGCATGGGCACTCGTCAAAGGGTCCCCGAAGAGTGTGGCAAGTGGTGTGCATCGAGCAGGAAGCGCGACGCGACTCTTAAAGAGAAGGAAAAAAAGTGTTTTAACATTATCCACAACAAATCGACATTTTTGCTTTTTGTTCGCAATCAGGAGGGGGAGTAAATTTGTGGCTTTCTCTCATTTGATCGTCCGCTTCCTTTGTTGCGTTCCCTTTGTGCATCCGGACAGCAGTTTTTAAATGTGGCCAGCGGATCCATATTACCTGTTGTTCTTGCCCATAAAGACCATCTCTGCACACTTCCTGCACAGAGGTAAAATGTGCTTTTTTAAACATGCCGGTGAAAATGACTCTCCCCCCTCCCCCTCAGCCGCGGCCTCTTTTTAGGGTCTCCCTTTTACTTGTTTATTTCCTTTTCGTTCTCTCTGTGAATCCAGAGATATATAATTTGCTCCGTCGCACGTCGAAGCCGTCGACATTCAGTTTCTTTCGTTTCGAGCTCTTGACTAGTCATCAGAATGTTTATCGATTGTATGCTGGTGTGAGAGAAGAAAATATTTTTACTGTTATTATAATGAAGAGATTCCTGGTGCTTTTTTTTTCAACAGCAGGATGGGGCGGAATAATTCTTATAATTAGGAAAATTTCATTTCAGCAAATATAGCTAAAATTGCCCTCCGTGTAAATGAATGCTTTGTTCCCCCAAACGAATATTTGCGCTTTTTTTAAGAAACGTTGACAAAATACTTAATATACTAATCTACTTAATCGCGCACATTCCCACAACATGGAGTGCCTAATGCAAAACTTTATACACACACAAAAAAAAAATCGAATGTATATTTTTTATTTCTTTTCTTTAATGGATGGGGTCCAAAATGTGATGTAAAATAAACCAGTTAAGTTCCATGAATTTAGTTTGCCTATTCATAAAGAAACGAATAAAAAGACGCATAAATTTAGGAAATAATTTTCTCGGACTCCGGGAGGTTTTGGGGAGATTATGAGGGTCGTCCTTTGTATCAGAGAAAGTAAACATTTTGTAAACGGGTAACATTTAACATAACAGTAAACATTTTGTAAAGGTGAAACACTTTTCAAAAAAATAACAATAAAATTCATTAAAAAATTATAAAGTGACCTATTAACAGTAACTAAAGACAAATTATAAATTGATAATTATAATTCATGAATTTGTTACAGCAAACTCTTATTTGATTTTGAATTTTTAAACATTACATTTTTTTTAATGCATGGTGGTTATAATTTAAGTGCAAGTGTTTGAAAGACTCTAGAAGAAAACCTATTTGGAATACGTTGAAGAAATTTGTATTTGTTATATTTACAGCATTGAGAAATGATTTATACAATAAAAAAATGAGTTCAGTTTTTTTCGATAGGTGTCCCTTTTTATTGATATTACTTTATACGTTGAAATTATAAATATTTTTCTTTGTTAAAAGATATGAAATGAATTATTACAATAATTGTTCAATATGTGAGCTTTCAAGTCCAATCAAATGCTACAGAAGCAAGACAGTCTGATCCAAAGTAACCTCTTATGTTCCCAATGAGTGTCTAGGAAATGTCTGGTAAGGCTTTAACACTAATCTGAGTTAGGTTTGTTCTTATAGACGCGGTCTTTTAAGTATCCCCACAACCAGAAGTCGTAAGGGTTCAAATCAGCTGAACGGGATGGACAAACATTCCGTAAGCATCTGCTTACTATACGATTCTCACTAAAAGACTGAGAAATGTGAGGTGGGGCTCCATCTTGCGTAAATATTGTTGAATTTAGGTAGTTTCTTTCTTTCAAAGCAGAGATCACATTATTTTCTAGAGTTTTACTGTAATTAGTGTCTGTTATAGCACAGAGAACAAACCCTGTTGTTGTAAGATTTTTTTTAAAAAATGGACTACTAATAAAGTCAGCAGTCATGCCCACCCAATTTTAACAAACATTGAATACAAGAGTTAAAATTGGGTGTGGCATGACTGCTGAAACCCTTGCATTCAAAGGTTCAGTATTTTAACCAGCAGGGAAATGCGGATTGAAGAAGCCCTTATCTTACAACCTTGGGTGTTGATTCTTGCCCTGATAAAGCGTACTTCAACAGTTCACAAAAATCTTTTGAATCCATGATTCACCGTCAGAAATTTTGTAAATAATAAAGTTGGCAAAACCAATTCTTTGTTGTAGATCTCTTGTTACAAATTTGCGAAATTTTAATTCCATTCGGATAGCGTCGGAAAATGTAACATAAGACTTTTTGCATGATCGGCCGTGGTCTTGATGAAGCCCTTCTAGTGCTTACAGGATCCACTAATCCTGAATCAGTTGCTTCCCTAATTACTTTCTAATTCACAGATTGTTGCCTTCTAGTTCCAGAAAGCATCCAGAAATCTCCTGTATCTTCAAATTTATAATCATTTTCTTCAAGCCCTTCACAGACATTGAGCTTTTTCTCAAATCTTTAAGACGATGATATTTTTTTAAAGGTAGAAATATTTGTGATTAAATAATAAACTTTAAGTGATTTGAAAATGGGTTCGTTTCCAAATTGAAAACTGTATTCTCCGGTTCCTCTCTCCTATGAGTGTGTGTTTCATATTTAAAAAAAAAAAAAAAACTGCTTTAGTTCATTTTCTTTGTTATTTAAATTTGATTTCACCGTTGATTAACTCAGGAAAAATGTATGGTAATAAGGAGAATACATTTTTAAATTTAAAGCAAGCCTTTTATTAAGACTGAAGTTCGTAATCCCAAATATCTCCGTCAATTTTACAGATAACTTTATGAAACTTTTTGATGTGATTTTATTATGGTATAATATACATTTTTCTAATTGCACATTTTGACCAATCTTCTTTATTGTTTCGAATTTCGTCGCTAGGGATGTTGTAATCTGCTCAATCAATTCATTATAGTCACTTTATCATAGGTACGTTTATTACTTCCCTGGTTATATGAAATGAATTGAAAGAGCTCAAGAGCACTTCACCGATCCTCGTGTGTGTTTATGCATAAAAAGCTTTCAAAGCTCAATAAAAGAAGAAAAGCCGCTTCTGAGAATGTTGAATCATCATATTAAGCTTCTAACTTTATTAAGTTCTAATAAGTTTCATTTTCACTCAATACTATTTTTTAGAATGAGCATAAATTATGTTCTGAGTATTCAAGAATTCTGAAATTTTTTTCCCAAGACATAAGTGAAAGAGAAATCTAGCTAAGAAAAACCACTGCAGCTAGATAAAGAAGCAGTCTCGTTAGTGATTAAACCGCTCGAAAGTTCTTATTTTAATTTTTTCATTTTCCCGACAGGATTCGGATCCGGCTCTGGCAGCGAAACAGAAGGAGACGAACATGTTTGTGGAAAGTGCCGAGCGGAATTCCCCACTTTGTCAGATTTCCTTCAACATAAAAAGAGCTGCGTAAGTAAAAGGCCTGTGCTGGTGGCACCGGTGGACTCTTCGATGGACACTGACGACGACGAAGACAACGACAATGAAAGTTCGGAATGCGATCCGGTCGCTTCTCTCTTGGAAGCTGCCGACATGCCGACTCCTCTACTGCATGAATGGCTGCAAGAAAACAGACCTGGTCTTCAATCTATGATGATGCATCCTCACGGAACTAATACTAACGTCACTCTCTCAGAACTGGAGAACACTTCTGTGGCTGTGGCGCAGTGCGGCTGGAATGGGAACAATCAAATCGTGAATCAGATCGTATCGATGGTCCGACAAGGTCAGTTCCAGCAGATTCAGCTGCTGAAACTGATTGCTCGGATGGTGGCAAAAGATCCTACAATGAATCTGCCCCCAATGATTGGCACAGCAGCCTTGACTCCTCAGCACCAGACAGCTGCCATTCAGGGTGGGGCGTCCGCCGCAGGTCCGGTCGCAGCGGCGTGTTCCACGGCAGCGTACCCACAGGGTGGGAAAACAGAGGAGAGTCCACAGCCTTCGGAAGATAGTTTGGCTTTACTCCAGAAACACACAGAAAGGTATCTGCAGGAATCTGCACCGAGGAAATCTATCTTCAATGGAATGGATGACGAAAACAGGTAAGACAATTCTAATGACACATCCCACGATTAAAAAAACAGTTTTTAAGTTAAATCCGCAGTATATCTCAATTTACACTGGGCAATCACTGATCGCAAAACACTACATGGCCATCCAATGTATGGTCATCCATATCTCTATACAATCGGCGATGTGCACTTTTAAGAATTGAGAAAATGGGCAGGAAACCGACATTTTAATTTCCCACTCCGACGCGGTTTCTCCGAGCTTAGACTATAACGAAGTGTAGAGAAGGAACAGTAACAAAGACATCTCTGAATAAAATCTCTATAAAAAAGAAGGAAAAAATATGAAACTTTTGTGTGCCAATCATAAGGAAAACCTTTTGCATATGGAATTGATTTTAAATATCTCTCATTTTAAAAACCGCAATTTTGTTAAAACAAATTTTTTAACCCTTTTCTTTTAAATTTATCTGCAGATTCATTTAGATGCATTTTTTCCGTTTTCGAGAATTTCCTATAATCTGCATCCTATTCTTCGGATACATATTAATGAATTACGGATTTTAAAATTTCTGATAAATGTTCCACGCACAGTTGGAAATTTTATTAAAAATTGATTTTAAATTCAGAATTTTACATCCACATGCTCTTCTAACTCGGACTCCGGATTTCGAAATATCATTCAACCAATGTCTTTCTCAATTTTCTATAATTGTCTTTTTAATTTTGAATTTAATGTAAGAAAAGAAAACCGGGATGTACATTTTTTTTTTTTTTTTTTTTTTTGCTCCTTTAATGGTCACTGTTTAAGCACTGTGACCCACGAGCTCATTGCACGTGTTGATTTTCACTCAGATAATGGCCACTTAGGCAAACGAATGTTATGTTTAATCTTATAAATAAACTTGGACTCCGATTTTTACACTCAACGTTTCAATAGTTCATTGGCTATTGGTTAAAATATTGATGTTAGAATTGTTTATCGTCTTGACCCCCAACAAAGTTGAATGCAGCCAGTTAGGCCTGATAAAATAAACTGAAATAGTTTTACATAAAATAATAATATTTTAAATAGATGTTATATTTAAAAATGCGGACAGTAAAGACATAATAATATTCGATCTTGTATTCGCCCAAATATACTTAAGATACGGAATTAAGATCGAAGAATATTTTCTTTGATCAATTGGTATTTCAGCAGTATTTACATAAGAATTTAATTCTTTAATTTTGAAAATTTCTTAAGACTTTTTGGAGCGAGCGACTCATTTTGATATTTGTCTTCTTTTTTTCCCCCCTATATTTTTTGATGTCAGATTGCCAACAGATGATGAGATGGGATTGAAGTGTCGTCTTCTATTTTCGACCACCGGTTTTTTAAGTGTAAACATATCAAGAGTCTGAAAGAATGGCTCAATATTTAATAAATCGGGCGAAGATAATATATGCTCAAGATTATTTAAAGTTGCCTTTATTGCTTCAGATTTATTTGCTGATTCTTGAACTATGACATTTTCGTGATAAACTTTTCCTAACTGCAGACTCATTCCAATTTTTGTTTCTAGATCCAAAAGAGCCAAAGAATTGGACCCAGCTTTCAGGCACAAATGCCAGTTCTGTGGGAAACTTCTCGGCAGCGACAGTGCGCTGCAAATTCACCTGAGATCTCACACCGGTGAGAAGCCGTTTCAGTGCGAAGTGTGCGGGAGCGCCTTCACCACTCGGGGGAACCTCAAGGTCCACTCGCAGAGGCACAAAGAAAATGAGGCAAAGCAGTCAGACGGACACGCCACCTTCGAGCTGAACGGAAAATCAGAAAACCCTCCTGTTCTGTATCCTAGCACTCGTGACGATAGAGGTAAAAAGCTTTTTTATTTCAAGGCAACACTTTTTTTTTTCAAAGCAAGTATTGTGTTTGACACAATACTACTACATTTTCTAAATCACTGTCTAGGAAATTTACGCACATGCAATATTTTACGATTGTTAAGTGGAAATGTAAACTTGTAAAAAAAATTTTCTATTACCTACGAAAAACATGTACAAGTGCGATGACCATCTTTCACTTTCTTGAATGGAAAACATACGAAGAAAAAGTTTTGTGACCGACCGAAAATTCAAATTCGATTTTCGAGATTTTGATGAATTTCCACCACGCATTGTGTCTATCTGTGAGCAAGATAATTCAAATCCGTTTTCACTTCAAAACTAATAAAATTGAGCGCGTGGTCCGCCTCAAACTTGCATACTTTTTTTATCAAATTCTTAGCGAAATCCACTTACAGAAAGTCAGCCTGACCATCCGACTGCGGTTAGCACACGAGAAAGAGCAAAATATAGAACATTTAGCTAATTATAATTATTTTAAAAATATTCAAAATTGTAGCTTTGTATCAGGTTTTGGACCACATCTTCAGAGGAGTTGACCGTCTGTCAGTCTGTTCTTTTGCATGCATATGAACTCGATAATTCAAAAGTATAACTATTTAGGGATATGGTATTGGGTGCACATTTTTAACAGAAAGGATTTGTTTCAAATTTTAAGCTAAATCTTTCAAAGGGTTGATTGTCTGACGTTCTATACTTCCGCGTGCATGTGAACGCAATGACTCAAAAACGTAACGACCTGAACAAGTGAAAAATCTGTTATGTGATCTTGTAACTAAAATTGTAGTTCTGTATCGAATTTCGATTTAATTGGCCCCCCAAAAAAGTAGTACGTCCAATATATATATATTTACTATACTATTAATTATACAATTATCGTGTGTGATCTATTGAAAATACTAATCTGACATCTCGTGGCACACAAGGTTCACAATTTTTTGAAAATCGGGGAGGATAAAACCTTTACTAGAAAGTATGCAAGAAAGATTCAGAGAGACTACTCCTGCTGGTGATTAATTAAATATACATATCAGAAAACATGTATGAAAATTATAAAACTAATTTCTTTTTAAATAACATAATAGCGATAAGATGAATTAGTACCACATTACATTGTATACATAAATACTTCATGCATGAAACTTGCCGTATCTAGTTGGTGGGTGATATAAATAATTAACATGATGCAAATAAAATATTGATCTCCATTATAGAAAAGAAAATTTCTGCTACTTAATTTGTTTTCAAAAATATAGTATATTTACTAAATCAGTTCATTTATTTGTTTCCTCCAAATTTTGCTTTTCTGCCCGCCATCGATTGTGAATATATTTTAAAGCGGGTATTTAAAATATACACTTGCGAAGTAGGAAATAAAAACAAAGTTTCAGTAGAAAAAAAAAATTCTTAATTTTACTGGTCAGAATATACAGACTTTTATTTAATAATTCTATTTTATATTCTATTCCAGAACACCTCGAATGTATTTATTTTCCTAGGAAATTTTTTTCAGTTCTATTTTTATATAAAAAAAATGTTGTTGATAAAGCAAGAAAACAAAAAATTAATTAGAAATAAAATAAATTGAATCAATAAATTAAGTAATCATTTAATAAATTTTAAGTAAACAATATCTTCTTTACTTCTTTGACACGTAATAAGTATGGAATACGGCTTCACGCATTCATTTGATTTATATTTCTAAAGATGAATTTTGCAAACATTTTTTCAATCACTTCATCATATGCTTGAAAGTTTGTAAATCATTTGTGAAATCCAAATGAGAATAAATCCAAGTCAAAAATAATCTTTGAAATTACATGAGGCTTTGAGATAAAAACCGTAATTAGATACTGATGACCATCCATATTACACTAACGTGTGGCCATTCGATTCCTAATGACAAATTCAAATTATCATTGAGCATGCAGAAGGCCGATATATGCGGTTTCCCTTTGGCAAAATTATTTCAAACCACTTTTAAAAAATCCATTTTTGCCATTAATTCCCAAAAAGTATCGTTCGAAACACTTCAAAGTTTTAGTTGCACATATTTTTATTATTTCATTCTTAATTAGGAATCTGTAACACCTTGGAATCAGAATAATGATTTTTAAACAATGACTTATCCAAGCTTTTATTTTAAAATGCTAAAGAAAACAATTAAAGTAGACTTAATAAATTGCGAGCATATGCACGTTTCACGCCACATAATATCTTATTGTTTTATTTTAATTTATTTTTCAGAGCTCTCAAAGGGTGAACAAGCTCTTGACTTTTCTAGGACCCTTAATGGTCAGAAGTCGCCTCAAGGTGAAATCCACAGTCGCAGCATTTCTCCCAACGACACATCAAATTTCAGTGATAATTCTCTAGAAGGTTCATCGGACGAAAATTTGCAAGAAGATTATTCTAATTTGAAAATCGACGTTGAACGGTACGATGATGAAGACAGAGACAATTCCAACGGCCTAGATGACGAGGAGTCAGAAATGACAGCATCCCAGCAACCATCCTTCGCTGCTTCTCCAAATTTCACACCCTATTTTCTACCGTATGAACAATATCCTTCAACTTCGCAAATAGTTCCAGGCAACGGTGCAATCGCCAGCAGTGCGAACAACAATCCAGGGGCAAATAATGAGAATCCGGACAATATTCTTCAAGATCCAAATTATTACCAAGATCTCTTGCCAAGAATTGGATCGAATGACAATTCATGGGAGAGTCTAATAGAGGTAACGAAGACTTCTGAGACTTCTAAATTGCAACAATTAGTTGATAATATAGAAAATAAGCTCATAGAACCTAATCAGTGCATCATCTGCCACCGAGTGCTCAGTTGTAAAAGTGCACTGCAGATGCATTACCGTACTCATACGGGAGAAAGACCTTATAGATGTAAGCTGTGCAGTAGAGCATTCACGACAAAAGGAAACTTGAAAACTCATATGGGTGTGCATCGTACGAAGCCTCCTACTCGATTACTGCATCAGTGTCCTGTATGCCATAGACAGTTTCCAAATTCACTTGTCTTGCAGCAACATGTGCGAACTCACACAACCGATCACGTTCTACAGTTGCCTCCTATTTATAACCCTTGTGATGACAGACCTCCTCCGACTCTGCTACCACCGTCTTATCCAAAGCAGTTTCTCGCACAGTCGCTAGTTAATGTAGAACCCTTAGCTCTGACGAGTACAAAAGTGGAAGAAGATAAGAAAAAATCATCCTTACCAAAGGGCGAGTCAGTAATTAAACCCACCGGCGTAGAGCCTAATCTTTCACAAGTTGCCAATGGTTCTCCAGTGGCTAGTCCAAAAAGTGTTTGCTCCCCACCCTCAAACACTGAAGAAAATTCTGCTGGTAAAGAGTCAAAATCTACTACCGTTCTGGATTATTCTCAGTCCGCATCTAGTTCTCCTATTAAAAGCGATTTAAACATTCATGAAAGCAATCTTAAAATCGACGAGGCCAGTCTTACTTTGGAGAAGGACAGAGTGGGAGAAAATAGCTTAGAGATGGAAGAGAAATCGGACCTAAAGTCTGAACCAAATATCAACATCAATTGTTCAAGCCCTATTCACTCTCCTAAACAAGAAGTCAAAAGTTTTTCTAGTCAGACCAATTCTTTGATGGTCACTCTTGCAAGCGACCGGCCTTTACCGATGACTTTACCCAGCGATCAACCCATTTCATTCAGTGTGCATGGTTCGGACCGCCATTACCCACCTATAAGTTTGCCAAGCTCAGGCACTACTTATACAGAATCCTTAACGGCGCTAGAGAATCATGTGAAAGGAATAAATAGCAGTGTCACTCATCCTTTACCGTTCACGCCTCATTTTGGACTGAGTCTCAACATGGCAAATTACTTCCGGGACTACAATTATCCACAAAAACCGTCATCTTCTCCTACAACTAATAAAAATGGATCAGATGCCGATGATAGATCTACTCCAGGTGGTATTGTTCCAAATGGCAAAGGGGAATCTCCAAGATCTAACTCGATTCCTAATCAACTAACACAAAAAATTGACATGTCCAATGGTGCGGGGGCATTGGATCTCACTCCGCGGAGTTCTCCGGCATTCCAACGGCCAAATGCGACTGATATGAAACTTATACAGCCATACAGTGGACTTCCTTTTGCTCCTCCGCATCATCGGCTAAGTACTACGTGTAGGGTTTGTTTCAAAACTTTTGCGTGCAATAGCGCTCTTGAGATCCACTACCGCAGCCATACCAAAGAACGTCCGTTCAGGTGTGAAGTATGTGACAGGGGTTTTTCGACGAAGGGTAATATGAGGCAGCACATGTTGACTCACAAAATCCGTGATTTTCCCCCACAAGCATTTTCCACCAACAGCAATAGTTGCTCGTCTCCGAGCGCAACTCAAAAGGTGGATTCTTCCAGTGGGGATAAAACACCAAAAAAGTCACCAGCAGAGGTACCGAAACGACCTATAGAAGACACGGCGCTGCCTCCACCTCCTAAAAGAGCTCCTGGCCAACCGAAGCACATGTGTCAAGTGTGTCATAAGCCGTTCTCGAGTGGCAGTGCTCTACAAATTCACATGCGTACTCATACAGGCGATAAACCTTTCCAATGCACTATTTGCCACAGAGCATTTACGACCAAAGGAAATCTAAAAGTTCATATGGGTACCCATATGTGGAATAACAGTACTTCTCGTCGTGGTCGCCGCATGTCATTGGAGATCAATCAGTTTCCACCTCAGCCTGGGGTAAAACCTGGAGAATTTGGACCTCCTGCTTATTTTCCGTACTTATCGCCATTCATGAATGGATTACCGCCTCCTCCAAAAATGAACGAAATATCTGTCATTCAGACTGCAGGAATGGGTAACGGAACCATATGCAGTGCATCTTCGATCACCACCAGTGCGATCTCCACAACTTCTCAACAGCCGCTTGCCCTGCTGTCGTCGTCTAGCAAGCAGGGAGACCGAGAGGAGGGACACCAAAATCAAAATTCTCATTCTCAGGGAAAAGACATTCATCTGCCGGCTTCCAGTCAAGAAGTAGCAGCTTCTTGGCCATGGAAGATTTCTTGTAATGTTTGCAGCAAAATATGTTCTTCCTCAACTGAGTTGGAGTTGCATCTCAGAAACAATCACTCCAAAAAAGAAACGTCGGAGACTGATAGGACCGACTGATTGTTTCAAAGAAACAATATATTTGTTGTCAATTAAGTTCCTAAACACGCTAGTCTTCAAAGCATGTAAAAGTTAAAAAGCGAACTATGCATACAGAATTCTTTCTGATAACTAACGATGACTGATAAATCGGAAAAGTGTTGTCATTTTCTAAGTCGAAATGCTTGGTCACTACATCTTGAGAAAATCAACAAGTCATTCGTTTGTCTTAGCTGGAATTTAATGAAAAAATTAAGTTATCTATTGTAGCTAACCCTTCCCTCTCCATTTTCTGTGTTGATATCAGCATCATCAGAAAATTTGCAGGCTGAAATCAAATTCTAAAATAAAATGGGTCCATGCCCACATGTAAAAAGGACGCAATATCATAACGACACCAATTATAGACATGCAAACTGTTTCAAACAGTTGCTGTTTCCACAAGCTTGATCCTTGAGTAACCAAAAATTTCGAGAGACATACGATTAATTTATTTGTACTTTGATTGTTGTTAGTGATCACTGAATATTTTAGCGAATCATTTATTCTTTTGCTTTACATTTTTCAAAGAAGACAAGAACTGCACCCGCTATCATTTCTCTATGGAAGTGCTAATAGTGCTAATTCATATAGAGTATTTGTGTCAGGACACACGTTTTCTCAATTGATTTTCATTTATTCTGTGATAATTAATATTATTAGTGTCTTGTATTTGTATGTAGGTTTGAACAATGTGGGTGCTGAAATGAAAGCAGGAGAGTTTTTTTTTTTTTTTTTTTCCTTTCACTTACTTCATGCGGGCATATTGTAAATATTATCTGGAAAATGTTAGGCATGGAAGCGGCAGAAAGACGTAATTTTTATGTTTATAAATAAATTATATTGTCATCCGTTAAATGCTATTAAAATTTTATATAATTTTCCTTTTGTGTTATGATGACTATATTGCAGATCACCTTCCAAAATGTTAAAGTCATTGATAAAATTGTGTATAATTTCCCATCATTTTTTATCTATTTCTTTATAGACAGTAAAAATTTCTTAATTAGGGTTGCATCTAAACATGTTTCATATTTTAATCCAATTCACTTTTTAAAAACGGATGTTTAGACTTTGAATAGAAACCGCGATTCTTGGGTGATTTCAATTCTGTTGTCCTTTTATATAAAAAAAAGTATTTATTTCTGTCTATTCTTGTCTGATTTTTATTACCAACATTTTTATGTGTATGTCAGTGTGTACTGTCCTTTACCTTTTTTGTAGTATGCATTTTAAAACAAGTCACTTTTGCCTAGTAGAATGTTGACTAAATGTATTTCCATAATGAAAACAAGAATCTCTTCACGCATAAATAGCTGCTACAGGGCTCATTAATATTAAATATCCATCCAAATTTGATGTAATATTTTTGAATTGTAGCATTAACTGTAGACAAAAAAAAAAAACGGTTTTGAGTTGGAGTAATAATATTTGATGATTTGTTAAAAATTAAATTTGATAATGTGAACAAATTACTGAGTTAAACTCTTGAAATTATATTTGTGAGATCTTTTCCTAGGTAATAAAAATATGTTGTAATATAATTTGAAATATCATACTATATTACAATTACTGTGCAATATCATGTTATATTGCACAATATCTGTGTGTTACCTGAGATGTCCCAATTAATTCGTAAAAATTTTTAATACTTTCTCAAATAATTTTATTGGAGTAAATTTCAAATGCTTCTGCGCGTGCAAGTTTTGAAAGCTTTTGCAAATTCCTCTCTTTCTGTATATCAGTCTTTATTTTTCGATTTTGTGAAATAAAATTTATACCTAAAATATTTTTTTGAAGATGACAAAGAAAAAAATCCAGTTTGAAAGAGAATAAGACGAGACTTTTTTTTTTTTTCTTTTTCCAGAAAAAAAAATCTTTAAAATTCTCTTTGAAGAATTTTTTTTTTAAAATCTAAAAAATGTAAACTTTCAAAAGATTTAAGTTTCTAAATCTTTACGCAGATTTATCATATAGAATATGACCGTGAATATATTAATACTGAAAGTTTGTCAGCCTTTTATATTTACTTTTAAAAATTGTTCTTCTTTTTATTTCATCCAATGATTTTATTTGAACATTACTAAAAGAAAATTTTTAATTTTTATTCCATTTTTTTTAAATATGGATTTGAAACGACAACAACAAAAAAATATTGAAAAAGGAAATGATTCATTAAAGCATAGAGCATTTATCAGCTTGAATATCTTATATATTGATTTTTCCTCTTCATTATTTCAAAAAACAAATCATAGCAACTGCAAATTTTTATAAAAAGATGGACGCACATTATCTTAGTGAAATAAAATGAAAATTATTATATTTTAAGACCAGAACGACATTCAATCTCTCTGTCTGAATGAATTTATTAAGTCCCTATGTATTGATTTTGAAGAAACAACTAATTTGCATAGAAACTTGATGTACCGTAGCCTTAACTCTGTGTCTGAGTAGTCGTGGCGCAGAGCAACTTTGATGTTAAAAAAAAAAAAAGGATGCTGTTCATACCCTTGTTGTTGACTTTGTGCTGCCTCGTGTCTGAGCTGGAGTCATATCACACCTGTACAGAGGGCCCCGAGACGAGGCAAGACTGTATATGATCGAAAATTCCAAATTTAATAAAATCTTTTGTCGAACTCGGGTTGTTTTGATTTCTTTTTTCTACTTGTTTACGTTTGTTTCATTTCTTTAGAACGTGTTTTCAGTGCCATTTTTTGGTTATGCTCTGCAAAATACTAAAGCGATGAGGGAATGTAAATTAACATTGGTGAAATGAAGTCTAGGATTGCGTTTTAAATTACGTGCCCAGGAAAGATCAAACTGTGTGTAAGTGACCAAACTATAAGCTCTAAATATGTGAGTAAAATCCGATGGTATTAAAAATTCAAAAAAGTAAACATGAAGGGAGGCGGCCCATTAGAGATAATCAATTTTAAGACCGTACCAGCGAGCAAGTAGACGCCAATGGAAATGAAAGAAGCATCAAAAAAGATGGATTTGCAAACGAATGCAGATAGACAGATACCGTTTGCTCAGAAAGAATGAAAATGAAATTTAACATGAATCTATAATTTATTGGTCATATCGTTTGCAATTTTAAGCACAAAATAACTCTTCAATTACCGAAACGGCTTCTTCAATAGCACAAGAAAAAGATTGTCTAAAGTAGGTTCATCGTATAGCCCTCCGTTCAAGATTCAAATTATCCTACAGGAAGCCTCACTTATAGAAGCATTAAACAACCTTTCGAAACCTATATCAGAGAAGTATTGCTGCATTTGCAAAAACTGGGAATTTTATCTGACGAACCAACTCCTACACAGAACATATGCAATGCATCGCACCCTCTAATGTAATACCAGAAAACAGCCGACAAATATATATATTTCATTTCCATCCTTTCAGTGCAAATGACATCTTTTTATCTTTACCCGTTTGTGAATTAAACATTAAATTTTTTCCAAAATTATGAAAATGTCTGCACTTATAATGGATAATTTATAGTTTATATTTTTATCTTCACCTGTTTGTGAATTAAACATTAAATATTTTCCAAAATTCTGAAAATGTCTGCCCTTACAATGATTAATTTATAGTTTATATTTTCAAATTATACACAGAACTTTAAAAATTCTAGATGGAAGCATCCAAGTTCATTAAACCATGTAAAGCTTTTACACGATGTAATAGAGTTGGGTGCTAAGAATAACTTGTATCGTCGCAAAATTTATATCTGCTTGGAATCGAATAACGATTACAAGCAGATCTGGAATTCCTTCAGAAAGATTTCATAAAAATAGTTGTTTAAAGTTATATGCATTTTAATAAATAAAAAGTAGAATTTTTATGTTAATTTATTATTCACTTTTTTGGTCAGATTTATAATTTCTCTTATAAATATAGCACATGTTAATTTTTTTATTCAAATTCATTAGATGATGGGAACATCCTGCGTAGGGAAACAAACTTTGATTAAATTATAAGTTCCGAAATTATTCATACAATGTATTTATTATCCATAAAAGAACTCATATGCACAAAAAGAGAGTGAAAAATAGACTCCGTATATAAGAAATACACATATATAAGAAAATCATATTAACTTAAATCTGAGTGTTTCTTTTAAAAAAGATATTTTAGAATTAATTGTAAAACAAAAGCAGGGTGGCATTGAAACCAATTGGTGCAGTTCATTTAAATGATTGTTGGTGCTTAAAGCTGAAAGGATGATGAATATAAAGAAAGAAGGGTGAAATTTCAATTATTTTTAAAGACACGTACAGTGCCCGAAAAAATTATACGGACATGCGAAAAATCGCCAAATCTAGAAGCCTTGTTTACAGAATCGTATGCATATTTTTGCAACAAAAATAGAAGTAAAACTAAAATATTTTATGCGTAAAGTAATTAAAATTTTCAATTTTAAATCTGTATAAGGACATTGTATATGTTAAAGTATAAAGACATTGCTTTTTCTCCAGTAATTATTTAAAAATTTGCATATTTGAAAGCATAAAATGACAATTCCGAGTTAAAAGATTCATTTGCGAAAAGAATTTCCCACTCGGCGACTTTCAGTGTGAATTTTTAATCGATGCCCAAAGGAACTCAACTTTCTGACTCTGAAAAAGGAAAAATTGTTGCTTTCAGGAATGTGGATTAAGTGGATGGAAAATTTCAAAAAGAATCAAGAGATCTAAAACGGTGGTTTATAATTTTCTAAAAAATCCTGGGATGTATGGTATAAAAAAGTGAACTGGGAGACCAGAAATTCTCACTCGTCGACAAAAGAGAATGATTCTAAGGAGAGCTTGCGAGAAAAGAGAAACCGCAAATAAAGTTGGACAAAATTTTGAGTTTATCATGCTCAACAAGGACTGTTCAAAATGTTTTGAGTAAACATCCTCAAGTTTCTTATGGGAAATTAGTGTCACGCCCCCCCCCCTCCCCTCTTACAAATCATCATAAGAAAAGAAGAGTTTACTTTGCCAAAAAATACATTTCTCTTGGTCAAAAGTGGGCTGATGTAATTTCTTCGGACGAAAAAAAGTTCAATCTTGATGGACCTGATGGTTTTCGTTATTTTTGGTATGATCTGCGAAAGACCAAGGAAGTGTTTTCCAGGCGTCAATATGGTGGTGGCTCGATTATGGTATGGGGCGCTTTTGTGGCAAATGGAACCACTCCAATTGTATTTATCAATCGTAAAATAAATTCGGACAGGTATGTTGATATGTTAGGAGAAAGTTTGTTACCTGAAGCGCCACTAATTCAGGGGACTATATTTTTCAGCAGAATAATGCTTCGATACACGTTTCTATGAGTGCAAAACTCTGGTTTGAAGTTAATTCTGTAAATTTATTTGATTGGCCGGCGAGAAGTCCCGATCTTAATCCAATCGAAAACTTATGGAGACTTCGAGCCCGAGAAGTTTATAAAAACGGCACACAGTATCAATGTACACAAGATCTTATCGTCGCTATCAAAGAAGCTTGGGAAAAAACATCTGTGGACATTTTAAAAGATCTTTCAGGATCTATGACCTCTCGGCTTATTCAAGTGATTGAAAAAAAAGGTAGTTTTCTTGATTATTGAAACATTTTTTAAGTATTTTACAACATGTCCTTATAATTTTTTCCGTATTTCCTTTAATGTTAAATTTTGTAAAATAAATATTTTGAAGCTAAATTATGTTTTTTATGTGGTATAAGTGTTATCACAAAATTATGCAGCAGAAGTAAGAAATATAAAATGTTCATTTAGGTGAAATGGAAATAAAGCATATTTTCATGCAATTACATGTTGTCCTTATACTTTTTTCGCGCACTGTAGTCCAAATTAAAATAAGATTATTTCGAAAGATGGGAAAAATGCATTCATTTTGACGTTTTTTTTTTTTTTTTAACTAGTTTCAGGGTTCTAAAAACGGAATCTTGAGGTTAGTTTTTCACTCATTCGCTTATGAGCTTTGATATTTCGTGTTCTCAGTTTTCAATTAATTTCTTAGTTATATCCAATTTGATTATTCCATATAAGAAACGCCACCTGGTGGTGAATTTGATAAAAGTAATTACATAACATTTATAATAGTGGAAACTGTATATCATGAATTAAAGAGAAAATGATTGAAATAAGTTTTAAAATATGATATAATCAATGCAATAAAAATAAAGTGAAATTTGCTATCGAAAATATGAACTTCAAAATAAAATTTTGAAAAATATGGGGCGTTATCAGTAATAATAGTAAAAAATAAAGTCATAAGAAAAAAAATTATAAAACATTAAGATTTATAAATGTGTTGAAAATTTCAAGAGGCTTAGAATGTTTTTAACACACCTTCACTTTTTTTATGGTTTTGTTTCGATTTCGCATTTTTGATTTAAAAATATATGTTCTTCATTTTAGTACATAAAGTAGGCATTTTCTCCTTTGTCTAGTTTGATTTGGCGTAGTTTGTTCTATAATGTGTAAACAATAAAATCCAAAGCAGAATACAGATTAATTATAAAATAGTCCCCATTTTGAAAAACTAGGCTCAAAAGTGATAATATTATCTTTTAGATATATTTTTTTATTAGAAATTTCTATTGTTCTTGCACATCAACAAGCAAACGCTAGTTTTATTCGGTGCTGCAATGTTTCACCTTTTCCTGTCGAAGTGTGATATAAATCAAGAAACCAAAAAGAATCTTACACTCTAGGCCCAACAGAAATAACGTTTCTTAGAACTAAGTACTGTTTAAAGAAGAATTTACGGCCAGAATTGTCACTGGGAAATTCGAATATTTAATGCGTTAGATATTTTTGTTATTTATTTAATATTATTATTTCTGTCGCATTCTCTATTTTCAACATCAATTTATTTTGATTTTAAGGAGTTAAATATTTAAACCGACTTCAATGTAAGAATGAAAACAATTTATTAAAAGTTACTTTTATTAGTATCCTTAAAAGTTGCAATAACTTTAAATTCATTTTTATAAATATTAGGAACATGAGAATTTTTTTCTTTCAGTTTACTGGCATATTTTGCCACTCGTTTAGAATCAACATCCGAGAAAATTTTTGAACTAATTAATAATAAAGTTCTGGTCATATTAAAATGACACGTTTCACTGAGAATATGCAAGCTTATAAACTTTGAAAACTGGCGTGTCAGAAAATGAATAATAAATTGGCTGTGGAATTCTAACTTTACAAATATGACACAAGTTAAATAAAATTGCGTAAAAAAAAGAAAAGTGTTTCATCAGTCCGCGTGTATTATTTCAACCTCTCTGTGCAAAGAAAGGTACTGTGGAAAGTAAACATCTCTGTAGGGCTTAAATAAAGAAGAAAAAGAATTTTTAAAAAATCCGAAAGGCAAGTGCTTTTCTAATTCCAATATATGTTGGGGAGAAAAGTGCAATAAATTAAATGAAAAATTTTATTGGATCAATTTATATAAATCGAATCGAAAAGCAGCTACAAAGACTGTTTAAAAACGTTCTAAAATACCGAATGATTCTTAAGTAAACGCTGTTGATGTTTGAAAATGGATGATTTTTTATGATGAGGTATTTTTTTCCCTCCAACAAAGTACATAAATTCTTATTGTTTAATTTTTAAATTATTATTTTTTAAGTGAAAAAGAAATGTATTATTATCAAATTTAACTAAATCTGTCATCAACTGTGCTTTTAATTATTATTTTTTCATGTGTTTTAATTCATTACGAAGAGAAGCAAATGAGTGGTTTTTTTTTCTTTCATTGTTCATTTCTTTATCAGAACTATCAGAATTAGTTTTAAAAAATGTCAAAGACTTATTTATTTATTCAAATATTGATTTTGTTTCGCAAATAAAACGACTAGAATTTTTGCACGCTGTCTCTGCTTTTAAAATATTTAATTACAAAAAAAAATGTTTGTCGTGGAAAATTCTTTTGTACTTGATTTTTACTTTAGGAAATGACTGTGTTTTTATTTTAACTATAGAAATGTCATTTTACTTACTTTAAAACTTTTCAAGGAATATTTCCATTCTCTGTCAATGGGGAAAGGTGGCTTTTTTTTTTTCGCTCTTTAAGCACGAATTCTTTTGTTTAAAGTCCAATGTGTATAGTAAGACACACCCTCTTTTGACGTCTCTTCTGCCTTTGAATTTTATAAACAACTTTCTACGATATTCTGCGAGTGAAAATGAGGCTGTTTTAAGCGTTATTATTCCATTTAGTACAGTATAAGATTAATTTATTTGACAACTGCCTGTGTTAAAAGAAACCTGCCATGGGATGGTTTAGTATGAGTGCATGGGCTTTTTCTTATAGTGCAGTGACTCATTATGAATACGAATCACATACTTCCCATTCTGTCTTTCTTTTGTAAAAATGCTCTTCGTGGCATATATTTAATCTCTGACACATTTTTAATTTCACTCGCCTAACGACATCATTCGGTTCTACTAAGTGCCAACATAAACAATGTTGTTCTATGACTATGTTCTCAGCCTGCGTGGAAGAATCCAAGATGCGATGTTGCCTGCTTTGTCGCTTCTGGTTTTTTTCCTGATGCACACAGCCAAATAAATATCGACGCACTGTCATTCGATTGATTAACTCTGCTACACAATCCTTTTCTCGAAATTATGTCACTGCAACCGCAGTTTGATAATAGTAAAATGTTGAAATAGTAAATAATGTAAAGTCTCTATACATGGGCGATGATTTTATATATACATTTGTAAAGTGTTTTACAACTAATTATAAGTAAGAATTATTAACACAACTTTTTTTAAAAAAAAATAGCAATATTTAGCAGTTAATGAGAAATATAAGTGCTTGTCTTAAAATGTTTTGTGTGAATGAAATATATGTTTATTTTGAAAGCAAAATTATTCATTTCCCAATCTTGGACGGCACCCTAAACGCAATCCCGTTTCCTAAAATCGTAGGATGCTGGCATCTTGCCAGTTCTGTAGCTGTATAATTGCATCACTATGTGTTATTTTATACAAATAAAGATTTAATCAATCGATTCATTGATACAAATCCATATCATGACATAGTTTATAAGCCTGATATGTTTCATGATGAATGTTTAGTGACTTGGTCATCAAACATTCAATTTCATTGAGCAAACAGAATGAATCGAAACACTTTTACTAAAGAGTAGACTAACGTACTAAAGAGTAGATTTTGGAAAACTATTTTTTCAGTTTTGCATTTATAATTCAATACTATTAATATCTTGAAATCAATTTTTTTCAGACTCATTACCCTATGGTGCTGTCCACATGGAATCAAAATTTGATTAAATTATTCTATTAAATGATAATTAAGTTTTGAAAACATATAAATTGTGTTTGGCATTGATCGACAACACGCTGGTGTATGAATTTCGGAGTTCAAATCCGTCAGGAAATGAATCGAAAACCGATTCAAAAATGCCATCATGACCAACATGAAACAAATCAAATTAAATAAAAGTGCAAAATCAATAATTAAAATGAACAAGGGTTCACATAGTCTGCCCCCTCTCCCCATTCTAAACGTAGCCCTAGATTATCGCCTTTATTTTATTTTATTTTTTGAAAAGACAAATTATAGATGAAATGAGAACTAAGTGCTTTTTGAATCTTTATAGGCACTAAAAAAATTGCGCAGCTTACTCTTGTTATCAAGTCTTCCGCCCTTCTCCCCCTTCCGTCCGTGGCAGGGCCCAGGAAATAATGATAATAAAACCTGATCTCGCTAAGGTGGAGCAACAAAAATTGAAGATTCTTCTCTTGGAGCTCGCCAATTAGTATCCAATATCATAAAAAGAGTGGAAGTCAGTCTATAACATTCGCCGGGGCATCTTCCTCTAATCTTTTTTTTTTTCTGCTCGTCTTTTCTTTGGCTTTCATCCCCGCTCGCTTCCAGGCTGGCGAGTAAAAGTTATTGATCAAATCGCAAGCCTGGATTACGGTTTCCCAGCGTAATATCTACCTTAATGACTGGTCATCTTGAAGACCATTGACGTCACGTGACACGAGGGACCGTCTATTAAGCCGTCACTCATGCCTACTTCAAATTAACGGCCCTGCACTGGCCCTTTGATGGCCATCGATCTAGGTGGAAAGAGGGGGGGGGGGTGAAAAGTTCTGAACAGAAGAATGGTGGGGAAAAAAATAGTAAATTCACCAAAAGCGGAGATTTTCCGTGAAATTGGAACTATTGGAGGACACCTTTCGGACAGCCAATTCCCCTCCCCCCCCCCTTTTTTTTTACCAGTACAA
The DNA here is from genome assembly GCA_026543865.1 of Argiope aurantia. Classification (NCBI taxonomy): domain Eukaryota; kingdom Metazoa; phylum Arthropoda; class Arachnida; order Araneae; family Araneidae; genus Argiope; species Argiope aurantia. The sequence goes on along the minus strand of JAPMOR010048677.1, from coordinate 132,143 downwards.
TGATAAAGGAATAAAATATGATACTGTCGCCCTCTTAACGATATTTAAGGGTGTTAAACCACTTCGAAGCGGTTAATTTTTTTCTCTCTTATTTGTAACCTGAGATCTTAAACATGCCTGGTTATTGCCGTGTAATTAAGTTATTTCTTTTCCATGTCATGTTTTCCAAATCTCATTTAAGATCACGACTTCAAAACTTCCTTATAGGCATTTTTTTTAAAATATATTCTTTGAAAATTTTGGTTTTCTATAAATTAGTAATAAACCTCATTTTTAAACAGACTATATAGAATTGACTCAAAAGATTTTTGTAAATTTTGTATTTTATAAAAGCATGTTTAAGCCTTACTATTCTTTTTAGGAGAATTAGAATGGGAAGGGATTTCTCATTTTAAGTAAATCTTTATTTTAAACTTTTTTTTAAAAAATTGTCAACTGTGAAGGAGATAATAGATTTATTTATTAGATCAACTCGCACGAAAAATGATGATTTTTATTGAAATGTTAGTCTTATTTTCAGCTTTATAATGGTGTCTAAAAATGAATTTCATAATTATTTCATCTGCAATATCCCGATCAACGTAGAGATAATCTGACTAACATTTCAAAAATTATGTATTTTTGTGACTTTACATTTGTTACGAAACAAATGGAGGCACACATATGCAGATGCTCGTTGGCATAAAAAGGACGATTGCACAAATCAAGTCACACATTGTTACAATTGTTATGAGTTTGGCCACTTTACGAAAAATATTATCATTTGATATAAATTTGAAGAGAGAAGGGTGTAATGGACAAGTATCTATTAAAGAGATCCGTTGTGCTGATTGCAAAGCTCTAAGCGAAAAAACTTTGCTAAAGCAATTGACACTCACAGGGTAACTGGAAACAAAGATTTCGAGGCGCTTTTAAGAGATAATAAAATCATGAGAAAAAGAATAGATTAGGATACTAATTCTGTACACATTTATTAATTAAAAATCTATTTAACATTAATTATGGAATTATAAACTTGAATTATGCAATAACTATTTCTGTAAGAACAAAACATAATAAGTACAAATACTAATATTATATGTTTTTCTGAGTAATATTTATATGTTTTTCTGAGTAAATTTGTGCGTTTGTATAAGAATATATCATCACGAAAAGCCGTTTTAAATGAATTGTAATCAAGATTTCCGATAATATTATCAGTTTTATTCGTCTACTGAATAATGTTAACTTCATTTTTCTTAGTACATATATTGTGCTAAATCAGTCAATTCAAAACCCATGTTAGAAGAAATTGTATAATAACATATACGTATACATATTATATTCCCATAAATAATTTATTATCCAGTGGGAATACAATATTGATAACCTTTAAGATTTTTGCATGGGACCTGCTCTTCCGATATCAGTGGCCATTGAGATGTTAAATCAGTTATACTCGGATGAGAGAATTTGGTTCAATCCTACGCTGATAATATTGTAGTTGCAGTCAAGATAAAAGGCTGCGCATCATATCATTTCGCAAATATTCTTGGTTATAGTTATTTGGAATCCCTGCGTCATCTGCTTGTTACATGTTTCACGTCATAGTTAATAAGTGCATATGTCAGCTTGGTTTCACTGTACTACTTGTAATGATATGTGTGCACACACATGTTTTTATGTTGTTTTTAGAATATGATTTCTCAATAGGAAAGTTACGTATTGAACTTCGTACATTACTTATGATCTTTCAATAAAGAAAGTATAAAAGGGTACACCTGTTCTCCTCAGGGGCACATCTTTTTTAGGTGTGAAGGGCTTCATCATCCCAAGGTACCCTAGTGTCTGCCCCTCCTATCTGTTTACTCTTCCCTCAGTCTGCTGTTTTCTTCCTTCCGTCGACGGAAAGCGAAGGATCTCTCCATAAAGCCCTGTTCCGACGACCTGTGCCCGCCTTAAGTCTGGCACATTTTGCCCCTTTCCCCTCTCTTGGGGTTTTTTGGAATTCTTTGTTCATTTTACCGACAATTTTCTGGAAGCTCCGGATCGCAGTCCACTGGCGGGGGTGGTTCAACAATGGGCCGGTTGGCAGATTTATGACAAATCCGTAAGGCCACGGGTCGTCGGAACACGGCTGTGCGTGGATACCCATTAGACGGGGGGCGCACTGTAGTGCCCGGTGTATCAATCGGTCGGTAGCTATCCACCTAGTGGTTAGCTAGTGGATAGTAGTAGCTATCCACTAGCTCTCCATCTAGTAGTTATCCACCTAGTGGTTAGCTATCCACCTAGGGATCAAGTAAAGGAGTCACTTCTTGAGCATGGCGTTAGTTCACTATCCTAGAGGTCCTAGCGTATAGGTTCCGGTTAGGATAAGGTAAGCGCCGAAGCTGGGGATGGCCAGAGCCGGTGTCTGCCTTCCGTTATTGGGCTTCGTGGTGGGAGGTACCATAGGGCCTGAAATTTCATCAGTGGTTTATAGGCAAACGCAAACTTGCTCCCTTAGGTGAGCAACAAAATGCTTCTACCTTTCCAACAATACCTAATTTTCCAACCTTTTTTGTTTTCAAAAGATCATCTGCTACTAAAGATACATTTCCTTCTGTCTCTCCATTTCTTGTTGAAAGAAGTATAACCAGCAAAATTGGCGAAGTTATATTTAAAAACTTCGATCTGGCAATTTGCTGGTCAAAGTGCTCTCGTAAATAATCTTTAATTTCGTAAGTAAAATTATGAAATTAAAATCTTTTGAAAACATGCCAGTTGTTGTTTCTTTATATTCTTCACTGAATTCCTTCAAAGGCGTTATATTCTGTGCAGAATTGTTAAATGTATAAATTAAAGAAATTTCTAAAGAGTTGCAAGGACAAAGGATTAGCCATGTACGGCGTATCTCTATATGAAGGGATGGCCAGGCTCCTAAATACCAAAAACCTAATTCTTACTTTAAGTTTTTCCAAATTACCTGAGTACTTTAAGGCGCCTGTAGGTTCGATTTTATATTCCCAACCCGCTTCGTTGTTTTAAGTGCCAACGGTTCGAACATTCAAGAACTTCTTGCCGCTAGATACTAACCTGCACCCGCTGAGCGGAAGTTGTTCACGATGTTATTCAATGCACATCTCGGAAAAATGCTTGAATTGCAAAGGTACCTTTTCTCGGAGCTGTCTTGCAGGGCAGATAGGAAAAGAAGTAATTAATACGATTTTTTTTAAAGAAAATTCCTATTCTGAAGCCCGTAAATTTGTTAAATCCCGAACTTCTGCATTTGGCACTAGCTACTCTTCAATGGTTAAAAAAAAAAAAAAAAAACTATCTGCAACTGATCTTATTCAAAACTATGGAGACAACATGCTTTTTGATAATACTTTTTAATCCGCTATTGTAACGTTACTGTCAGTAGCTCTCAATAGTAATATTGTTCTTCAGCCAACTGTTTCCATCAGTCAGAAATCTTCTGTCTCTGCTGAAACTATGGATCCGTCAACTGATCATGAACGTGAAACATCTGAGCCTAATATTCCATCTTGTGAAATGCCCCAGGATCTGCATGAATTTAAAACTCTTACTTATAAGAAAAAATATAAAAAACTCACAATCAAAATTCTGCAGAAATGTTGAATTCTAAATTCAGGATGAATTTACCTCAACAATCTCCCATTCTATGCCAGACTCTAATTTTATCTCTACCCAGATCATTAATTTTTCTAAATCAGCTGATGATCAGCGAAATCATCTCTGAGCTTGAAACTAGGACCACAGATAATAAGCCACTGACAGTGAAATAGAATAAAACATTTGATGAAAACCATGAAACAATTGATGAAACACCTCTTGTTTCTGGAACCCTCTACCAATTCCACCACAGCTGACAAAACTATTTTTAAACAGTGAATCTAAAAATGTTCAATTCAATGGGTTGACCTTAAAATTTGTACAAAAGCTTAAAATTTTTACAAATTTTAAACACCCCCTATTCATAACACATATTTGAAAAAATATCAGATTAAAAGATTACAATAATTTTTTTTCTTTTTACGTGATTTTGAAATTTATTGTGCCTGTTTCAATATTATGACAGTTAAACTTTCACTTTTTAAATTTCATTAATATTTTAATCTTTTAAAATTTTTGAAAAAAAATTTCTTTCTGGGATGTAATTTGAAATTTTAAGTCAACTACATTATTCATTATTTGATCTCTTTCATTTTCATGAGAATTTATAATTTTAAATTATATGATGGAATTGTATGTGACATATTTTTATTCGTACCATCTGTTTCTTGCAGTATAGTCATATTTGATTCTTTCACCATCAAATCTCAAATATCAATCGGCGTGCTTGCCTTCGATTCTAAACGTCTCCCAATATTAGATTGTGGGCTTATTACGAAGAGTAAAAGCCTGTAAAGTGATAATGATCTGATATTTCCATTGTGAAAATTTATTCTGTATGAAAATGAATACTTTTAAAAATGTGAACTTTTGTTTTCCTGAGTTGAATGCTACTAACTATACCACATGCAAAATTGACATGAAAATCGTGATTCTGAATCAAGGAAGTTGATATTTTAGAGGAGGTGATATGAAGTCACTTCCAGAGGGTGCAAATGAACGAGCGAACGAATTCAACAAAATACGAGGCCTCAATGTGTAATATGCCTCAATTTGTAAGAACGCCGAGCATCAGATTCAGCCATTGATAGCAAGAACAACTGACGGAAAAACAGCTTGGAAAATTCTAAAAGCAAACTTCGAAACTATTCCCAAAACAAGACCGACTGGACTGCTTAATGAATTTTTTAAAATTATGTTATAATGCTGAGGAAGTGATTATTGGCTTATTTTGTAAATGAGTGCTAGAAAAATGTCAGCTAATCAAGGAATTTGGATTCGAATTCCTTCATCCAGAATCCTTTTAATTAATTTGAAAGCTACCTTGAGGTTATGATAATCTTGTGCAAATTTTATACAGTCTTTACAAAAGCGAATTTTCACTGAAGAATATAGTACTTTCATTAGTTAATCAATTTGCGAGAATTCAAAAAAAAAAACACCCTAAAGACAAACTTCATAGGAATGTATATAAAATCAGGATTTGTTGACAATCCGAAGACGATAAGTTTCACGAGACTTGAAGTGGAATCGTGAAAGAGCCCGCCAACACTTATAAAGAACAGAACCTTTAGCCAAGAGATGCAGATTTATTGAAGGCAAAGGTCAAGAGAAGCCGAGATCAAGAAAGCTTTCTATAGCGAACTTTCACCAAAATTCTGAAAAAACCAGCGTCTCAGCACAAATTCAAAATTGGGAGAATGACTTTCTGATGTTACGATTAATGTCAAAAATTGGCGATTATTCATAATCACCGGAAATTGTACATAATTACCGGATTAATCACATTTACCCGTAACGCTGATACCGCATCTACGTTACATTTCTGCAACAATCGAGATTGGTTCTCAATTTTTAATCATGTAATCGGAAAAGTCGTTGGTAAGAAACAAGAGCTACACATCTCAGGTAAATGGCACTCGTAACACTGTTCTTAATGAGAAAGATGTCAATAGAAATTAATATAAAGTAATAAATTGAATTAATTAATGTATATTCTGCTCCGAATATGCATCATAATTTAATTGAAGGAACAAATATTGCTGGTTTTAAAGTAATTTGGAAAAATAATAAAATGATTATTTATGATGAATTTAATGATGATCTTTTTACTGTAAAGAGAAAAAGTAAACGGCAAATTCTTATATAAAGTTCCTGAGGCCTGTTTAAATAATGAATGAAATAATAATTCAAAAAGCAAATACCTTGAGGCAGAAATTGTTCACAGAAAATTTAGTCATATTAATGCAATGTATTATGCTACATGTCTAGTCATAATATAGTTAAAGGTATAGAAAAAATTGGAGCATGAAATAATTGCGATTTTTGTAAAACTAATAGATTAACTAGAACTGTTTATGAAAGCTAATGATGCTACAACTATTAAAGCACTGTTTGAACGTTTTTGCATGGATGTATAGGGTTCTACTCCCATAAAATCATTGACTAGAAATCTATATATTTTATTATTGATGGCTTTTCATATAAAGTTCATATTTATATAAATAAATTTGAAGGAATATTTCAAAATCCTATAACTTTAAATGAAAAATTCGTGTTTATATATATATTATATGTATCTTTATTTCGAGTATCTCGGAAACGACTCTAACAATTTGGATTCAATTTTATATTTAGATTAGATTTTGCTTTATAAGTTTATCTATATAGGTGTCTTACCTGAAAAAACGAGATTTTACACAAAATAAAACATTTTTTGCAACTAACTATTAGAACCGTTTTCTATCTGTTCTCATTCTGACAATGTCACATTAGCGCCATCTCAGACCTGATTTCAACATGATAAAAATGAGTGTAAGTTCAAAAATATCAGTAATGATAGATAAATTGTAAAAGGAAAATACTGTAATATAGCAGAATAACATGGTAAACTAAATGCATTCATGATTTTTTATATTTAAATGACTAGTTCATACATAGGTAAGAATAAAAAATATTCATATGGAATCAGTATGTCATTCGTATATAAATATTTTCCCCGAAAAAAACTTTTTTTTTAACTGCCTAGCTAAGCTCGGTTTTTCAGATACTACATCTATAATCACTTCAAAAACACTTGGAATGCATGGAACATGCATAGTAATATAAATTAATTTATAAAAATATTGATCTCATTAAAGCAAAAGAATTACTTAGTATTTGGTATACAGAATGCAACTAAAATTTTCTTACTATTTCAGAATTATAAATTTATCTAGCCCTTTAAATATAATTAAAATGCAAACAGTTGTCAAAAAAAGTACTGGGGCATTTTTGAAATAAGAAATTTAAAAACTACATACCGCATCAATAAAATTTAATTTACACCCGCTCTTTTGAGACTATTATTTTAGACAGGAAATAATCAGCAAAATGGTTTGCGTATAAAATAATGGGGTGAAACAAAGATATTTCGTCTGATATGCGAAATTTGTTATAAATCACTGAAAAATCGGTTTGTTGTATAAAGTAAATCTCGAAGCTCAGTAAGTCTACAGTTTTTATTATCCTTCGCAGGTTCAAGAAAAAAAAATTGTGCAACAAACAAAAATCGGGACGTTTGTAAACATAAAGAGAGCTGAATTATAAGACTTTACTTTAATCTAAGAACTATTGCAATAATATTGACTCTGAAACATTGAAGAATATTGTTATAAATCCAGAAACTGTCAGAAATATTTTAAGAAAGCATGAGTATTATGGAAAAGTACCTCGGAAAAAACTATACATCAGCAAATCAAATCGAAAAGCCAGACTGGTATTTGCTAAAATATACATGCATGGGAAAATGTCATTTTCGTAGATAAGAGCAAATATAAAATTTTCGGATCAGATGCCAAAAAAAAAAAAAAAAGTGTCATACATCAAATTCAGCATTGCATATAAAAAAATTTGCGGCCTACTGTAAAATATGATGACAATTAGTAAGGGTTGCATGACAAGTTCTAGTGTGGGAAACTTTAAAGATTTTATAGATTTATATATGGTTTGATGGAGATAGATTTAGACTTTATAGATGGTACAATAGATAAATATGCCTTTATATTCTTGACAGATATAGTCTGGGCACACAAGGCATGCTTTTCACGGCATGTCATGTACAATAGGCAAAGCAGCCATTACTGGGTGTTGGAAAATCCTAGATGTTTTACTGACATTCGACAAATGTGGTTGGCTCTTAACGTTTGGTGTGCAATTTACAATAACAAGGCTCAATACATTACGATGACACATTAACTGTTGCATGATACTTACAAGTGCTACAGAATGTAATGTCCGATTTTGTGGAGAAAATACTGCAAGCTTTTTAGGAATCTTTGGTTTCAACATGTCAATCCGTCTGCTCCCGAGACATCTCCAGTAAAGTAATATCTCGTCAAAGAATTCGAGAAACAAATAATTGGGTATGGTGGTTTCGAAGATTGGTTTAAAGCATGAAAAGAGAAAGCATTAAATCGACAAAAATTCGAGTTCAAGTTTTTGGGGAATCTCAAGCTTTCATGCCTCTCTGAGTCCGAAAATCACATTTTTCGAATTATGTCTATCTATGAATACGATAATTAAAAAAACGCTTTGCACTAGATGGATAAAATTTAGAATATGATCTTTGCACTAAATTTGTAGTTTTGTATTAAATTGTAGACGATAGAAAACTGGCTAAAACCCGTCGAGCACTTTCTGTACTTATCCATGCATGTAAATTTGTTAACTCAAAAATGAGGCAATTTCGGTAAATGAAATTTGATACCCTGATTGAATATCTGAACTGCACATTTTCTTAACACATTTGAATAAAATCTATCGATATATCCTTTCGCATGAATGTAATTATACAGATATCGATAAATGCAATTTGATATGCAATTTTGACATTTAAAGTGTAGATTAGTAATTTTGAATCAAATTCATAAAAAGATCGAATGGACTGGTCTGGTCTGCACTGCCGCTTGCAAGTAAATGTAATAACTCAGAAAAGCAAAGATTTAAATAAATGGAATTTGGTATGTGATCTTGCTTTTAAAGTCGCAGTTTTGTATTATTCATTTCAATTCTATTACAAAGATTATAAAAGGTAAAAATGAAATAATTTTTTTAAAGGATATTTGGACGTAGGCTGTAAAACTGTAAATCATCGATTTAAATCGTGGTTGATGGATGTTTTGTTGAATTTTCTACAAAACTATCAGAGAATAAAATGGAGAGCCCTTTTAACAAGTATCATATCTTTCAGATCATGAACAAGTTATTTTCCTTCATTGAAAATAATGACCGTTTATACTTTATGAAGTGCAAGATGTCGTTAATTGTTTTAACATTAAGCCTGATAAAAGTTATTAAAATGAGCTTGTTCAGCAAAACGACGATATGCTTGTAATTTCCAACAAAATGGTAGAAACAGCCTTTTTCTGCTTCTGAGAAAAAACTAAAATGTTTTAACCAAATCTTTGCATGAACATAATAGATTTGATTCTCAAAAATAATTAGTTAAAAAATATTACAAGTGGTTAAAAGTGATACAGAGGGTAACTGAAAATATTCTTCAATATTAACATTCACTATTATGGTGAAAAGGATATTTATGCTGCCAGCAATAAATTGCTCTCTCTCTTGTTAACAGTAGCTTTCCAGACTTAAAAACATCCTCGTGAGAAGCAAAAGGCGCTTGGTAGAGCCTTTAAAGAAGTCAGTTGCGGTTTGTTTGCAGTTATTTATAACTCTTACTCCACGGAATATCCATTTATTCGAATCCCAATCTAGTCTTAGTGTTGCTTTAAAACGGGACGTTAATATAACTAAACTTTCATTTACAAAGGCACTTTATGCGTTTAGTAGATATTTTATCTTCCATGGGATTCTGTTCTTATTAAAAAGCAGTTCTAAATTAATTTTCGAAGGCACTGTATAAAGAACCTCCAATTCCCTTCCTTCCAATAAATAGGACTGCTTGGTTCAGTTCTATTTAGCTGGAGACAATGCAGATCGCAATTCATTAGTAATGGATGATTTCATTACATTTCATTGAATGAGAATAATCAAAATTGTGGCTCTTCGTGATTAAGTGAAGGATTCCCTAGACAATGTACCGGAAGAGATACCAAGTGTATCAGAGAGTACAAATATTGATCAAAATTTACAATCATCGGGGCATTCAAGGATCGAAAATTATTGTTGTGCTGGTGAAAAGGACCATTGCGGTTTAGTCCATATCTACATCTGGTTTGTGGAAATCAGATGTTTTAATAATTTACGCCAAATATAAGGAAGTATTCTGAATTCCTTGATAGAGTGGATTTAAGGAACTGTTGACATGTAACACTTATTGAATGGAAAGTGCCATGTGTGGAAACTTCAAACATTTGCCTTTCCTGTTTCTATTCAAGTTAAAAAATAGTAGTAAGTTTGCCTGTTATTGGTTTATAATAGTTAAAGTACCGTTAATAGATGAACCGCGGTGGATTAAATTGGGCAACTAACCTTAACAAGTAAGCTGGAATTTTTTCTCCGAACTTCCTTCAAACTTTCCTTCGTCGCGCAAGCTGGAAGGCAAAGGTAGATTCTTGTACATCTAAGTTACAATCTGACAACATAAATTGTTGATGTTAGAAACAGTCAAGATTAATGCTTAAAAATCATTTTTCAGCCTCTAATTTCTAAGATATTCATGAAAAACTTCAAATTAAAAATCGAAAAACTTCAAATATAAAAGTTGTTTGTTTTAATAAGGTTCTAATTTGGCTAGTTGGATTTATTTTTTTATCTTCAATATTAAGAAAGTTATCACGAAAGGAAAATTTTACACCCCCATTTCCACCCCCTTTGAGCCAAATGGGCCATTTACGAATTCGTCCGAGATTTTTACGATTCTAACAACATATTCCAAGCCAGTTAAAATCCCAACAAAATTACTCTGGTTATCCTGTTCACAAGATAACATTTTTTTTTAACTCACGGTACTCAAAGACCTCTGTAGCTTGAACTATAAGCCGCAAAGCCACCAAATTTTGTACGGGGACTATTAACGACATGGGAAAAAGGAACCTGCGAAAAAAAATTTCCAAAAGTGGTCGATAGGGAAAAATGTGGCGCTTTACACTTTAAGACAGCTAACATTTTGCCTAAAACACGGGGAAAAATTGCAAAATTCAAAATCCCGATTACGTAGTCGACATCAGCGACAGTATTTTAAGTTATAAAAAAGAAGCGGGCATTGAAAATCATTTCAAGTATCAATTGATTTGTAAAATGCGTCCCACTTTAGGATACCGTGCATTACTTGTGAAGCTCTTTTATCTTAATCAAACCAATGCAGCGGCAGCTTTTCGCGTATTTAGAAGTGGAAAATATGTACGTAAAGGACTTCTATCAATTAATGCAATGAAAGCTATGATTAAAAAATTTGAAAAAAACAGGTTCTCTCGCATCTCGGCCTCGTAGTGGACGGAAACCGGTATCACAGATGCTGCGACTGCAATCGTTGAAAGAAATCAGGCAATCACTGCTGGTAATAGCCCGACGACTGGACGTTACGGCTTCAACAGTATGGAAAGTTTGAAGAAAAATTCTTCAATTTTATCCGTATAAAATTAGCCTTCTGCATGAATTAAAACCTACAGATTATGACCTTCGATTAACCTTTGCTTTGTCATTTTTTGCCAGGATGGAGGTCGACGAGGCTTGGCCTTGGACAGTTCTCTGGAGTGATGAGGTCCATTTTTATTTGAATGGGACTGTTAACACTCAGAATTCTAGAATTTGGGCATCTGAAAAGCCCCATGAATTTCAGGAAATCCCACTCCATTCTCAAAAAGTAACTATTTGGTGTGGTTTTACAGCAGATTTTACTATCGGATCATACAATTTTGAGACTATTACCCAAGCAGGACCACACACCTGTTCCGTAAACGCTCAAAGATATCATGATATGCTGAGTAGTTTTGTTATCCCACAACTTCAGCAAATTCAATGCTTAAATAAAATTGTATTTAAGCAAGATGGAGCACCACCATATAGTGGTACAGCCTTACAGCAACTGCTATGCCATCACTTTACAGAAGAGTCATGAGTCGTCGTTTTCGTGTTGCATGGCCACCTCGCCCCCTGTTTCGACCCCTATGTGACTTTTTCTGTGGGGTTATTTAAAATCGAAGGTTTATCTTGGTGGAGTCTTGAACTTATCAGTTTTAAATGAAAACATAACACGAACTGTTTTGAACATGCCTTCTGAAGTGTTGCATTCAGCTATAGAGAGTGCGGTATACAGAATGCAATACTTACACCAAGAAAATGGATGTCATATTGAAAATAGCCGATGGTTTCCCAAGGAAAGCGATTCTACTGAATAAAACCAAAAGAACAAAAAATAAAAAATAAAAGTCGAATAAAATCTCCTTTTTTTTTTAAATTTATGACCCTTTACAGAAGTTATTTTTTCGAATAAAGCACATTTTTTGAAAAATTAATTCGTTGTTATTCATGTATCTGTTTACTGTAGCTTTTTAAAATTTTATCGTGCAGTTAAACTTAAAATTTAGATCAAAAGCGTCACATTTCCCCTATCGGCAACTTTTCGCGGATTTCTTTTTCCCATGTCGTTAATAGTCTCCGTACAAAATTTGGTGGCTTTGCGGCTAAAAGTTCAAGCTACGGAGGTCTTTCAGTACCGTCAGTTTAAAAAAAACAACAACCCTATATATATATATATATATATATATACTTGGACCATGATCGGTGAAGAACAGAAAAATTTTTCCCGAAGTCTTGTCATGAAAACCATTCCAATAGGTAATCTTCCTGTAGGAATCTACCTAACATATATATTTCCATAGCATTATTAAAATAATAATTTAGACAAAAATAAATGCCAACATGTAGATTAAGTTTAAAAGGTGTTGTAATGATTAACTAAATTGACCATTTATGAAAATAGAGACCATATAATGTAGACTGTCTACAACCTAAATCCGAAATTGTGTAAAAAATAAAGAGGTTGATTCCATAAAAAAATATGGTATTTCGATTTATCCCTCAATATTCATTAGACTGCCAGTTCCAGAGAAGACTCAAATAGGATTTTAAAAGGCAGGTTCTCGAATTTCGGACACATAAGTGACAGAAAATCAAGTTCTCTGAATCTGACTTTCTCACACAATTCACGGATCATCAAACTTTAAAGGTGCTCGATTGAGTGTATTTATTTTGCAAGAAAAAGGATACTGTGACGATTATAAAATTTTACCCCAAGATTTTCTCTATGTACTTGACCAACCCCCTGTTCGAAAAGTAAATGTCTATGAACACCATTATCTTGATTTTTATCTAATTTTAAGCGAACTATGTGAAGGAAAAGTTTGTTTCTACTCATTCGTGTGCATGTAAGTACTGAACATGAAAACCCAGAAAAGTTTCGAGCTAAATATTTGAAATTTGCTATACGATTGTAAAGACAGAATTTATTTGAGTGAAGTTATTGCAACTCTTCAAATGAAATGTAGCGTATAGGATACATAAACGTGGCGTATATCTGGTAAGAATTTTAAATCCATATTTGCATTCTTTTTCGAAAAATTCAACTCATTCGGTGGGAAAAGTGATTAGAGGGCATGTCGAAAAATAGATACAATTCTTTCACTTGAATTCTATGAGAGAAAACAAAGTCGTATTCTAATAGTGTTTTACATTATTTTTTATTCAGGAAAAAAGTGATGAAAACGCATTTTCTGATATCCCTCGTACTGATATACTCGCGTAAAAATAATTTGAAATGACAAACTCTTTTTAATAAAGATTTTTTTTTTTTTCAAATAGATTGAAAATTTTTTAGACATTTTCCAATGAGACTTTCTTCAAAAAGTAATGCAAAATTCTTGCTAAATATTAACTCCCTATAGTTTATTTAAATGGAATAACATGTCCTCCGTGCACATGAGGGGAAATAAATATTATAGACATAGTAAATAACAAGGGAGAAATTACCTTCAAATTAAATAACGAAATATTAAGAAATAAGCATAAGGTTAAAGCACAAATAAGTTTAGTTCGAGTTTCCTTCTTGTCATCTAAAAGTTTTTTTCCTATGAGGGACCTTAAAATAATTTAGCGCATGGAGCTTCATATTGCCAAAATCCACCATTGAAGAGGAATGAAACGAACTTATTTCTTCTTTGAAATAAGCAATGGATTCCATTAAAAAAACTTTAAATTTTGCCTCACGAAACGCTTATTTGTCAAAACAATAGAGAAGAAACATTCAGCGAACATAATTGAATTCATAATTTGATATATATTGATTATCAGTGCACCGAGCGACGATTGAAATTTTTTTAATTAAATGCTTACATGTATGTGTTACGGCCAAAGCCCGAAGTACGACCAGTTCGCGAACTGGCCAAGATGTTTGGCCAAAGTCCGAAATACTTGCAATTAATATTGTATTTTCTACTTTGGCTGGCCATTTCGCGAAGTGGCCGGGAATCCTTCGCCAAACCCCGATGTGATAATCTATACTTATAAATAAAGTTCAATGTGTGTTTGCTCGTGCGCGTGCGCGCGCGTGTGTGTGTGCGTGTTGGTACTCTACAGTCCAAACCGTTTGACATACAGTTATCAAATTTGGCATATATATACCTTGGAGCTCGGGAATGTGCACCGTGGAGCCATTTTTAAAATTTTTTTAATTAGAATTTTAATTAAAAATTAAGCACAATTTCGGCGTTTTGTCGCTATAACCACAAAATATTACAGCACAAAATCGATTTTTGCATCAAATTAAAACTTTTTTAATTAAAGCTTAAAATTTAATTTATAAATTATGCTAAAATTTAATCTGCACGAGCACGTCAAGTTAAAAAAAATAACTTTTATCAACGTGTTGCCATCACATTGATAGAAGTTTAAATTAAAAAAAATTAATCAACTATTGTTGCATATTTAATAAACAAAATTGTAACTTTCGGCAGGTGTCTGTATAAAATGAAAAAAAAAAAAAATAAGATATTTTCTGAAAAGTATAAGGTGGAAAAGTTTTCTATGAGCTTTGACAATACCTTTATTATTAATTGAATAAAACAATTTAATTTAAGGCAAACATAGTTTAATATACTTAGGATAATCATTCTAAACAGCGACCATCAGCTAATTTGGGGCATACATTTGCTAACAAAATGGTCTAAAGGAACTAAATAATTATATTTAATATAACTTTAGTCAATAAATGCTCCGATGAATCAGGAATTTTAAATTTTTACATAGGTCCTTTGCCGTTTGAATCATATTTAACAAAATATTCTTGAGACACCAATATTTTTAATAAAAATTGTTGAACTCCAACCAACTAAATCAATCACTAAATATGAAGCTCAAAAATATTTTGCAGAAAAAGCTACTAAGAGAACAAGTTACATTAATTGAAAATTTTAGCGATCATTAATACTGGTGAACCGGCTGGTAGCCAAAGGCGACTAGTGGTAAATAAATATAATGACATTCTTGTATAAAATATAAATAAGGACATGTTGTAGGTGAAATTCGACAGATGGCGCCAACAAAGAAATGTCTTTAAATGATATTAATAACAAAACTATTTGTCCTTCATATTTGTTTTAATTAGCCCTTATTTTTGCTATTTGCCTTTGCAAAATATTTCATATTTTTTGAAGCGATATTTCGGGAGACAATGTGATCTGGGATCTTTAACATTAGGTTCATGGAGCAGAAACAGACTAAGGATCACCCTTAAAGGTAATTGAAAACTGAATGCTCAATTTGCCTTTGTGTTCATACACGATACGCAACGCCTTTGCTCAGGATATAATTCGTTCATTTTGAAGGGCGCAAATCTAAAACGTTGTTACAGCATATACGTTCACTGAATAATTTCTATTATGGCTTTAATATGAGAACAGAATAACACGAGATCATATTTTTATATATTACAAGCTTATTTTTAACTCAGAGATGTCACTTATATTTGAACTCGTTTCTGAAACAATTGTAATTAAAAAAATAAAACAGTACACAGAAATACTGATTTTTAAATACTTCGTTTTTAATAGGGTGTAAAACAATCTGCTCTTGATTCCTTTCTTCCTACTTTGGCCGATCTTCCCAAGTCATTTCGCTAATTGGCCGACCAAAGCCTGAAATCAAGAAAAGATCGGACATTGGCAGGTAAGTTTACAGCAATGTTGGCCAGATCGCGAATTGGCCGGCGAACTGGCGATTTCGGGGTTTGGCCATAACATATGCATATAAATCGAATATTTAAGAAATTTATAAAGATCTTATTTTTTCCCCTTTTATGACAAATTTTTAATTTTAAATTATTAGTTATCATTTTCAGAACAATGTAATTATGTGCTATCCTTAAAAATCTTTACAATTAGTACTTTTAAATCAATTTCCGTTTGTAACATTAAGTTTGAAATAATCGAAACTCTTATTAAAATTTTGGTTGTGCATTTTTTTTTTTTTTTACTTTGTTTTGCGTCAGACTCTTAAAAAGCGTATCAAGGGTACTTTGCAATATTTCAAACATGTGCACAATGATAGCCACGAGGCAAAAACGCTTTTCAGCTTCTGCTATTTCTCTCTCTTTCTTCTAGTAGTACCAAGCAATTCCTTATCATAAGCTACTAGTTATTGCTTTGGAGTCGAACATTTCTGTACTGATATCCTTACCGCCATCTGCCGACTGACTTATCATCCCATGCCGTGCATTGAATTATCCCTTTTTAGAACGTATTAAGTTTCAAAGCGTTCTGTAAAGATGCGAATTTACACAAAATTTCTAAACATCTGAGACACTCTATGCACTCTTATTTGAATCTTCATGATTCAAATAAGAGGGCACCGAGTATCTTAACACATAATACAATTGTAAAATAGAAAGCGTCATTTAATTAGAATAGTAGAATTTCGGTTGCTACTATTCGTTTTTAAGAATTCACTTTGTTCGCTAAATTTTTCAAACCGAATAAAAGATACTCTTCTTTAGTTACTAAGCCATTTTAGAAAATATTTATTATGCAAAACATCCATTTATCTATATTTTTCAGGGATTTCATTTATAGTAGACGCGTAGTCGATTCAAATTATTCAGTTTAAAATCATGCATCATTTAAATTTTAGAATATCGTACTTAAGAATTGTTTTCTATTTTCAAGTTAAATTACAAATTTTTTAATTCATTTATTTAGCCAATTGTCTCATAAATCAATCGAGATAATTAGCTAAATTTGTATTTGAACATTCAAAACGCATTAAAATATTTTGCATTTTTTTAAATCTTTTGTTCAAAGTTAATTTTAAATTTCTTTTGCGTACGAAAAGCCATTTCTGTTGAAAGTGAATAGAAAATTATTGTAAATTTTTTTTCAAAGTTTTCTTGCATAGATATTAAAGGCAAATATATATATATATATATATATATATATATATATATATATATATATAATTGTGGTAATGGAGGGACAGATGGTCTCCGAATTTGCATTACCTAAAACCCCTTTCAATTCCAGTCGGACTAGTTATTAGAGTTGGAGGATTAGTTCTATGATTTTCTTAATTATTTTAAACTAGCAGTCAGCGGTGATCAGCTGTTCTCCTACCATATTAATAAGTCAAAAAGTATACATCTAAGATTAAAGCAAGAAATTAAATCGAACATCAACACCTATCAAGCGTCGGAGATTGAGGATCGATGAATTCGCGTGCACCGGACAACCGGATAAACCATTATGTCTCTTACCTTATTAATAATATGAAATTGGTTATGCCAATCAATTTTGATGAGCTACTTTTTAGCAAGACAAAAGGAAGTACAATTTTAAATTATGTATGCATTGAAAATATAGAGTATTCTGATTGGTGAGTGAACTTGCAAAGCCAAAAATTAATTGATGAACAAAATTGACAAAATCGGTCCAGTTGTTAATACTGGAGGCTCTTTCAAAATTTTATTCTGCAATATCTCTTTAAAACGGGGTGTGTGAGAGGTAGGCAGCAATCTAAAAGTTATGAGTTTTCGTATGAAATATAATGTAGCCAAATCGATAAAGCTATTTACATGAATTTTCCCTCCATAGAAAATGCTCTAGTGCTTTTGGAATTTCTATCAAAACACTGGAAGACATTAATGACGTATTAGAGGTTATGGACTTTCAAAATGAAATAAAACCTGATGAAGTCGAACTATTGGTTAGAGATTATAGTTCTTCGAATTTGATGATTGCTTTAACTGTAAACTATGTATATTTTTTATTAAATTTATTTTGCCTTCATATACTTAAGCAATTTAAAAAAAAATATTGCAACATAGGGTTGCAATTTCTTCCTTTCTGCTGTTATAAACAGACTGAGCGAGCAATAGTGGTATAGACAGGTGTAAGGTCTCGTTTTTGGAACTAGAGGGCCTCAGGTTTAAAACCCGATTTCACTGAAGACTTGTCGTTTATGTGGACCTGATGAGTATTAAATTTGAGGTATTAGGCCGATCATCCTCCGGCTAGTATGGTGTGGAAATATGGAAAGGGAGGTTCCCCTCAGATGTCGCTTTCGGCATCTAACAATGGCTCAAATTTACAAGACCCATGCTGAAATAGACCTCCTTTTGTTTCCAAACAAGGTATTAACATAACTAAACGGAGAGCGCAACAACGGCATTTTGCTTAATGACTGAAGTCTTTTATCTCATACGAGAGGCTGCAAGTCAAAAGGCGAGGAAAAGATATTAACATTTTATTTTCATGTCTACTCAAGTCTGATGCGTGGGATCTTTCTCTTATGTCACCACTTTGCTGCTTTCCTATTTTTTTTTTTTTTTTCAAATATCTAGTTTTACACTATTTCAAAGTTCAGCGGTTCCGTATTTTCTACTTCTACATAACTTTTTTGTTGTGTTTCGGAATATTATACAAATGCAAAATTCAGTCATAAAAAGTAAAATTAATCATTCTTAAAATTGAATTCCTTTGCCTATTTGCCACTGGATCTAAAAATTCAAAAGTCGGACTTGTAAATCCATATATTCTTTCTTAAATAAAACAATACCTTCAAAAAGTCATAGATGTTTCGAAATTTTCTGCTGGAAAGATCAACATTGGATGAATCAAATTATTTTCTATTAATATTAGTAAGCATTTATTTAGTACTGTCGCGGGCAAAATTCGATTTACAAATTTTTCAGTAAAAAAAAAAAAAACTGTACAGAAAAACAATATTATAATTTGTTAACAGTATTTTGCACTAGAATTGACAATAGCGAGGCACACTTTAAGTCGAACTACAAAGTTGAAGCTACCAAGAAATCGTCCATTTTAATCTATTGATAGCTAAAGTCAAGTCTCATTGATTTCTTCTTGGATCTTTCTAGCGTGTTAAATATCCGGCTCATTTGATTTTAGCTTGTCTGGCCTATAGTTTGAGTTCAGTCCAGACTGCTTTAAGTTACGCAAACACTTTTTCGAGTGAGACAATGTCCCGAAAATATATAATCTGATGGAATTAAAATTTTATAAAAAGTTGGTTCGGTTAATTAAAATGAAACTGTCCAGACAAGCTGTCCAAGCAAACCTGAAATATTTTGATTTGATATAAGAATACCCAAATTTAAGTTGTCTGATTGAAAATAATCGTTCATTTTGTTTCTCGATAACATAGCGAAAGTAATGAATGAGACAGCATCAGAAGAGATATGAAATGAGAAAAGAGATTGATGAACAATTCGATTTCATTTGAGAAAATTGATTGGAGAATTGCAATTCTTTAAGCTCTTTATGCAATTAAAAATAGTTGAATGGAGTGTGCTGATATTTAAATAATCGATCTATATGAAATTGAAAATCCGTTGATAGGCTTGAATGTTATACAATTTCCCACCTCTTCACGGATGCGATCGAAATTCGGTACACATGTTTGTTAGTACCAGGAGGATTTACTATACTCTTCTAATTAATTAAGGTAAATTAGAATTTGAAATAGTTTACTTTTTTCCATTATAACTTCTGATTAAATCATTTCACAAAAATTCAAAAAATAGTGCTACACCATCTTAAAATAAAAAAAACCCCTTTTTATGGACATAAATTTTATTTCTAAACATCTATTTCTCTAATTTTAATCAATTCTTTAAATATATTTTGTAGCTATTTTTCTTTGTCGTTGAAATATTAAGCATAGTTAACTGTTTAATTATGTCTGTTACTCGCGCACTTTTGCCTTTGTTATTTTATTCAGACATTTTTACTTTTGCTTTTGCTACGCGGCTTTTATAGTTGAGTTTGAGTTGGTTTTGTAATATAGTACTTTTGTTTTAAAAGCTGTCTTTTAAAAAGTTAATTCATCCACTTAGCATACCACAAAGTTTTTGAACTGATTTTAAACTTAAGTTTATTGAATAGAATATCATATAAAAATAAACACAATCAAATATTTTCTAAGTATATTCTTAGATCTATCTCTTCTCAACATTCACATTGTTTATATTCAGTAAAAAGGATTTACTAGCGGGTTGTATAAAGGCTTTAATTGCTGGGATTTTATTTTAGTAGCAATTGATATTAAAATGCATAATACTACAATCCTTCTTTTATAGAATTCATCCTATTGATTTCACCTTTACCGCCAAATGTTTAACGATCCGTGAAGCCATTGTTAACCTCTCAGTTGAAAAAAAGTTATTATTACTAATAGGTGGTTTCTCTGTTCTTCAAACCTTGGAAAGTTTATCTTACAAATCAACCAGAGTTTTTCATGGAGAACTTAAAAAAATCTTAGTTAGAGCAAAACTACATAAGGGTTGTATTGGTTTGAGCTCAAAGCATTCAGTATTTCTTGGAATGAAACGTTGACTTCTTTTACAAAAACACTTACAGTGTCGAACCTTTCTTTTAAAGGATTGTTGTTGAAGATATTATCTCTTACTATCAGAAAATCTTGCTTAAAAATATGTACTAAACTTATCAAAATAACGAGTTCCAAGAAATTCTGGGGAATACTCCTTCCATTTTAACACTTACTCTGTGATTTAAAAATAAGAGAAATCATAATATCACTTGTAATTACCTGAATGGTTATTAAACCGGCTTTACAAAATAAATTTGGACTTCTTGTGGACAGCCGACCACCCCTCCTCCATTGAACGAAGCAGTATCGATAGGATTTGTTGTAGTCTTTTTAAATTTGGATCAGATTATAATCGTTAGTGATATTTCTGCAAACAAGAAAACAATATTGGCCATAAACTGTTTAATTGTTCACGTCAAAGAACCAACTATAAAAAAGCGTAATCGTAATCACAAATCAATATCGTCTATCAAATTTTTTCTCCAAATCATAGTTTTTAATAAACGCCATCTGTAAATTCTTCTTCTATTATTAAAGAGTTTTGATGCATATTAAATTTGATTTCTTGGCATTTTGGTACAAGTACTAATTAATACGTTACTTAAAAAAACTATTAAATAGCTGCGTTAAGGAGAATTTAAGTGGCTCTCACTTCATATTGTTAATTTTTTAATCTCTTAAAAACTCTTCTATGAACCTCGAAATTCCATATTTCTCCCATGACTAATTATATGAAGCCACATTCGAGAGCAGTAACTAAAATAAGTTTTTGCATATACAGCGGTGGCCAAAATTGAGGACACTTTTGAAAAAAAAAAATTAACTTTGTATGCTTATAGAAAATGTCACATTTCACAAACTGCAAACAATATCATTTTAAAGAGAGTTTAATGCTGATTTCAATACAAAAAGTAAAATTCAAATATTTGCAATACGAAAAAGTTAAGCGGCAATAATTATCGAGATACATTAGATGATGATGATTGCAGTGTGTTATCAGTATACTTAGTAGGGTAGCCTTTATTTTTTATTACAGCTTCACAAAAATGTTTCATTTGAGCTGACGTGATTTTTAAGTTCTACCTTCGTTATTACATGATACCAGGGAACAATTATTGCCTCAATTAGTTTTCTTTTATTTGATGGACGCCTCATTCGTACAAGAGTTTTCAGACAATGCCATAATAGGATTGACCAGTTTCCTGGCCAGTTCAATGTTATTTGAATTCCAACAATTCAATGCTCTTTGTACTAAACCACTGTTTCGGTATTTTTACTGTGTGAAAAGGAGCTGAATGCTGCTAAAAAATAAATGATGCATATTTGGGAAAGAGATCACTGATGGAAGGTGTAAGTTTTGGCTCTAGAATAGTGTCAATGTATTTTCTTGCAATTACTGCCCCATCGATAACATGAAGGCGACCAATACCATTTGCTGACTTGCATGACCAAATCATAACACTGAGTCCCTCATAGTTGCCTGAATGCAGTTAGAATGTAGCTCTTCGCTTATTCTAGGTCTTACATATTTTCACCCATCACAACCGAATAACAACATCTTTGTTTCATCACTCCGTATAACTTGTGGCTAATGATCATTTGTTCAATTAATGTTTTCCTTTGCCCACTATAATCTTTTTATACGCTGTTGTAAAGTGAGATAAGACATTTTTTGAGGAATTTCGCTTCTTGCTCCAACATCTAATAATCTTCTCCTGATTGTTCTTGAACAGACATAAATGCCAGCATCATTCAATTGACTTCTGATGGCCGCTGATGACATTCTTCTATCTTGGAGACATAGTCTTTTTATTCTTCTGCCATCAACAGATGTGATGCACCTTTATCTGCCTTTTCCTGCTTTGTTTTTTTATTGAATTTGTCTCCTGATATCGTAAACAAAACTTTCCGACTCTAGATGTAGTCACTGAACCACCCACCTGTCTTGCAATTTCAGCATAGGAAAGACCACACTCTTGTAACACAATAATCTTAGTTCTCTTTCTAAGTGTCCAATCCATTCTTTTATTTGATGACATTGCTCCTTGACAAAATATTGGAAATATTTACAAAAATTGCTATTGAATATTAAAAAGTTTAGAAAAGTTTCTTACTTGTAATTTGATTTCATAAAAAAACGTCTTTATTTTACAGAATAAAGCACAATAATGACATGTTCCAACTTTAAACATAA
This sequence comes from Argiope aurantia, assembly GCA_026543865.1. Taxonomy (NCBI): domain Eukaryota; kingdom Metazoa; phylum Arthropoda; class Arachnida; order Araneae; family Araneidae; genus Argiope; species Argiope aurantia. The sequence continues at coordinate 109,513 of JAPMOR010048677.1, read as the reverse complement.
TGTAAGCTTCTGCTGACAGTTATTAACATTTCATTGGTCTCCAGAACAAGAACAGTGATTGTTCAAGAAAGTTAGAAATTACAATCTACTTCATCACTGTGTTGGTTTTTCAGTTTAAAGTAAGTAAAACTTTTTTGTATTGCAAATTTTTGAATTTTTGTGTTGAAATCAGCATTAAATTCTCTTTAAATTGATACCTAAGATTTCGCATTTTGTGAAGCGTATCTTTTTCTACGAGCATACAAAGTTAGAAAACATAAAGATTTTCAAAAGTGCTTCAATTTTGGCCACCACTCTCTCTATACGCCAACCGCTGATGATAAAATTATTTTTTATCCGAATTCTTTAAGGTAGCAATTAATAGGGTTGAGGTTAGATTAAAACCACTGACGGAATGAATAAAAAATTTTGTGATTTAGAAGTATATGTATTCCGCTTTTTTCTTGCATGCTTACGGAGCACACAGCAGACAGACGGCGGCGGAGCTGAAGATACAGCGAGTATTGCAGAAAAATCGACTTGATTCAGATCCATAAAAATAATGAATAAAGTCATTCTTCTGACTCGATACCTCAGATTGTTGAATCCACGTCTAGCCCTTAGAAAACTCTTATGTCATAATATTTGGTGCATGTTTTATTTTATGAACACTATAAAGCTTTTTTGAATTTTTATATTGTGAATGTTTCAGGACATGAAATGCAAGGTGATCTTGTAGACTTTCCCTGATTACAAAACGCCGGTGTGAAATAGTCGAATGAGATAGTAATGCAAAAATTTTTAAATTAAACCGTCATATTCTTAAAGTTATTTTTATTATCAAATAGATACGAAATTAGAGGTAAATTTAAATTCATATCATCTCCCAGGAATCTTGATTTTTGATATTAAGAGATTTTCAGTAAATAATCCACACCTTTCCATAGTCAAATGGAAGAACTTTCGTGATGTTCATAATGAAAAATCAATTTCTAAAACCAACGTCTGTAATCTAATTGCCCAGTACCGTCTGTAACGCTGTGCGGTGTCTCATAGAATTTATCCACCTCATTATAGGATGCCCACGAATAGTTGGGTCGTGACAATATCTTGAATCTTTCCCAATTTGCATACTTGTGATGTGGGTTTTAAGTCTACAACAAATCATACTGTAGCTACAAGAAGAAAAAAACTGCAAACGAAAGAATCGTGTCGAATAAAAGAAATGAAGAAACAAAACAAATGCCTTTTCATCATGTATATAAAGAATCGGCACTTTGTACATCTATCGCGTCGCCCATTGCGCCAGTCTGAGGCTTCACTTAAATTTCTATACAGACACCACCATCTAATCAGAAATCTTTCTCTATGGATATTCAGTTCAGTTTGCATAAGCATTCATTTCGAAAAGGTTCATTATCATATATTCGGTTCGTCATTATATTAATAATAAATGTTCATTTCTCCCTTTTCAGCCCCTAAAATCTCCTTCCTAAAAAACGTAAGTTGTTCAATGCATAGAGAATAAATTGCTGTAAATTCGGTACCATGAAAGTGGGACACAGTATTTGAAAATTTAAGAATCCCAGTTCTATAATATTTCTAGTCCATAACAGCATTCACAATATCGGAAATGGAAGATAGATTATCTTTAATGAGTTATCAACTTTCATACGAAATAAGAAATGGAAAAATTGTAATATCAGATATTTTATTTAACGGTTCTGACTTGAGAACTCTGCCAATGTGCTGGGAAATAATGGTTCTGAAATATCTGTCGGAATTGATTAGAGAAAGGCACAATTAATTTTATATGAAATTCATACAACACTAATCTCATGGAAATTCTCTAAAATCCATTGAAACTTATCCACTAATTTCGTATGAAATAAAAATTGGCGAAATGTGCACAGTGAGTGTGGCTGGACGAATGGAGTTTTGGTCTTGGCAATTATTTAAGATCAGCGGACAGCCGGCCATCAAAGGAAGCTAGTATTATTTATTTATATGAGATTCGTTTAGTTTCAAATGAAAAACATTTTACTTCGATTTTTGCATTTGTAATATTAAGTCACAATTTTACAGATTAGTCTTATTCTTGTACGAAAAAATACCGACATCAAATAACTACTTTCTAACAGCTAGTAATGAACAATAATTGTAATACAAATCAAATTCGTGCCTTGCAAAACGATAAATAATCGTAATTAAATACTATACATTTGTTTCGAAAATCCTTTTGCTTAGAGCTATTTCAAAAGTTGAATATAAGGACCTAAATAATTAACTTCCTGTGCTGTAAGACCTTCGATTCAGTAGCATTTGTATCAAAATTGATAACTGATTCAAGCGATAATGCCGTAGGCTTTGTTTTTTTAACATTGGTGAAGAGTGTCTTTTCCCCCGTATTTTCCGATTTCTTTCTTTTTTGTGGTAATTACTGCTTTCAATATCTCAAAAATTAAGCAAAATAAATAAAATTATTTATCATTGCGAAATTAATACAAAAAAACTTAACTGATGTATTCACTGTAATTTTAAATTAGTATATGCAATTCATGCTTATAAATATTTATTTGCGTATTATAACTTATACATAGCTAACCACCTGCAATACCACCCGCTTATTTCATTTATTTTAAAAACAATGTGCTTATATATTTTATTTTAGAACTTGCAAAGATTTTTTTGATGAGCAATATTAGAAACTAGAATAGGTAATTATTAAAACAATACTTCGATAATTATTAAAACATATTCTCTTAGTTGTGCAGAGATTCGAACTTGGAAAAAAAATCAATCCTGACTCGAGAAGTAGTCAAATTATCCCATTAATAATTTGTTATTCTATTCGTGTCACCTTACATCAAAGCTAGTTTTATAGCCTATAATTTCTACTTTTAACACCTTTATTTTCGCCGAAATTTATTCTCGAATCTTTTTATTCAGAAATTCTAGACAAACTGATATCTTTTTCTATATTATAAACATTTTTAGGTAAAATGAATCAAGATGGCGAAGTTCAGAAGAATTTATATACATAATGGCAATACAAACACAGCATCTGTAACCATTCTTAATATTGTCACAATGGAAGAATAAAGTTCATGTACTATGTTTACATATATTACGTCTCCCTCTTAAGTTACAATTTAAGTTTGCTGAAGGACGCACTATTCGTTCATTTCTTGTCTTATAAAATCTGCCATGCGATTTTGGTTTTCTAGCTGTTGGAAAACGGTGATGTTGGTTGCTTAGAAGAAGAATCTTGGAGATACTATTATTTCATTTGGAAGTGAGACAGATGACGAGTCTTTTGGGAGATCTGGCAGTTCTCCCATCGTATCAGCTTGATCATAATGTGATAGCCCAGAAGACGATGGTGATGGAAACGGTTTCACCAGATGAACTTCTAGAACTCTCCACCAAATAAGATCGAGGTGCAGCATGCTATACAAAAACAAAACTATACTTTTTTTAAAAAACAGTCAGTAATCTTTAATAGTTCGGACAGTTAAGAGCTTAGACAACTTATGCACTTTAATTTTTATGTAGAGCTACTTCAAAGAATCTAAGATAATAATATGCGGCTATGACACATCATTGCCTTTTAATTTCAATAAAACAATACTTACTCTCTTCCATGGGCTTTCTGAGAATTCGAACTTAATTACTAGTTCTTTATGATAAACTCGATGTTTATTACAGAGGTGGTGGCAGAAGTTTGCAGATGGGGGGGGGGCAAAACCAATTTCTCTAATATGGTTTCAAAATAACTCATAATAGTTAGTTTTTAAATTTAATGAAAGGAAAATAAACTTTATTTAGCTTCTTTTTTTATTCAGATACTGACCTTTTCTTTCATTGTTAAAAATTTACAAAGATATTTGTAAAAAAAAAATGACAGTTTTTTTTACTGACCATCAAAAGATTGTCAATACATTTTATGACACTCCTGAGATTTACTTGCACTAAGATCTAATTTTGAAAAAAATATATCAGTACTCAAATGCCTTTATATTATTTTAGGGATTAAAATAATAATTGTCCCAAATAAGATGCGCCATCTAATTAGAAAATTAAGTAAATCCGCATGTCAAGGTATTAATATATCATATATGAATATTCTATGTATTCTATGAATAGCTATTTCAATCATCATTTTATCAAGACATCTTTATCTAATGTCTATTAAAAATTTAATAGTATCTGAAATTTTATAGGTTTTGCCACGAATAGTAATTAAAAAAAAGAAATTTTAAAAAAATACGTTTCCCGATTACATAGTTATAATACTAAATACAGGCTCTGAAAAATTTAGGTAGTAATTTATTTAATAAATTTAGTAAATATTTGGATATGCTCTTTTAGTATAGCTTAAAAAGCTACCATGCCACATATATTTATGATCAATTAGGCTGCAAAAAGCAGATATTTTATCATTAAATAAACTTTATTTACAATTATACAATTTACTTATTCCAGTTATTTGTAATGAATTCACATAATCTAGCAAAGTAAATCTTCTTAGCATGCATATTGCACAAAAGTGTCGAGTGTTCTATTAAATTTAGTTTAACCATTAACTAGATTTTAGTTAGAGAATTATCACAGTAAATATAAATAAAATAAATTTACCAATTCATTACCGAGGAAGTAACAATTAGATGAATAAAATGACAAATCATATTAGAACTATTAATCACTGAATTCTGAATTAGAGAAAAAGACTCTATCGCTCTATTCATGTATAATATAAAAGTATATTTCCCTAATAATTCTACTAGCAAATAATCTAAATACTCGAAGAAAACAATTTTTTCTTATAACTTATGATAGCATCTTAGCCGAAAGACAAAAATTAATCGGCAAAAATACGACCTCTCACTCACTTTCCACTTTGTCGGTTATTCTGCCAAAAGTAATGCAAATTATAAGCCGAATGAAAAACATTTAATAAGATGTCTGAAAATCTGCAGACTTCCATCGCATTCAGCTCATAGTCGGCTGTCCAGAAATTGTCGGCAGAATGAGATATCTTATTTAGCTTGTAGGATATATTGCCAAAAGTAATTCACATTATAAGCTTGATAAATGGCATTTCAATAAAAAAAAAATACTGAAAACCTGCGGATTTAGCTTCTTCGACATCCACTGCATTGCATTCATAGTCGGCCTATCGAAAATTGTCCGCAAAATGAGGCATCTTAATGACCTGCCAGCCTATCCATTATTTTGCCAAATATAGTCAAACCGCTTTAACTGTTACTTGAATATTTCAACTGTTTACAACATATTAACTTTAAAGGGGTTTTCAAATTATTATATTCAAGTATGTGCAACTTTCCACAACCATTCCGAAATGGTGAAGATTTTTGCTGAAGAACCTTTCAATCTCTAACCGACGAGGG
>JAPMOR010048677.1:24884-103723 GCA_026543865.1 Argiope aurantia | reverse complement strand
TTACTTAAATTAGTAAATTAAGTATTAATTGCAATTAATAAGTTTTATATTTAATATTAATTAATAATTTTTAATTAATAATATGATTGAAATAACAGATATTTGGAACAAATATTTAAAAATAACAATAGCAAAATTAATTGTTATTAAAAAAATCGTGAATTATGCATCTCTACTGGAAAGTGTGAAGTCGCCGCTCCACGAGAGTGATCTTGACCTTCAGATATTCGCATTTGATGATGCACTATTCCATACAAATCCTTTTTAATTGCTTGTGACTTGACTTTGCATATATTCCGTTTACTGCTGGGGCCATCTATTGGTAGAATATAGAACTAAAGTAAACAAATTAAAGAAATGACATATATATTTAATTCAAATTTTCAGAAAATGGTTTACTCCAATAACGAAACTAAATAAATAGTTTTGAAAAAAAAAATTTAAGAAGTAAGCTGAAGCAGATAAGTTAATTCAATCACACGTTACTTAAGTATTAAATTAAGTATTAAAGTAAATTATTAAGTAATATATTATAGTAATAGTAAGTAATTAAAGTAAATTAAATATTAATTACAATTGATAAATTTTATATTTAATATTAAGTAATAATTTTTAATTCATAATATGATTGAAATAACAGATATTTGGAACAAATATTTAAAAATAACAATAGCAAAATTATTTGTTATTCAAAAAATCCTGGATTATGCATCTCTAGTACAAGGCACTTCGCAGGAAACGCCGAGATTGCTCTCAAAGATGTGCTGTTGTTGCAACCTCCGGCCGCATGTATGTTCGATTTTATGTAATTTGGTGGAATTTTCGATGGAAATATTTGAACATTTTCCTTAGAGTTTGGATCTCGAAACAAGTAATTTTCATCTCGTCAAACATTTGAAAAAAAATCACCTGGTAAGACCCCATTTCAGAAACGATACCGGAGTTTAGGAAGATGTTAGTAAATGATTCCTCGATATGTAACCTGATTTCTTTTACATGTGCTTTGATATATTAGTTTCCTGATGGCAGAAATGCTTTAACAACCACGATGGCTATATGGAAAAGTAATACAATGAAGTGCCTTTCTACTTTTATCTGTCTCTTTGGCTTCGTGATTAAACAATTTTTCTTAGAGGACTTATAACTTTACTTCTTTGAACCGCCTTACATTTCGCCAAAGATTTGTTGTTGAAATAATGGCCTCATACTGATCATTATATCTGTTATGCCACATACGGTTTTTAATATTGTTTATATTTTACAAAATTTAAATGAGTAATTTAAGAAATGATTCTAGACACTGTATAATTTGTAGATGAACACAATAAAACTGTAACAACATCAGACACTTCCTGCTTCAGCAGTTGGTAATTTAGTAATAATCGTTATGTTTCCAACAGGACAGAGATCATACAGCTTCCGAATTTATCTAAAACAATTAATAGTAAGGAAAATAAAAAAAAATATATATTTTAAAAGTTTTATTTTTAGATCTAGTATGACAAATTCGCAAATAATTAAGATTCGATTGCGTCACAAGTTGTTACTGTATTAGGTCGAGGCTTTCATTCAAGCATGATATTTGTTTATATTTACAATACAGGCAGTTATCTGCCGAAACATATGTTGAAAATAAGATCATGGGAGGTTCATGGTTATCCTCCACTTGTGATATTCATCTCTAAAGAATGTCTATTTTGAGAAGTATTGAATAATTTTTTCTAAATTTTATACTTTACAATAATTCTGAAATATTTAATTGTCAAAATAAACATTAATGAAACAGAAAATATTTTATCCCTGAAATCTGTTACGCCCTGTAGTGAATTATTCATCCGATTTCTTTGTCATTCAATATTATAATGCTGATATAAGGAAATGCTATACATTTATGTGTTCTCACCGTGAGTTTTTGAAATTAAACTATGGCACTTCCTCTCATTTATATTAAAAATAAGATTCGATTATCATGTCGAAAATCAAGCTATTGAATCAAGGCTTTCTCATTGTATCTTGTGACATTAATAATTGCCAATATAAAGTTTAAAATATTCCGTGTCAATTTTTTTAAAAATATGCATATGAAGATGTATAGTTTATGAAAAAATAGTTCATTGTTTCTATTTTTAAAGTATGCATCAAATGTATAATGTGTCATTGATATTATTGATTAGAATTGCATTAAAATGATTTATGGCTGTCACAATGCAGATTTATTGTAGATAATGAAAAATGAAGTCTACTACTGGCGATGAGTTATACAAAATATAGAAAATTTCTCATATTAAAATGAGATTGAAAACTGTGGTTTACTCTATATTGTTGCTAGCATTTATAAAATGTTTTCAGAATTTAAATTAAAAAAATTTAACCTCATTTTTAGTAATTATAATGAATTAAGATTAAAAAAAAGAAGAAATAACTTACTCTTTTTATTTTTTAATCTTTAAAAAATTATATCATAAAAGTATGTAAATTTGCTAAGTTTATCTGTTATTCATTATTTGTCGAATATCCTAAGTGCCTTTTTATAAATTTCAAATTTGTCAGGTAAATTGATTTATTAAAATAAAAATTTAAATCCTGTTTAAATTAAATGTACTTTCTAATCTAGTTCATTTAACAAAATATATTTATTATTTTCTTATTTTTACTTGATATTTATTAAATTGCAAAATTAATATAAATTTATTTATTTTGACATCCATATATTTGATAAAAGAATTAAAATTAAGGAATCAGAAATACTATTAGAAGATAAGAATTAAAATATATATTCTTAGAATAAGAAAATTAAAAAATCTTATAGAATATTTATTCTTAGAAATCAAGAATATTAGGGGTACTTCTTTTTAAGATTAGATATTCTATTCTCAATTAAAATATAGTTGTTAACTTGAGAAAAGTTGTCTGATTTTGCATATGATTTATTCATGGTATTACAACTTCAGAATAGGTTAATTCAATTCCTAGTTAAGGCTTTGTTGTTTATAAGATTTAAAAATCTGACTTGTACTGCTTCTACCTAATTTTCAAAAGTTTGAAAAAGGAGGGCAATATTTTCTGTAGTGATTATTATTTGATGAACAAAAACTAAAAACTTGGCAATAATAAACAAAATTTTTAAAAAAATGCCTTTATCAATGTATTTAAAGAGGAAAGAGAAAATTATCAAAAATCTGGATGTCAAAACTAAAATCTTAAAAGAACGGGGTTCAAAAGGCTATAAAATCAATGAATGTAAGAAACAAAAAATTCCAAACATTCATTAAAAAATCATTGCTAAAATTAAAATGCATTATAAATATGATTATGATACTAGTTCACATTAGCCTTTTCTATTTTTGCATCATTCTTTTTTTTTTTAATTGCCTGAAAATTTTTGAAAAATTATTTTTACTTTTTAATATTTGATGACAACATTTTTTAAAGAAGATTTTTATTATTACATTTATGTAATGCCTTTACATTTTCTATTTTTAAAACTAGTGTTTAATTTTTTTGTTTCTGCACATTTATCTTTGATTAGATATCAAGTTGTGATTCTTCCCAGTTACATGATGTCTATAGTTTGGATTTCTCAGCTCTGGGAGCTGTTCAATCTTCAAGACATTATAAGATGGTTTTCTTCTGGTGCTATGATATTTGGTGGAGTTGTTCCTTACATTCCTCAATATCAAGAGATTAAGAAGACTGACAATGCTGATGGGTTTTCTACCTATGTTTGTTTAGTTTTATTGATTGCTAATACTTTAAGGATTATATTTTGGTAAGTAGTGAATACATCAGTAGTTAAATATAATAATTTTTGATTTGTTATAGAAGCTGAATAATGATAAAAAAAAAATAAAAGAACAATGGATATATAGGGTGTGTTGAAATAAAAAAAAAGATTCTGGGAATATCTAAAAATATTTTAACTACACTTCACATGCAACATAATATCTACATATTTTGGGCAACTCTTCATTATTCTTGAGAAGGCTGTGTTTGACTTCACTGTAGAAATCACTTGGTTATCAAGAGATCCAGTTTTTCACTTTGTTCTACACTTCCATCTTGCAGATGAACCCTTGACCTTGCAGTGATTGTTTAAGAGGCTGAAAGATGTCAGGAAATGTCAAGCCTCAAAGGAAGATGTTTGAGGAGTTTCCAGCAAAATTTTATGCTTTGCCACCATCTAGTACAGTCCTAATTTGTTTCATTTGAGAATTTGCCTCACCTTTTGTTTTAATGAGCCATTTAAATTGTTTTAATGAGCCATTGCAATTGAATGAATAGAAACTTCTTTTCAAAAAAGAAATGAAAATTAACATTTTTTTCCCCCAATCTTCATGGCAGAATTATGTAGGAAGCCAGGATGCAAACACTCCATTCTCTTATCCGCCTGGGGCAGATACAAACTAGCATTTTAAGGGGAGTCATGCTTAAAAATATTGCCTTGAATACACAAATTTTCTGGAGGGGTTTGAGGATTGATAAAAAGTGCCATATAAGATGAGAATAAATTGCACGGGATTAAAATGTGTGCTTATATGTCATATGACTTTTTTATAAATGCAGAATTAAAGCTGATATTTTCAGACTTTAGCTACTTAATTTCATAGGTGATAAAAGGAAGTTTTAGTGCAAATAATTACTGAAAGAATTTGTTTAAAAAACATTTAAAGAGAGTTTAAGAAATTGCTGCAATTTTTGAATTAAATTATTTATAAAGTGTTTGAACATAATGTAACTTTGAGTCCAAGCTTCCACTATATAATTAATAATTAAACATATTATACACTGCTCTGATAATATATAACACATAGCACTCTTTTATAAATATACCTTTCTGACATAATTAATGGAATGTATTATGTCTAATGTTCATAACAATGACTTTACACAAGAATATTGAATGGAAAATTGATTGTTAATTAATGAAGTTTTTAAATAAAAGTTAGATATGTAAAACCCCCAAAAAGGGCTTCTAAAAATTATTATTTTTGCCATTTTATCTAAATTTTTCCCTAACTATTTTTGATTAGAGTTTTTTTCTTTAATAATTATATATAATTATAATCTCTGTTATTGGCAAGCACACTTGTCCACTGCAAATAGACACAGTAAAATTCTCCTTTTTAATTTGGCAGACTTCACTTATATGTGGATGTATATGTCTTTCTTTTGATGGAGTTGTTTTGAATTTTCTTACAATCTCTTTTGCTTTCCTTAAATTTCTTCAGCTTAGAGCATATTCTATTGGATCGCTTTATAACCAGTCTCTCTAAACTCATTGAATTATTATTACATTCTATATGGAGGGAGAATTTACCATTTTCATTGTGTTTTGCCTTAATCTAACTTTTTCATTTCCAGTTATAGCATAATCAACTTGCTGCCTAGTAATGATTTTTTTCTCCATGATCCTCTGGAATGGAATCCTTCATTTTTGGATTCCATTTGACCTAAAAATTATTCTGTTTTGAATAGCTACTATTTATGGTACTTGTAAAATTTTTGGAATTTGACTAAGTATGATTACATTCTTGTAATGAAGCATAAAGAAAGTATTGTATTTATCAAAAAATTTGAACTCAGGATTTTGACAAATTCCCACAGACCTCTCTGAGTTTGAAAATCATATTTTTATATTATGTCTGTCTGTAATACAAATAATTCAAAAATATTTTGAGCTAGATAGATGAAATTTAGTATATGGTCTTTACTCCAAATTTGTAGATTTCTATCAAATATTGAACAAAATCCATTTAGAGGAAGTTTTTCTGGCTATTCCAATATAAATTAAGATGAATAACTACAAAATAAAGAAATAAAATTTAATAAGCAGATTTATGAAAATTGTAGATTTGTATCAAATTTTGAACTCAGATGGTTGGCCATATATCAGTGGGTTACTTTTAGAAACATAGAAATGTGATAATTCAAATAAATATATTAAATTTGGTATGTGATTTTATGACTGCAATTGTAGTTCTGCATTAAATTTTGGTTTCAATCCGTTGGAAAAAAATGTGTTAAAATACGAATTCGATTTTTAGGTACTATTAACCACATGCCGAAGATTAATCACTCAAAAATTTGTCGAGGATGACACAATAAATTCAATCATAATACTAAATTCATACCAGTAGTCAATATTTCATAACTATTGTACACTGGTATCATATAAGGCATTCTCTATCTTACCCAAGGTCTACAATTTTTTGAAGAAGATAATACTTTTATTAGAGAGTATGCAAGAACGTTTTGATGAGACTACTCATGCCTAGTTCTATTATTTGAAGAGAATAATTATTTTGCTTGCTATAATCACCATAAAATGATTCATTAGTATGTTGTTATTAGCCATTGCTGCATGAATTCTTCAAATTTTAATTGTAGTTAATCCTTTATTTTTTTAATATTTGATGAAATATTTATTGTTTTGCCATTTTTTTTAAAGATTTATTTTATATAAAGCAAAATGTAAAGCTAAACAATGTTCTTGCTGATAGTATTAAAGTTTTCTCTTTACATTTTTATTTTCACAACCTTTTACAAATTACAATGCAGAGTTACAAAATGCAGGGGTGCAACTATGTACAATTATTTTGTTTTAAACTTTTAATATCTCAAAATGCATACTCACCAGTGTTTTGAACTGTGTATGTTTAGCTGATAATGATTCTATTCTAGAAACCATGTCTTTGTTCACATTACATAAAGAAGAAATCTGCATGACTAGTCTAGAAATTTAATTGAATTCTGCCTATTTTTTTAACTTGTTATTTAAAAATTAAACATCTTCATATTTTTCTCTTATGAGCTAATCAAACTTATTTTGGCTAAAACTTTCAATTTCTTTAAATTTTTAATTCAGCTTGAAATGCCAAAGCATTTTATATAAAGATTATACAATTTACTTGTCTAAAAATCTAGTGTAATATAAAAAAATGAATTAAAATATATTAATATGAAATATGTTATCTAAAATTACATAATTTTTATAAAAATAAAATACTTAGTCGGAAAATGTTGGAGCATTAATTGCTCTAAAGGACAGAGAAATGTTATTGGATTATTAACTGTTTCATTCTATCAATAGTGTTTCAGCAATTTTTTCTGGTTAAATAAATGCTACTTTTTATTGTATTTAGTAATTAATTATTATTTTTGCACTTTGTATTATAATTAAAGTTTTCATAAATTATTATTTGATAAAATAACAAATCTCTTCATTTCATAAATTATTATTTGATAAAATTCAAACCTCTTCAGTAGGTATTAATGTTATTATTATTTTCATCCAAATTATTCTCTGTGGCAAAATTGTTTTTCACATATGCTATATTTTTCTTTATATTCTTGATAAAAGAATTATATAATATAGAATTATTTAAAAAATAATTATATATGTATATTATCTTAATTAAGGAATTATATATTATATAAAAAGAAAAGAATAATATACTATTATTATTATTATTATATTATTAAAAAAATTATATAAGAATTATACTCTTTTAAAAGAATTATATTAATGTTGATTTTTTAAAATTTCTTCATTGAAGGTTTGGTCATCCATATGAACTTCCTTTACTTTTTCAAAGTATCATAATGAATACTGCTATGTTAGCAATGATTCATCTCTGTATTCAAGTTAGAAATAAAACATTAATCATTCCTTCTAAATCAAGAATTTTCTCAGGTATGTTTCTTAAACACATGCTGGTTTGTTTTTATTTTTATGCACTTATTTTTGTCTTAAGTAAATTAGAATGAAATATTGCTCTTGAATTATATGCATGAATTTAAAACACACTGAAATCTCATTATAATTATATTTATTTTTTCTGTTTTGGAATAGTATTGAATTCGTTGGTGTTATTGCCCAGACATTCAGCTATTTCTTAAAAAAATTATTAGTTGTCTGTGTTTACTCTTTTCATAAAGTGACTTTTGACAGCTGTTTCATTTTGATTATAAACTTTTATGATTGTGTATATAAAGTTTTAGCTGTAGATTTTGCTTCAAAAATAAGCATTTTAGAAAATTAGAATTTATTATTATTTAAAATATAAAATGATTGAATACAAGTTTCCTAGTTATGAAAAAAGCAACTTACAGAAGTTAAATTTTTATCATAACAAAATTTTTCTATAATTAGTTTTTATATGTTTTTTTCCACATATCATTTACTTTTATAAACATTTTATGTGATATAATACTTGCAGCTTTTTAGAGAACTTTAAATAGATTGTTCAGCATTAACTTTCATTTACTTATTGCTCTTATTTTTAATTTAATCTTCTTGAATTAACTAGTTTCAACTAATAATTAATTATAGATCATTATATTTCTTTGTGATTATTAATATCTTAAATCAATAAATATGAATATATTTCATTTATTTTTAAATTAGTCAATCTATTTTTATAATACCTATTAAAATTCTTTTATTCTTGTTTCTAAAATTATTTGCTTGAATAAGTAGTTTCAGCAACTGAAGATTAACTATGCATATTTTTATTCTTGATTGCTATTAATATTTTAAATTAATAAAAATATTTTTATTAACCAATCTATTTTTTATAATATCTATCATAATTCTTCTTTTATTCTGTAGCTAATGAGAATGAAGAAAGTTCACAGATCAAATTTTCACATTCTTCTTCACTTACACCTCGATCTTATTGGGGTAGGTCTATTTCCCCTCTTAACTCCACTTCTTTTAATACTCCTTTTCTATGAAATATTTTTATTCACTCTTATATTTACTTCCATCTTTTATTCTTTAATCCAGAACTTTTGCTAATAATTAATTGAGTTACCATTAAAAAAAAAATCAAACTTAGAATTTCAGAAATTTGTGACTGTTTGAAAATTTATCCTAATAGCTATAGCATTGTTGTAGTTTTTTTTTTTTTTTTTTTTGTATATATCATGTATATTGAAGTAAACAAATTTTAAAATTTAATGGTATTCATGGTAGATTAAAATCTGGCAAGATAAACTTTCTATTTAAAGTTTTAAAAATAAACTTACTTTGTTCTAATATCCTACCAAATGTTTTTTGCAAAGTTCTATTTATTGTATGCCTAAAATAAATCTAATTTGATTACCATTAAGAAGTGTTTCAAAGAGTCATTTTTCCATATATTTTAGTATTAATGAGCCCTTAGAAATGAGCATCACAATCTTTTTAGCTGCAGAAGATTTTTACTTGCAATTTATACCAAAATGCTTGAAGCATTTATATATTCGGGGGTAAATATTCAGTTATTTTTAGAAAAAATATATTATGGGAAGCATTTTCTTAAGAGTAATATGTGCAATTGCTTTTTCAAATGATAGTATAAGACTTTTCGATGATTCTATCTCATTAAGGGGAGAAATGCAGAATGATGAGCACATTTCCAGAATGCTTTGTCATTCTTTGACCTAGATTTTCGCCATATTAGATACTTTTTTTATTCAATTTTTTTTGGTGTGTATGTGAATATCATGTCGTTTTTGTCCATATTATTTTAATTCAGTCTGTGAGTAATCCAAATTTATTTTATTTTTAAATGTAAACATCCCCTCCTTTCATCGTTCCTCTCACCCCTATTTGATGAATTAAACCCATCCTAATGCATGCATAAAAGCGTGGAGGGTTTTAGAATTTATTATCAAACAATAGTTTGTGTTGGAGTGTTTTCTTTGTTTTGCCCCTCATTATCTGTGCCATACATCCTCCAATAGATTTCTTGTGATTATTCTTAGTCTTATCAATTTTAAATAATACTCTCTTGTTTTTGAAAAATATAACTTTTGAAGTTATATGAAAATTTGTTGAAACTCTACATAATATTATTATTGTTTTTCGATGAGTATTATGAACATCAGCTATAAAAGTTAAGGATTTTATTATTCTTATGAATAATAAAATTGCAAATTTTTTTAATTAAATTGAAACAGATAATTTTTTAAAACAATAAAATTTCATAATGTAATAATGGTTGGTATATTTAATGTAAGATGTAAGTATAAAAATTAAAATTACAAGTATGAAATAGAATATAATCATTACTTCTGAAATTAAATAATGTTTGGAATGCTCTTTTATTATACAATTGGAGTAAGTTTATTTACAGTTAGCCAATAAAATCTTTCTTCAAATAAAATGCATTTAAATTATTCAGAGAGTTTTTCAGATTTTCTACTTTAATTTATAATTCAGCTAACTTATTTTTTATACAATATTTTGAATCAAAATTTTTCTAATTTTTTTTGTTTGTTTTTGCTGGATATTTCTTTACTCTCTACCTGATTTTTCTAACTTTTCAGATTAGGAAGAATCTTTTCTTTTCCTACAATTTTTGTAGATCTAAAAAATATATTTGGCAGATTTTATATTTATTTCTTTTTACATAAATCAAAATAGTATTTGATAGTTTTATGTGTTAATTACTTATTATTAAAATGTATTTTTATTATAGATTTTGATTCCAAATATTTTTGGGAGTGGACAGATTTTTTGAGTTATCTAGAATTTTTAGCCACCTTTACTGCCACCATGGGAATATTTATGTTTTTTTGTATAGAAGTCAGTTTTATTGTTGAATCAATAGGATTTTTGGCTGTCTTCATTGAAGCAATGTTGGGAGCTCCACAATTTTACCGAAACCTGAGGAAAAAATCTACTTTAGGGATGAGGTTAGTATGCAGTTTATTAAGATGAATTAAAATGCTTCCAAAAATAATATCTAATATTAAAAAAGAAACTTTTTAATTTGATATAAAGTATTGAAGATGTTGTAATAATTTTAAAAATAAACATCTTTTCCTTCCCCAGATGAGTTATGAAAAGTGCAGTTTGTCTAATAAACATAAAAACTGAAATGATAAAAAATTTTGAAAACTTTTAAGATTTACAATTTTTTCTCTTGTCTAAAATATTTTTCCATTGTATAAAACATAAAACATCCATGTCTGACTAGATGTCAAAAATTTCAAAAACCTTTCAGGTTGCTTAGTTTGGACATTTATCTGACACATTAGACAAATGTTAGAAAAAATAAAGTGATAAAAAAAAACTGAATTCATCATATTTTTTTAAACTTTATTCTTTTAACTACACTTCTCAACAGAAATGATATTTTCAATCTGGACCAGCCTCAATAAGTGTGACACTCATTTGAATAATGTGCCCCATACTTACTGAGGATACACAAAGGACCCACAATAATAATTTGAGAAAAAAAATAATTAGCTGCTTTGGTTGCTGAGTTTTTCCTTCTCTCATTTCTTTTCATATTTACAAATTTTGAGTGAATAAAAGGAAAGCAGAAATAATCTAGACTGAAAATTTCTTTGGTATATTTATTTTTATAATTTTTAAGAATGATATCAGATTTTTTTAAATTTCATTTTTAGTGTAATCTGTCTACACAGAATTTTGATTTTTTTTTATTAGCGGCACAAACATATATTTCAATAAAGAAAAAAAAAAAAAAACTGTTTAAGGAAGTTAATCTTACTAAGAGCCAAGATGAAACTGTAAATATATATTCATTTATGTCTTCTTAGATTTCATGGCAACTATTTTTTAAAGATTATAAGGGCTTCGATGTGTTTATTTGTAGGTGGTAGTACTTTTCACAAAGTTTTGGGACTGTTATTAAGGTTCTTGACCATGTATTCTGCATGCTCCATCTTAGTTCACACTGGCCAATAATAGACTACTCGGACACTGAACTATTACAGTAAGGCCCAATCAGAAGTAATCAGTTCAATCAAATAAATGCTGGCCTGGCATTAGCAAATCAAAAGTGATAAATAATGAAATTATAGTTCTTCTTTGTATTTTATAATTCATATTTATATTCTTAAAATTTAAATCCTATTTGTTTGAATGCCACATCCTTAAATAGATTTAAAACCAAATTTACCTTAAATGTTCCACAGGACTTATAAAAAAACCTGCACATTAAAAAAAAAACAATTTTTGAAGCATATTTCTTTTTCTCTAGAACATTTAAAATATAAATATTTTTTTAAAAAATGCAAATAAAAAGTGAAGCAACTGAATTTTAAAAAAATTAATTTTTATTAAATTGTGATGCAGAAAAAAAATATTATTAAAAATAATTTTTTTAATAAGAGTTTTACTTTTTTTTTCCAATAATTAATTTTATTGGGGTTATAAAAAGCAGCAAAACATGATTTGAATTGCCATTATCTCTGATATCATTTTATATATGTATGTCTGATTTATTTATTTTCTATCAGTACCAAACCATTAAGCTTGAAATCAATTAGGAATTTTCTGTTTCTCTTCAAAAGTGTTTTCCAGTACAAGATTTTTGTGTAAATTCAGTTATTTGTTTATAATGTAATACCAGAGCATTCACCTCCCATCTCCTTTTGGAAAAATATGAACATGCATTAGGTAGAATTTTCGAGGTGAAACCTAATTGATGGACTTTTTTAATAATATATTATATGTTAATGAAAATGAACAGATTAAATATTCATATTTTATCCATAAAGTATATAAATGCATAAAATCTTATTATCATTGACACAAACCATACAGTTATAGAATGAAAACATGTGCATGTACACTTCATTTTCTTATTCTTCATGCAAAAGACCTGTATTCATGTAATATTGGAAATGAAATAAATGCAAATAATAAGGTTTAAACAAATAACTATTGCAAGAAAAGATGTGTATCATTTGAAAGTTTTAAATGCAAGGTTAATACATCCTATATGATTCTATGCTGCTCTAGTTTTTAAAATATAACAGTTAATGAAAATTAAGTGAAAAAAATTCCATGTACATTTATTCTATATTTTTGCAGTAAAAAGATGGTTTGCCTGTGGACACTCGGTGATGTTTTTAAAACTGCATACTATATTCTTCGTGAAGCCCCCACACAGTTTTGGATCTGTGGTATTCTACAAGTAGTTATTGATTTATTGATATTGCTACAAGTTCTGATTTATAGAATTACTCCTAGTCCTGTTAAATTATTATTGAAAGGAGAAAGTCATACCAGCTGAATTTATTTTTATATTAATGTAAAGATAAAAAGTTTATTTTATTTTTGTCATTGTGATATATTATATTATGTAGTTATAACCAAAAAATACGTAGGGTTAATTATTGTAAACAATTTTTCTACTGTATATTTGATTAACAGAATATTTCTGTTGTATTTTTTATTCTTTGTATTACAATTAGAAATTTCACTTCCAATTGCCTAAATTAAATTCCCAGAAATTAAAACTAATAATTGAAAAAAATTCTTTACATACAATAATTCTTATAATATAGATAATTTGCAAATTACCTTAGAAGTCCAATGAAAACTCTTTAACTTTACATATTTATTTTCTTAAGTGTCTCTTAGAATCTAAATCCAGTATATTGGCTTCCAAAATGAATTTCCTTTTGAAATATCTAAAATGCAAATAATTTCTTCAATTTCAGAGGGAACATATTTTATAATTATGCAGCCTACTTATGGCTAGAAAATCATTGTGCAGAAGAGACTCTCTTTAGGTATTGTTAGAATCCATTAAAATCCTCCTACTATATTTTAAATTCAAATTAAAATGAGAGAGGCTGCCGTTATTGTTTATTCTATTTCTATTTCAAAAATATGTGTTTAAAAGTTTAAGAAGCTTGAATACAAATTATACCCTGATAAAAATGATTTCTAATGCAAAAATGTTTTTTAGTTAAATGAATTCTCCCCCATCTGTCAATTTTAACTAGATTACTTGAAGTTTACTGTTTTTTTAATCATTATCAGTACTTACTCTATTTAAACTGGTATTTTAAATTATGCTCATCTGTTTAAATTATTTATTTAAAAGTTAAAAATCTTTTGCCATATTGGATCTTCTTGTATATTCCTACCTTTTAAAACTAACATAATTTGAAATAGTATATATAAATTTTAGTGTTTTTTTTAATATCATATTATTTAACAATGCTCATGAAATCAAAGCTAAATAACATTTTAAAATACAAAATTGTCTTTTTGAAAATAACATCTTAAATTTGATTTTGTAAATATTAGTATTTTATTTTTTAAAATTCTATACTTAATTGCTATTATTTAAAATGATATGTGATTTTATAGCTTAAATATGCAATATTTCTCTTTGATACAAGAAATAATGCTATTAGTCAATTTTATTTTTGTATAATTGAAACTGACTTCCATTATGAAGTTAAATCAATTTCTATAGATATTTAATATAATAGAATGTTCTTCAATGTCACAATTTGTGTAATCATTTAAAAATGCAAAATATATTATTTTTTGAGTGATATAATATGTTTTTAAATATTTATACCAATTATTAGCATATTAGAAACAGTATTTTACTTCATATATTGAATGTTTATATGGGATGGATTCAGTAATTTATAGAAAAAATTATAATGAAAAGCATTACATGTGATTTAATATAAGAGATATAAATTTAGGATGGTATTAGAGGTTCTAATGTTTTTATTTAAAAACATTTTTATACATTTTAATTAAAACTATAGGTGATATTTTATTCTTTATTGTCAAGAGAATAATCATAATTATGAAAATATCTATATAAAATGAATTTAAAAGAGGGAAAACATAGCTTAAATTCTAAAATTGAGGAATCGTAGGTTTCAAAAGATATTGATAGATCAGAAATACGCTCAGTTTCTGAGAGAATATCTGGTAATGGGTTTGAAAGTAGATTCAGTTTTGTCTTCATTACTTAAAATTGCCTTACTTGAAAAGATTAAAAGTGATGGTTTGTCTATGTCATTAGAGATTGAAAATTTGAAACTGGCAAACAAATGCTGGCTATTCAGCTCAGAAATAAATAGTGCTGTGAAACATTTTTCTCAGTAGAATAGAGATGAAATACAATTAATTAAATAACTCTGAGTAACCCCAATTTTTTATTTGTGATAATCTGAATTGCAACTGAGAAAACTGACATATCATTTTAAAATTTTTAGAAAGGCTTGGATATTACCGAATTTGCGTTGATAATGTGTGAACAGTTGGTCAAATATTTCTGATCTGTTATCAGTAATGAGTAAATTTTTATGCAATCCCATCCTATATATCAATGCATTCTTGATTTTTTTTTCCAAACTTTCAGCACATATATAATAAACAAGCAAATAATAGGCCAAAATACTATCAAAATAATTTAAAATGGGACAGCTGTTCTACAATTTAAAAGACAAATCATCATTGCTATTAATTATAAATCTGTATGTTTCAAGAAATTTCAGTGAATTTGAGAATTGCTTGGTTCTTAAGATTCCAATTTATTTGGTGAGGAAAATAGAACTTTGAATGACTTTCCTAAGATAATTAAGAACACATTTTGAATCCATTCAAATAAAGAAAATGATATTATACGCTACTTATCAATCTGTGTATATCTCCACTTGCATTAAAATTTAGTTCAATAATAGGTTATTATATGAATACTGGCTTAATCTTTGAGATTAAAATATTATAAATTCAAAAATGGTTAGTATAAGTCATGTTTGTATTATGTTTTATAAGTCTGCATTAATTGAAACTAATAAAATTTTTGAATTTCAATGCTAAGGCATTGAGTATTTCTGTTAAAAGAGATTTGGATCACTGATTTAAAGTATGAGCGAACTGAATTTCTGTACAGGCATTGAAATTATTGTTAATGTTAACATGAGAGAAAAAAATTTAAATCATATAACTATATTAGTATTGCTATTATATTTGATATTTATTATAAGTTGTAATTCAGCATTATTCTCACTCACTTTATAAATTACTTTGCTAAAATTAGTAATTCATAAAAAAGTGAGTGAGTTACTATGTTCATATCAGATTATAATTATTAAATGCCATATGATCAGTTTGATCAATCATAGTCTATTACTGACTGAATAACATCCAAATATCAAATATATTTTTATGAAATTTTTTGTGTATTTTGATCATGATAGTCAAAGAACATAAATTTTTTAATCCATTTGAGATAGGTGGCATATCGTATGTGCAAAGATATTGAGCTGCAACTAATTAGACAGTATGGAATTTTAATTTCCGGGGGTAGTCTAAAAAAAATGTGCAGTCTCGAATAAATTATTATTATTTAAAAAATATTCTAATGAATCTATGTGTTTTTGTGATCTTTATAAATAACTTTATCAAAAATTATACTTTACTGATTTCGTGAAATGAACTGTTTCATATGAGTTCTCATAAAGTAAAAATCCCTTTTTTTTTGTGTATATAAGTTTACAGTTTGTTGTATAAATATGGAATTCAAATCAGAGTGGTAATAATGTAAGAAAGTGCAAGATTTGACTGATTATCAAGATAAGCATTTATTTCTTGGGAACTTTCCTGAAGGTGAATGTAGACACAGGCAGTCAGAAGACTATGATTGGTGATATACAGAGTAATACCAATAAGCACTCACATGATTCTTGGTATAGAATATAAGGTAAGATCAAATATTTGAAGGTGATCTGTCTTGAAGCCTAATTTTTCTTTAAAGTGAAGACATAATTACCTTATTGGCTCTGAACCCTTTCAAACATATGCTAACACCCCTCCCCCCCCTATTGTTTTTCTCCTTCTTATTCAAGAGCATGTGTTTAATTTGACAGTACTTTACTACAAAAAAGTAACTGGAGTTATTACTTATAAATGGTTCAAAAGTATTATCTACCAAGCATCCTCAATAGGTATATTTTAACTTAAAAAACATTAACTATACCTCATAGAATGTAAGTAAACATTTATTTAAATTATTGTAGTAAAGCATACTTGAAATTTAACATACTAACCTCATTGTGTTACAGTAAAATATAGAGAGTTTAATTGGAATTGGGTTAACGATAGTCATCAAATCTAAAAGTTCAAACAGTTGTTTTAAAATTTTTATTTAAATGAATTCTTTTATTAGTAAGATCTTCAGAACAGAAACCTGTAAATGACTTTTATTATATAGTTTCTATGGAAAGAAACATTCTATGCAAAAAAAAAAAGTTACAACTTATTTTTGAAGATCAGACCTTTTGTCGTCTAAAAATGTTTGTAGTGCAAACTCCAAGCCATCCTTCTGAGAAGAGTGGTTTCTAATGTAATTCTAAGGAAGATATCTATTTTAATTTCATAATAATTTAATACTATTTAAATATGTTTATGGATATTATAGCACAATATTCAAATTTATACATTTGATTTTCATACATCTTAAAATTATGGTTAACTGAATATTTTTATTTTGTCTTCTCTGTCAACTGTGCAATTATATAAAAAAATTATTACACATTACTGTTGAAGAGAAGTTACAAATTATTTTCAAACAATTTTTTATTATTCTTTTAATTTTTGAAAAACAAGCAAATCCTGACATTACATTAACTTAAAAATAACAAAGATAACTTGTATATTAAAATTTGTGATAAAATCTTTGTATCTGCTAATTTTAAAATGACTGTAACTATGAAAATACAATACCAGTGTAAAAGCATATGTTTTCATTTTTAGAATGAAATATTTAACTATATATTCAAAAATGATTAAATTTGTTAATAAATATAAAAAATATGACTGGGGAAATTTTTTTGTTGCTATCAAATATTTAGAAACAAATATATTCAAAATTCAAATGACAAGAATTAAAACATCCAATTTCAAAGGTATTATAGTTACAAATAATCCTAGTACATTAGCTCAAAAAATTATTACAAATACCTGTAAAATTTCTATTTCATCTGTTTTATGAATATCTTTTGTTGTGTCCAATTCAGAATGAATAAGGTAAAATAGTCTAACAGTATCAGAAGCATCACCAATTCTGTAAAATAGAAAGAAAGTCATTTTTAAATTGCATTCAGAGTTACGTTTTTCGTGAGTAGCAACTTTTCTGTTTCTTATTACTGCTGATATGAATTCACAAAAAAAATTAGCTCAAATTTTATTTCAATATTCTTTTCAACAAGTAATCACATTCTAAGTAAATATTAGTATTACAAAATGTTCATTATTATCATCTATTTAAAAAATATATATATAAAAACAAAAGCCATATAATTTTTAACATCAAATTATACAGATTTCCCAAACTTGTAAAATCATGAATTAGTAATTTTTTATTAAAAAAAGCTAATATTGACTACCTATTGGTGAAAATATAGAAATGTTGCATTAAATTAAAAAATTCATAAGCACGAAAATTTTATTAAAGTTATTTGAAAAAAATACAATAATTAAGAAATTTAAAAGAATAGTGAAATAAAAATGTAATACACTCATAATGTAATCAAAGTGATTATGCAGATTATTATTATATATTCAGAATGATATTCAGCAAGATTTTGTGTTAAATAGATGCAATAATATGTGAAATTTTTTTATTTTATAACAAAAATAACCATCAGACATTTGAAAATCAATATCATCATTAAGATACAGGAATTCCTTATCAATTTTCCTCCAAAAATTATGTTCATATACTAACATACAATAAATTATTTATTACAATCATATTTTAAAATGTTAATCAACAATATATGTTTTATAAAGCTATTAATATTTTAGCTATTTTGTCCATCTAATGCATGCCATTCACAGACAAAATTTATATAATATCCATATGCACTTTTAAATGAATTCAGATGAAAATACTTTCTCTCATACAGAAGATGTCATATAATTAGATAATAAAGTGAAACTTTTAAGTGGTTAATATGAAGAATTGTTATAAAAATGATATTTAATACTATTTTGAAATAAACAATTAGCATAATTATAAATTTCAATGATTGACTTTAAAAGTTTTACATTTTCAAGGTAAATTAAACTATCTACAGGCATATCTGAATTTAGGCAAAAAAACTCTATAAAACTTTGACAGCAAGATAAAGTGTGTAAAATAACATCTTATATGTATTACTTACAGATGTCTTGAGATCATATCTATTAATAATTGATCAATGTTTTTCTTATGGGTAAAATAAAATACCATTGGTCCAAAATGTCTGGTAGATCTTAGAAGATCAAATTTTTTCGTTAGCTGTACATGCTCATAGGTCTGATTTGTTACCTGCAAAATAAAAAATGCAAACTATAAATTTCCTGAATTGGATTTACTTTTAAACTCCAGAAAGTACGCTGTATACAGTTTATTTATATATTAAAATGAATAATTTTAACAAGATTATAAGAATTAATATCAAATACTACTTTCATGTCAACAAACAGTATGCAGAGAAACACATATCTGATCAAGTTTAATTAAACTACAATAAAAACTCATTTTAAAAATACTGATTATTTAGTCTAATAGTATCCAAAATTGATGGTTATTACTGAGAGAATACAAAATGATATACCAAGACGAGTATGTAAGAACCAGGCAATGTTACGGCTACGGACATGTTGTGAAAGACTGTATAATGAGACAAATTTAAAATGTGGATAAGGACACCAAGTCAAAGAATGCACTTGAGGAATGTTGCAAAAGATTGTAAGCTATCAAAGTAAAATCGATGTCAGTCATGATAGTGGAAAAATAATAGAGCTGCAAAGTGCATGTGTGTAAGATTAAATTTCTGCAAAAAGAAATAAATTAATAACAAAATTGAATATAAAAGTGTACATTTTTTTAAACACTTTTTAAAATCTTACTGAGTGAAACATGCTAGGAAGAGAAATAGGTGTTTTGTATATCACTGAACCCCAAACTAAAATGGACACATGATGAAGATTTCATCACAATTTAGAAAAATTTATCTTGAAGGTCATCCTTATATTGCAATAATTCTAAGAAGAAATTAAAATATGTTCCAATCCTGATTAACTGAGATTCTATTAAATTGAATGTACATTAACGAACCAGAAAAACTGGTACAGTGTGCACATACAAATAAAGGAACTATGCAACAAATCAGCATATGATGTGATCATTAATACCTATATTAGACCAGAGGTGTCCAGCAAAGCTGTTATATTGGTTCTTTCTATTACAATGACATATTCAATAGATTTCAGTGAATTTGAAAGAAACATCAATGTCAATAAACTAGAGATGGGACAAAGCATCTTCGAGGTAGTGATGAAATTTCCATTTTCGAGTGCAACAATTTTATGAGTGTTCACATAAATATCCAGTAAAACATTAAATCGCAGATATTAGTATGACCAGGAAAAGACCTTAAACAATATGACCATCAGTGACTGATGCGAATCTTTAAACGAGACAGACACTCAACACTTCCTCCAACTGCCGCAGATTTCAATGTGGTGGCACCGATAAATGTCAGTGTGCAAACTATTCAACGGATCATTATTAATATGAGGTTTTAAAGCCATAAACTCAATCGTGTGCTATTTTGATAGCATGGCACAAAACTTTATGCCTTGCCTGGAACCGCCAGCACACTACTAGACTTGATGGCTCGAAAAACCTTGCCGTATCTGACAAATCTCGTTTCCGATTGTATCGCGCGTAGGGACGTGTATAGTTATGAAGACATTCTCATGAATCCATGTACATTCACTTTGCATGTGAACAGTGGAATGTTGAATCTGGTGATCCCTCTGGGGTGTTATGGGGCATATGCAGTTAGCATGGATATGATGTCAAATAATAGGTACATAAAGATTTTATCCTTTCATGTCCACTATGCATTCTGATGGATTTCAACAATTCCAGCAGGACAATGCGACATCCCACACATTGAGAATTGAATCGAGTGGGTTCAGGAACATTCGTTTGGCTGTAGCCACTTCCATTGCTCACTTAAATATCTAGACATGAACATTATTAAACATACCTGTGATGTCTTACAATAGATCAGAAGAGATCTCCAGCATATTGTACTCCTATAAATTTGTGGAATGCCACTGCAGAATTCATTATGTGAATTACTCTAGTATGCTATGCTATCTTGCAATAATTCTGCATACTTTGGGAGTTTTACAAGATATTAGGTAAATGTACAAGTTTTTCTGGTTCTCCAGTATATATATTACAAATGCAAATATAATACTTGTATGCATATATTGCAGATTTTAGCCAAATTTTTATATTACTGGCAAATCTAATATAAGTAATATAAAAATAATTGATCTAAATCAGCTAGATTCAAAGCTATAGTTTACAGCTTTGAATAAATCGAAACTTCAAAAAGAACTAAAGATAATCCTTCTAAAGAATCAAGAAAAAAAAAAAAGAAAGAAATGGAAATCGTGCACTCAAAAAAAAAGAGGATTTAGAAAGAGAAACTAAAGGACCATAAGAAGAGAAATAGATAGGAACAAAAGGAAAATTATTTTCAAAATGAAATATTCTAATTATGCCGTGATGATCAATAAACCCAAAAAGGACTATATAAATGTACTCCTTTGTAAGATATTTTAGAAAAATGCTGAGAGAATGTTTAAAAATATCATGAAAGTTAAGTGAGTAGAGATAGAAAAGGCACAAAAATTAAATGGAACATTCACTTTTATAATCAATAACAGCAAAGAGCTAAACATTAGAATAATTTTCAATCCAAAGAAATTTTATTTTTAAAGAGAATCGTTAAAAGATCAATATTTTGAAACTATGATTAAAGAAGTGGAATCATGTTTAGAAGTAATGAAAAAATTGAAAGCTTTGGGACATGTTAAATTTACAATAAAAATTAAAACCAAAAGGAAAATAGTCAAAATTATCTTTTAAGGAAACTGATGAATAAATAACACTGAGAAAATTGCAATATTAATACCAAATGAAGGTAAAGACTGTACAATTTGCTTACTGTCAGTATGCGATGAAGTCATAGATAAAATTAACAGGGAAAGATCTGTTGTATAATCTAGAAATAAATCAAATAATAACTAACATGGATTTAAGAAAAATAATAACTGTAATGTATTGAGCAAAATATGAAATTCATTGCAATATCCAAAGAGCCATAAATTGCATGTTTGATATTATTAAATATAAAAATTCTATTCCACAGTATAAAGAACATAGAACAAGTTATATTATTGATGGTTGTGTATAAAATTTCTGACAAAATTTGTGGCATTAATCAGACAGTATTACAGGAAGATAATCCTAAGTGGTATTATAAGAATGGGATACCATAGCGCTCAAGTGTAAGCCCTGTATTATGGTTGCTAATCTTTACTTATAATAAAAATGAATGCATAGTCTGGGTGAACTACAAGCTAGACCATTTGACTGAGAGCTACAAAACTTGGCACATATATACTTTGGAGATGAAAATGGACACTGCTAAGTGATTTTTAAAATTTTATTTAATTAAAAATGAAGCAAAATTTTGGCATTTTTCTGCAATATCCAAAAATATGGAAAAAAAAAATATTTTTACATCAACTTAAAATTTACATAGAATATCTTTTTCACCGATACCAATTTTTTAACATATAAATTTTCTCTTTTTAATCCATTAAAAAAATTTTAACATATTTTTCAAAAATATATTTTATAAAAAAATTAATTTGCAAAAGCAGATATGCTGTGTATGAGAAAAATTAGCTTTTATCAATGCATTGCCATCACACTGTCAAAAGCTCAAATTAAAAGATTAAGTTTTAAAAAAATGATTGAATATTATTAGGTAAAGGTTAACAAGGATTTTATAACCAAGAAAAAGCAGATAGTTTGGTAAAATAGTTATTCACAAAAAAGTAATAGTAGAGATTTCACTTCATCAATTAATCAACTTAGAAACACATACAAAAATGAAATTAAAAGAAAATGACCATCTTCAATAAAAAGTGCATGGACAAAAAATAAATAAATAAATATTGTATAAGTAAACAGAAAACAAATATAATGCAACTTCTATATAAATTAAAATTATACCATTATTGTACATTCAAAATTCACCAAGAAAGTTTCTTTAAAAAAGAAGAAAAGTCTTTATGTAGAAAAGAAAGTAACATAACTGATATACAAGTTCTGGGAAAATAAGAAGATGACTCATCCATTCGAATATAGAAAAACAGATGAATAAATGATCTATATTTTAGTAAAAGTGAAAAAAATTATTGCAAATCTTATAATCCTTAAACTGGACAACGTTTGATTTTTTGGAGTCTTTATGTTAAATTTGCTTCTTATAAAAAATAACGAGTGACATTACTGAACTGATATAAAAAAAATAATTTGTAAGTGAAAATATGTAAAAGGGAAATGAAAACACTTTCAAGGCTTGCTTTGTTGGAATGATTAATTTCGAGAATTGCAGCAAGTCAATTTGGATCTTTTACAGCAGAGGAGATTTCCTAACATGAGACACATAAACCAACAGGTATCCTTTGATGTGAATGAGATAGTCTCCAATGTCAGCCAAATGACAACTATGCTTTGACTCTGAAAAGAATTTCTTCTCAGCAGCCTATGGCTTCGGCCAGAGAAATGTATGCCTTTTTATGCATGTTTTCTACTACAATCCTACATTCATATGCATTTGATATTCAGCTTAACTTTTTCATTTTAATGTAACATAAAATAGCTTTTTGAGGTCATTTCAAATCAATAAATAAAACCAGAACAAAATTCAAAATATAATGCCTATGCCACAATAGATATTGTAAAATATTGATTAATTTACATTAAATGTTCTTGGTTGATAGTAATATTACTTAAAACAAATACAAAAAATATGAAATTTAAGTAAAATATAAAAAATATCTCTTAAAAACATTCATTGCAATTTTTATACAATTATTTATTTATTTATCTTATAATTTCTTACCCTATGATACTCAGGTGCATCAGGTTCAAACTGTATGCATGCACAGTCCAAAACAAATTCATAAGAGCCTTCATCAAGTAATCGCTAGAAAAGATGAAATGAAATAAGTTTGAATGAACCATGTTTTTAAATAATTCATAAAATCTAAAAATAACATTGTCAAAGACAAATTTTTTAATAATAGATATAAGTATACAATTGCACAATGGTACCTTAATCATATTTAAAAATTGCAAAATTTCACAAAAAGCATAATTAACGTTTTTAGAATCACTTGTAGCACTTCATTTCTTTTTTAGTACAAAATAGTATTACAGAAATTGTTTTAAAAAAGGAGAGAAGGGAAAGAACAATCAATGTTAGTTATCATTATCATAAGGTACAAATATAATAAATTCCATTTCACGTGGCATATATGTTGAGCTGTAGCAAAAGTGACAGCTTCATTTTTCTTTTTTGTTGTTTATTTGATCTTTTTCACATCTTTGTCATTATAAACTGCACACCGACACTTAATTCAAGTGACATGAGTTTATATTTTAAAAATCATTCTGGCTAGATATGATGGGTAATTCATTTCCAAAAGTTTTCTTTTTTGGAGATGATTACTTTTGCTGCTACATGTTACACATGATAGGTTATATTACAAGAACAATTTCATTTGCCAAATTACATCTTCCTTTGAAAAATACAATATCTAGGCTGGCTCTAAAAAATTCTATGTCATACTTATATTCAAAAATAACATTAACCAGTTAAGAATAAATCTGCATCATTAGTGATACTGGATCCCAAATTCCTCATTTTAAAGCAGAGATGTAACTACTACATCGCCTCAGATCATCAGAAAAACCAATTAGGACATTTATTTCTGTTTCAAGTAGAGGGAGAAAATGTATATGAGATAATAATCCTACATTAAATTATAACTGTACTTTTGCAAGTATCTTCTATTAATAACAACAGAGGTACAAGTATATGATTGCACTTTACATACTGAATTATTTGACTTGAAGCTATCAAATTTGGCAAAAATATGCTTTTGAGAATGAGAATGTGCACTCTTGAAACTTTTTATTTTTTATTTTAATTAAAATAGTAAAAATTTAGTATTTTCCCCAAATAACTCTTAAAAATATTATTACATTATAATTATTTTTACTCTATTCTTAAAATAAAAAAAAAATGTAAATATTCCCAAAAGATTTTTTTTTTTTTTGCATAATTTTCAATAATATTTTTGACTGTTGCAGTGAAATTTATCATTTCATTGTTTTATTAAATACTTAATAGCATAACTTTCTTCTAATGTTGAAAGCTAATGATGAAAGATTGTTTATTACCTGTGCAGTCATAAGAAAATGATTGTAAGACAAAAATGAAAATCTGCCACTGGAAGATAGATTATCCAGACAGTTTTGTTTTTAAAGACATTAAGCAATCACGGGATTTGTCTACATTAGGAAAATTAATATTGACAATTAAAAATTTTTAAAAAGAAAAACCAGGTGTAAGGCTGCAAAAATAAGTTGGTTTTAATGACTAGCCCAATTTCATACTTTACTTCGCACCTATCTTGTTGAGGGAATCATGAAAAATAAAGTTATGCATAAAAGATGTAATCAAAATTAAGGGCAACTATTCCCAGAGAACAACCAATTCACCAAAAACTGCAAGTATAAAAATAAGTTTGCCTTGTGGCCTTCAAATGTAATCCTCCATTAAAAGAAAAAAAAAGAGCTTGCAAATAATTTTTTTTTATTATCACACATCATCTTAAGATATCATTTTTATAATTTAATATCTACAGCCTATTTATTATTTATATTTCCATAATTGTGAGAATAGGAAAAATATATTTTCTTCTCAAAGATCATATTGAGTAGAAATCATTATGCAAAAGTATTGCTATTATTTTCCCAATTTTAGACATTCTATTAAAAATTTCTGAAAAAAATTCTTTCATAATTTAAAATTTAATTTACATCTACAACAATATACAATTTAAAAAATGTAAAAACTAATAAAAAAAATCTAAGAACTTTGAGGGACTGAATTTGTGATTTCTGATTCATAGGAATGAGTGACTGATACTAAATATTCATAAATCCTCACTCTCTGATTGATTATGATGATAGCTAAAAGAACAAAAAATTACAATAAATTTCTTTTGGAATGAGCATAAAATAATATTCAAGCAATCTGAGATCAGCTATGCCTAGTATAAAATTAATTATTATATTCTCAAACTTTTATTATTGTGATTTATAATAAACATGTGTTATGATATTCTCAACTAATGATTCTAAAAAAAAAGAACAAATTCAATTGCAACATTTATTTTTATTTAAAGAAGGGAATACCTCTAGATTTGGAGATTCAAATAGTTTTGGAGTTTCTAAATTCCTACCAGGAATGGGAAAAAATATTTGGTTCATTCGTTCTCTTTCTTCCCAAGTAGCTTTTCTTAATGTACCATCCACTTCCCGAACAGTAATAACACGTTCCTAAAATAAGAATAGGGAGAAAATTTGATGTATTGATCTTTTTAATAATCAGAAAAATAAAAAGAATTTGAAAACATAAAGTTTTATGAAAGCATTAATTCTAATTATTATACTTAATTCTATCAAATTTTTTTTTTCTTTTGAAATACTTCACCCAGTAAATGGAAAAGAAACTTGGGAAATATTATTATGACTGTAATTCAAAATACTTTTAAAAACATAAATTGCAAGCTATTAATTAACTTCATATTATAAACAAAGTCAAAAGCACAAAACGGTGCTTTTTAATGAATGAGACACAGTAAAATAAAGGAATATATATTTTTTTATTTCTAAAAATCAAAAACAAAAAACATTTGAAGTATTGAATTAATCTAAGTATTTAAAACATTTTTAAATATTGAAACATATAAAAATGTATTAAATTAATGTATAAAGTTGAGCCAAGGCTGAAGAGGAAGAAATATTATCTAACATAATAATGGTTTCCATAATAAAATCAACTGCCAAGAAATAAACTATCCAACAAAAATAACCAATATAAAACTAAGAAAATCTAAAATTCTCACAATACTTAATTTTTAAATAATCATGTATGATTTCTAAAAATAAAATGTTAAAATTTAATGATGAAGGATTTAGAAGCTTTACTAATAACACATTTGGCCATGTTTTGGCTCTATATGTAATGGTCAATGCTGTAAAGTGCTGTACATTTTCTCATACACATTTTCTTTTATATAATGTCGCAAAATAATAATAATATGCTATTTTCTTCAGATCCTCAATCATATTTTATAATGATTATTGAAATTAAGAGATAGCTTTATATTAATAATTTAATCTTGTGTTATTCAGTATGATAATGATTTGTTGAATAGATTGGTTTACTTTTTATTGTAGAGTGTAATATACAATAAAAGTTCTAATGCCTACACATATCAGAAGTAAAACTATGGGGCTTGAATTGGGCATAGGATTTTATGAGCTATTGTAAGTAACAAATTGTGGCTATTAACTAGATTACTATGAATCTTTGTGATATTTTATATTTTTAATTAAAATAAAACCATGAGTGTAATAAAATAGGAAAAGTAATAAGAATAATACAAACTCGAGATGAAACATCAGGAGAAATGTCAGTGAAGACTGTTTTATACTGCAAATAGCCTTGGAGCTCAGGGTCTTTTGCAAGGATTTCATTTATAGGTTCTCGAATATCCATTACAGGAGGCATTTGTAGCTTCTGTAAAGCTTTTGCTATTGCTAAAGACTGGAGCTAAAAACATAAGTTAATAAAACAAATCAACATATAACTCTATAAAGTCAAGGGTGGAAGCAAAAACATAGGTAACATCTCTTAAGTTAAATATACAAATGAAATATCTAATAATTTGTTAGGTGATTTTCATTTTAAAAGTTATGATGAGGATAGAAATCATTAAAATTAATGGCCCTTAAAAGTAATATTATGCAAATCATTAATTGTGTCACATGTTTATATATGCTATGAATGAGCAATTATTTTATTGGTAAGAACAATATTTTAATAAAAATATTTGTAAATTATTTACTTAATTTTAAAGATCTTTTTCAAAAAAAAAAAATGCAGGCAGGATTAAATCTTAAATACCTAGTTAACAAATAGGAACATTACAAATTATGCTGCAGCCAACATTGGAAATTTAATAGTATAAAAGTTATGCCCTAATTTTGAAGATTATTTTTCAAAGTTGTTAGACTATTGTGTTTTAATATTTAAATCAGCAAACATCCTAAAGACATACTATTAAAGTAACAAATTTCATCCTGAATTGACTTTTTCCATGTCCCCTTGTAAGTTATTATGCAAAAGGCACTTTTTTTGGGGGGGGGGGAGCATAATCAAGCTACAAGATGAAATTGATTTTAAAATATTTTCATGTAAAATTTATGTAAATACTAAATTCATTATTTAATAAATGCTAAAAAAAATATTTTAATAATTATTGTATTCTATTACATATATTATACAAATATACAATATATGCATATACAATAATTATTAAAATAATAATAATATTCATAAATAACAATAATTTATTGATACCATGATGGTGCTGATCTTCATGTTTAATAAAATATTATAATTTGAATCAAGATAGTTTAAAATCAATATTATCTTCTCACTTTTTCGAAATGAATTGTTATTAAATAATAACTAAAACTTAAATTTGTATATACAAGCTCCTCACATTTGCTTAAATAGCACATCATATTTAGGGTTCTTTTGGCTAAGTTAATTACAGGTTTAGAATGTGAAATGAGTATACTAGCACAAATTTTTAATGAATAATTTTATACATTTAAAAATAAACTAATTATAGTAAAAAGTATTTGATCATTTAAAATATCACTAATTTAGAGCAAAATATTTGATCATGCTCATTTTCCACATTTTAAAAGAAAGATTCAATCCATTTGCACTGTTATAAAAAAACTTGGAAACTGATTTGTTGAATAAAATGACTTGGATTGGCCAAAGGACTCTTCAAAACATAAGAGTTTTCTTTACAATTAAATTCAATATCATTTTATAAGTAAATTACAAAAATGAAACAATAATATAAATTCTAATGTTTTTGAACAAGCAATTCATGTTTAACTTCCATGTATTTTTATGCAACTATCAACATTATTTGTATTTTGAAACAGTAAAAGTCTCCACAGACGCCACCTCTTTCATTGCCCACTTTGTCTGACAAAGAATTTTTGGCATATAGATACAGCCTTAAAGTAGACCGAAGAAACAACCATTTAAATCGCATCCAAGTTGCAGTAATGATGGCCTAATCCATTTTTTTCCCCTTCCTTTTCCTGACTTGGGGGTTTTTACTAAAGGATAAAGAATATGTATATGGAAATACAATCAGAAACAATACCTGAAGCTGAACTGATTCAGGTGAAATTATTCCCATGAAGTAAAAAATGAACTTCATCCTCTACCGAGGAGAAAGGTTCAAGTAATCAAGGCTACTAAACACATTAAAAAATAATTTCCCTATAAGTGTAGCCTTTTGATCTTAGAGCAGAGTCTGAGCAATTATCCAGATTTTAGATCAAAGTATAGAAGGCAAGAAAGTTACTTGAATATTTCAATTTAAAAAAATGCAACTAAACAAAAATAATTCTATAAAAAGTGAGATTTTGAAAGAATATGAAATATGGAGTCAAATCAATTTATAAAGAAACATTTACTGAAAGTAAGATAGAGATTTTACTGAAAGTAGAAAGTTTTAGTAGTCCTAAAACAAGTTTATAATGGTCTGGAAAATTTATTTCTAATCAAAGAAAAAAATTGAAAACAGAAAAATAAAATAGCCCCCCCCCCCTCCACTCCACTCCAAAAAAAACACACACACACACAAGCATTGTCTTCAATTAAGAAAAATTAAAATTATTCAAATACAGTACTTTTTACTTTCTTAGATATAAAGCATATAAAGAGAAATTACTATAAATGTCAAAAAATTTAAATTCAAGATTCCGAAACATTAATATTCTCATTTCAGACTTCCTTGAGTCTGAAAAACATATTTTTATGATTATGTGAATCTGTTCGTGAACATATAATGCAACAAACCTTTAAGCCCAAAGATTTCTGACAAATTTTGAACAAAATTCAATCAAGAAAGTTTGTCTATACAAATAATTGACATAGTTTGAGTAAAAGTGAAAACAATAACTACAAAATGTGAAGAGCTAGAGATGAAATTTGATATACTGCTTTAATATCTACAGACCCAAATCAAATTTGAAACCAAATCTTTCATAGGGTATAACTATCTACTAGTCTGTACTTTTGCACGGATGCACATGTGATATCTCAAAAACACGACTGATATAATTGAAATTTGGTTTGTGAATTATAAAGAACAGCCTAAAATACATGATACACTGGTACTTGTATATTAAATACAGGACAAAGGCTCTTTTGTAACTATTATTTGCATATAGATAAGACAAAGTATCTGCATGACACTATGAAGCATGCAATTATCAAATACGAGACTCTTTAAAATAAAATTTTGTTCAAAGCCTTGTCCAAGATTCACAATTTTAAGCAGGAGGAGTTGGAGATAACACTTTTATTTTGATATGAAAAAAAAGTTTTGGGGAGGCTATCCCTGCAGTTTCTTTCTGCTAAAATCCCTACACCAGAAAGAATAATGAAGGTCTTACAATGTTTACTTGAAACATGGGATGACTGCTGTAGAAAGGCATTAATGAATATATATAAATAATTTTAAAAGCTTAAAAGTACTAAATATTACATTACTCAACCTTTACTTACTTCACTCAGTCTTTTTTCAGTTACAAATTCATATTTTGGTGACTCAAGTTCCGTTTTTGATGGAGCAAAAATTTTTTCATGATCTAAACCTGTAATTTTTTTTAGGATCTTTTGAACATCTTTATTGATAAACAGTGTTTCAAGTTTCTTTTGCATGGGGTGAAGACCTGAAAAAATAGTTGCACTGTTAATCTATTTGGTAAACAAATTTTTAATGTTAAAAAAGTAGAATGTCTGTTTGTTTCTTAGCGGTCTAAAAGTATCTAGTTTTAGCAAAAAAGTTTTTGTAAAAGTTTAAGTTTAATCCTTTTTACTTCAAATGAAAGTTCAAAATTTTAGAAGAGCTGCAGAAATAGTCAATACACTGAACAGAATATCTTAAGGCTGTTTTCCTGATAAAGCTATTAAGATATTAAATTATATAAGATATTTAATTGAAAATTTTAATGCACATTAATCACAGCAAACCAGTTGGACACCAAAAGTAAATGCAATAAAGAAGTGATGGAGATTAATCTTGAATAGCATCTTTAAATAACTGTCTAACTTAAATAGCATAATGTGCTTTCTTTTTCAATACAGCTGGTCATAAGATCAAAAATTTAGATGTGCCTAATTTTAAGATCTTTATCCAGACCACAGATTTAGTTGCAAAATTAATTTAAAATAAAGATTTTCAATGCTTCATAATTCAATCAGTTTTAGTCGTAATATTTATGTAAATGTTATAGAGTAAAGTAAATGTACAGTTATTAACCAAATACAATAGATCTGGGGGATTGTATAAAAAGTTAGATTTTGTAACTTTTTGAGAAATATATTTATTAAAAAATACATAAAATATAATTTTCTCCATCATTTATAGCATTTTTCTAACTGGAACTTTATACCTATCTCTAATCGTTTAGAAATAAACCACTGGGTCATGATAATCCTGTGGACATCCTGTATACAGTGCCTCAAAGAATTTTCAAGGTTAAGTCTGCACAATGAAATACAAACAAGAAATTATTATTTGTTTTTTATTCAAAATAAAACTCTCTGACTTCATTTGTTACAGTAATTTAATAATTACTTGAATGCATATTGCCTATTAATAGCTTTTTTTTTGTAATTATTCACAATATCAAGCATTGAAGCTATTTGTATGGTCATAATATCAAAATAATACCATCTTAATTTTAATTAAAATTTTTAGAATAAAGAGAAATCTCGGAGTTCTAAATCAGATGAATATGGTAAATATTTCAACACAGAGCAATTATTCCTTGCCTATAACCTATAAACAAAACCAAATTCTGACAGCACATAATCACAAAATATACACTTGATATTCTG
This sequence comes from Argiope aurantia, assembly GCA_026543865.1. Classification (NCBI taxonomy): domain Eukaryota; kingdom Metazoa; phylum Arthropoda; class Arachnida; order Araneae; family Araneidae; genus Argiope; species Argiope aurantia. Next base: position 71,773 of record JAPMOR010048677.1, on the reverse strand, counting down.
TTCACTTCACAATAAATTTAGGCTGTCAAATATCCTAAAACAATTCTAACTAGTAACTGCCTAATCTGAACAAATTCTTTGTAGATAATACCCTTTATATCGAAGAATATAATATGCATTTCTTGATCAAGGTGATCAATGTTTCTGCTGTTTAATCTTCCCTAACTTTTTATTTCCAAGTTTTCTATAAAAAAAAAAAAAAAAAACTGGAATATTTGTGGATGTAATTAACATCTTCAGAATGATTTTATTTCATTTTCTTCTTTTTATGTATTGCATAGTACATTCTTAATAGTATGCAAAAAATAGAGTTCTACTCTTTCTAACTACAATAAAAGTAGGAAAAAGAAAAAAAAAAAATATGCCTAGAAAATAAAATAAAAATAATTTTCAGTCATAAAGTTTCAGATAAGCATTATTTTTGTAAATATTTTTCTAATTTTTGCAAATATATTGATCAATATATACAATATACTAGAAGATGTATGCTCATCTAAATGGGTTTTCTCAAAACTGATTATCCCAAATTTACTCATGAAAGATGTGATACATAATCACATACACATTTAGCATAATTTTTAAGATTTTTTTAAAAAAAGGAACCTAATTTATAGGTTAAAAAAATTGGTATCATAAAAAAGAAAATTTTTTGATCTCTAACTTGATGCAAAATGTCCTTTTTGTGCGACAATATTTTCGGAAATTACCAAGAAAAAAATGCTAAAATTTCGCTTAGTTTTTAACTAATTAAAAATTCAACAACAAAAAAAACTCTCTGGGGTACACATTTCCGATCTCTAAGGTATACATCAGCCAAATTTGGTAGCTGTTGGCCAAACGTTATGACCTGTAGAGGGCCAACACACACACACACACACACACAGCTTTATTATAAGTAGATATAGATGTAAATAAAAGATTGTTTTTCTTCAGAGATTTTTTCAAACACTTTCAATTCGTCCAATTTTTTTTTTTTTTTTTTTGAATTATCAATTTTTCTAAACTATTTGCTTGTCGAACTAGTAAGTGCATTAACTTTATATTTCATTTCAGCAATTTCCTTTACCAAGAGAAATTTCCTTTTCCATAAAGAGATAATGAAATTAGAGTATAACTTTATTTCATTGACAATTATTTATTTCCCCAAAAGTAACGAAATTTTGAATGGTCTGATATTGCTAACTTTCTCAATTGTTTAATAATGTTTATTGAGTAAATTCTTTCAGATTGCTTTATGTGGTCATAGACTGTATGTTGAGAAACATGATATTTTTCATTCAAATTTCCCATTTCAATATTTTAATTAATGTCGATTTCTCTTCCAATAGATGTTTGTTGAAATTCCTCTTTGAACAGACGCATTCCGAAAAACAATGAACATTTTCAAAACTCGCCACATTTTTTTAATTTATGATCTTCAATTATAGAATTTTAAAATAAAACTCCCCCCCCCCATCAAATCTCATTTTCCTCACAGGAAAATTACCGAAATCAAGTAAAGGTGATTTGATTAGGAAATCCATAAATCTATAAAATCATTTTTATAATATCTTTTATCCTTTCTGATAAAATAGCAATACAAAACGGCTTTTTTTCCCCTCTTCACACATACTTGCTCTCAGCCAAAACAATATTCAACTTTTTTTTTTTTTTTTTTTTTTTTTTTTAATAAATACGTTACTGACGATCACGCTTGAAAAGCATATAATTTTATCAGATATTTCTTTTGTGAAATGTAAGACGAAATAATTTGTCCTCTATTATACTAGCATTTTATGATCAATTGTGCGCGATTAAAACAATTACACTATCATTAGCAATTTAATGAAAAAATAATTTCAACTGAGAAAATTTTCTTTCAAAACTTTAAAAAAAAAGCATAGTCATAATTTTATTAATTTATGAATATCAGAATCATAGGAAGCTAAAAAGGAATCATCACTCTAATACATTTGACAAAAAAATTTGGCTGAATACTCTCTGTAACGTATATGAAAGCACTGAAAAAGTTTCTCCAAAATTTCATTGTGTTACTCCCTAAGAAAGATATTACAGCGCTTCTCATAAGTATATGGAGAGGTAATTTTTTCAAATCACAGTTAAAAAAAATGGAACAATAATCACGAAAAAAAAAAGCATACGGAATCATAAGTTTATTACATCAAAGAAATACAGTATAACTTTTACAGAATTTGTGCTAAAGAATAAAAATAGGCTATCCTAAAAATATATGGATTTTTCGAATTTTGGATCCATTGCTTTCAATTATCTTGAAAATTCTATGAGGTCTGCTGTTGGAGAAAGTGCGATTTAAAGAGAAACTATTCTGCTCTACTTGTTGCTTTAATTCGTGAAGTCGAAAACTGACGTTCATGGGTAAACACATTTTGTGCAAGTACTCCCCAAAGGTTTTTCATGGGATTCAGGTCTGAGCTGGCCAGTCTATAAAAGTCACTCGATTCTGCGTATACCAGTCTATTGTTGAGTGGGAGTTGTGATTGTTTAAGCTCCACTGTTTTGTTTAATTTCCAGTTTCACCTCCTAAGATGTTTCCAGTTGGAAGTATTAGGGTGTCCCAAACGTTTCTTTCCTATTTCTAATATGAAATGAATACACAATATTTACTGTTTAAGATATTATTTATTTTGCTATAGAAGAACCCTTTTTCTCTATTACCTTCTTCCATCTCTCAGGAAGCCTCGTTATGTTTTCTTCCAAAATTGTTGTGTTTTGGACAAGAAATAATGCTCGAGGTGCGCTTTTATTTCGCTGATGAATTTAAAGCGATTATATCGAAGAGAATTTTTTAAGGACAGAAAGAAATAATAATCAGATGGAGCAAGATCTTGAGAGTATGCAGGATGCTGCAAAACATCACATCAAACTGTAAGAGCTTCTCTCTTACGACTAATATGTAGTCTCGCGTTGTCAGGATGAAAAACAACGGCTCGTCGGTTCATTAATTCTGGTCGTTTCTTTGCTGCGGCAGCTTTCAACTGATCCAGTTGATGACAGTATTTCGTAGAATTTATTGTTTCACCTTAAAGAAGGAGCTCGTAGAAAATTACACCATTCCAATCCCACCAAATGGACAAAAGAACTTTTTTGGGGTGTAGTCCCGGCTTTGTGACAGTTGAGGGCCTGTAGTCTTTACACCAAGTGACATAGACGGCTAATAGATAAGCCTGCATGTTTACATAAGCAGAGCTAGATAAAGCCATTCATAGTGCGATGAGAAAGAAACTTTTGTGACACCCTAATACATTGCTTTTGAGGAACTTTGATAATCCTCAGAGCACTGTCGACCATTAAGAAAAACAATATCCATTGTTCCCTTGAAACAGAAAGCTAACCATGAAAGAATCCCCTCCTTATTGTCGACTAAAGAACTAGAGTTCTCATCGTAGATCATGCTGATGGTAAACTCAGCTATCAGAACCATCTAAATTGATATCTTTTCAGCACTGAAGAAAACATTTAACCATTCGTCTGTCCAATGCATGTACTTTTTAGCTCAAAGAACGTATAGCTTTGTATGGTGCAATTTGATGCATAGGTGTCCGACGCATTCTATGATATTCATGAAATTTTCTTGCCCGTATGCGACGGTGAACAGTAGATCTTGATTGAAATCTGTAGCATTAAAACTGGCCGCAAAATTTCTCTGTTTTGTCGCTGAAATGTTTTTCTTGGTCGACCTGAATTTTTTTTTTTCTTCCCCCAATCATATTATCACATTTCGATAAAATTTCTTAAATTCCAGAACTCCTGTGATTCAAAACGCTTAGCAATATTAGAAACTTTAAATTTCGAATTTCGTTCGAAATTTCTTATTTCGAACTTTCTCGTCACATTTTCAGAACGCATAATATGCAAATTATCTGATACAGTGGAAATGAAAGCGATTCTTTTCATCGTCCGTATATTTATTTTATTTTTTTAGAAATAATCTTTCATATAAGCATAATATTTCCATACTGTAATAAACGTTTGTGACTTCATATGCTAGTTTTTTTTTTTTTTTTTGAGATTATTGCTTTGTTTTTTTATTTGTTATTTCAAAAATTCGCCTGCCCATATACCTTTGAGACGCACTATATTAGCCTTCCCTCCAGCATGAAAAGTAGGAGCCTTGGAAGGATGTGGAAGCCAAGAATACACAGATTTTTGCTTTCAAAGGCCCAGTATATTAAAATAATAATAATAATAATAACTACATGCATAAACTCGGAAATTTTTGATTAACCATATGAATCAAAAATTATAACAGAGCTACAGATTACTTATCAAATTTCATTTATCTAAGTTATTGCGTTTTTCTGCTACAGTATCAATGTGCATGCGAACTTAAATGCAGACAGATGGTCATTCGTTCACGAATTTTTTAATATGGATGTTTATTTAACTGATGTAGCACTTTGGATTTTGAAATCCTGTTAATTTGTACTCAGACAAACAAACAGAAAACCATGGGAACTGATTTCAGTCAAAACCTGATTGAAATCTGCAAATTTAGTATTAAGAAATTCCAGCTCAAAACGTTTTTCAAGTTATCATGTTCCCAGACAAACATAATATCAAAATTGTGTTATTCGGAGGTTCAAATCACGGAGATAGAGCAAAATCTTGATTTCGAATTTTTTGATGATTCTTTCCCCTTTGAGTACGTCGTATAGGAAAAAGTAAAAAAGAAATTTTATTGGCATTAATTTATTTTTTGGTATCTTTTTGCAAGAGTAAATGACCTAAAGAAACTTTTGAGCATCATAAACATTTGCTTTATTTACTTTTTTTTGGCGGGGGGGGGGAGCCTTGATTCATTCACTTTTAAAAGTCCACACTGAAACAAATGTACATTTTCCAGCATATTGTTAAGAAATTTTATACTTTTGCACAAATCTGAAATATAAATACTTAAATAATTCACTAATGGAAAGTCACTAAATGATGTTGGAATATAACAAACAAATGCTCTACAAACAAGTAATCACGTGCAGTAAAGCAAGGACAAGATGAAGTTACTGTTACAAACATACCATAAATACATAACATTATTTCTAAAAAAAAAAGGATTTTCCTCTTGTCTAAACAATCTAGAGTCCAGACAATAAAAAGGTCATATTTCCCCCATTTTATTAGTATGTCTCTAAACTGAGATGAAACCCTTTTCAATGACCTCCAAATTCATTAAATTCCGTTAAACGCTGAAAGATTCGATATCGAAAAGAAAATACAACTTATAATCGGGCAGATTTACCGCGACAAAATGGGATCTTTTTTTCTCTCACCAGAAGAAAAATAATTATTTGGATTATATTTTTTACAGAAATTTTAAGGCTTGTAGAGAAAAGAATTAAGCATTTTAGAATGGCTACTATCATTAAAATTGGTAAAGCAGACCATGAAATTGACGACAGAACAACGGCATGTTATGTTCTAAATGAATTTTTAAGTCATTTTTTTTTAAATAGAAAAGAATAGCAATGTTCAGAAATGGACAGACTAAAAAAAAAAAGACATTTTTTTTTAATACTAAGCATTCCGAAAATTTAATAAAAACTTGCTTTTTAACTTATAAGTCTATGATAAATTCTTACTTTAGCTCTAAAAAACTTAGCAGGAAAATGTAATTATATATTTTGCAGAGAAGTGAAAATGCTTTAACTACTTCTAGTCTCCATAAATAATAGAAACAAATTTACTAATTAAAAAAGAACAGTTCTGTAGTTAGAAGCAAAATGAAAATAAGGAATGCTACCGAAAGCCTTTTTTAAGTCTTTTAGATCAGAGCAAGTTAATATGCCACATTGCTTCAAAATTTAACAAAACTTATGAAATGAAGAATTTTATTCAACGGATTGCTTAAAAAAACTTTTAAATTTAAATTAAAGCAAAGAAGCTCCCCCCCTTTCTTTTAGAATGAAACTAACAACTGTAAAATAATGTGACAATATTCGAAGAAGCAATGATATTGCTTTGAATTTTATTAATTTCATAACTAATTTTTCAAAAATTACTAAAACCAAAGCTATTTTTTTAGCCACCATCCCTTAATGGTGTAAAAATAATTTTTGTGCTATGATGCTTCAATGTTACGGTGAAAACAGTTAAAATTCTGTTTTTAATTTTTAAATTTCTAACAAAAATTTTGAAAATCCATTCTTAGTAGGCCTGTAATGCCCAATTTTCTAAATTTTGTGCTTGTAACTTCAATAGTTAAGCTGTGAATTGTTCTGCCAATCAGGATAAATCTTCATATGCAAAGAGATTTCATTGGGAAAAAATTCTATAAGAGCTATAAAAAGAAAACTGTTAGAAAATGATATAATCTATAACCCTAAAGAATATTAGATTTTTGTCTTTACAAATGTTGAGTACAAGAACTAGCATTATTCTTGTTTTGTTTTCCTTAGTAAACGCTACATTTTGGCAAAATTGGTCTGACAAATAATAATTTTCAAATGGATGGAGTTATTTAAAAAGTACACACTGAAAGAAATCAAGATCATTGAAAATTTGCAGTTAAGTTCAAGTTCATCATAGATTTTATGGGATCAATTAACATAATTCCACACTGCAATTAATTACAATTAAGTATAGAATATTAAAATTCTTCTAATAATTCATTCAAGTGATAACTCCAAAACAACATATAATTGTAAATGTTGATAGAAAGTATAATGTACTAAAGAAGCTTCATTGCCGGAGTTTTTACAGAAGTTTCAACCATGTTTGATATATCTCTTTGGTGTATCAAATTCATTCTGCTCTATTCTTATTTTCTGTTGAAGGATCAATCTGCATACTCTTTTTTAAAGCACATAAAAAGTTAAACATGCACTTACTAGGAACAACTTAAATAGATTCTTCAACATCTCAAATATTAAAAAAAATTTTTTTTAGTGTTTGATAAATTTTTTTAAAAAAATGTTTTGTATACAAAAACATGACACAGTATGTATTTTTTATTGCTGCTTTTGGATAATTATTCCAGAATATCAGTAAATGGCAATGTACATTGTTGAAGAAAGAGGGAGCATATCTTAGTAAGTGTTTAAACTTAGATCTATTTCACACAGGATTTGATAAACAAGCCTTTATAACTATGCTTATGAATTATCATATTCAACGAATGGGGAAACAAAACAAACTACAGTCTTTCCACTTCCGGAGAAAATTAAGCACTTTTTAAGGGCTTTTTTTCAAAATTAAGCATTTTTCATTATGTTACGTACTCTGTATTATGGTAATACCAAAAATTTTGGAAGAAATCACAGATGAAAAATTATTTTGTAAAAACTGTGCATTGGTAAATGTGTATAATATAGGATATAATAAGTAATAGAAAAATTAGTTGTTTCAAAATAGTCAGCAAAAGCAGACTAGATATGCATTCTTCAGAATTGAAGACATTTAAGGTCTGATGATCCTACACGACCAGAATTTAGGTACTCGTAATTTTAAAGTAAACATACCATCACCTGGTAAGTGTACAGAAATGTGCATAGCTTCCATTTCTGACTTCAGTAAGATTTTAATAATAATTATGAAAATAAATGAAATCATTTTAGAACAAATTTCCTTGACTCTTCCTTATCTCTTGGAATTCCCTAAACATTTCTAGTTTCCCCTGCTTCTTAATCAGCTAGTCATCATCATTGAGGCGGTGAGCGATGCGCGAGGATAGAACCTAGAACTTTTCATTAGCAGTCCAGTAACTAATCAATTCCGCCAAAACGATCGTTCGGGTAGAAGAGTTGTTAACTGGCTTATATGCTATTCACCACATCATAATTTCAAAAAAAGCAAAAGTATTTTCTTTTTCAATTTTTTTTTCATTGCATGTTTTATATTAGCAGAACTTATATGTTAACTCATAAAAAAATTGCCATGAAATATATTATGTTTATAAAAAAAAAAGCCAACATACAGTTAAGCCTAAATATAGTTTTATCAATGGCATGTAGTTAATACACAAGTACCATATTACCTTAGATTTATTTGATGCTTTAATCACTTAAACCAACAATTAAAACATATTTCAAACTTGGAAATGTCCAGTAGTATTTGCAGCATACATATGATGCCTGTTCTCTCACAAAGAAAGATTTAATGCAGACAAACAATCTATTTTAAGAAAGAAGAAATTAGCAATAAGAGATTACTTATGAACAGAGAAATGTCACATTATTCTTTCCAGATAAATGCTTAATGCAATGAAATCAAAAATCATGAAAAAGGAAAGTACAGCCAAAGAAGAAGAAAGTGAGAGAAAAATATAATTTGATTTCCTTTTTAGGCTAAGAGTATTCAAACTAAACTTTGATGGACTGACACTTAGCTAACCATCAAATCTCATCTGTAAAGTTTTTATTAAAATGTTATTCTTCTGATGAGTTAATTGTTTTTACCTGATATAATTGATAAAGTATAAATAAATTGTAGCTCAGAATAATATAACTCACATGAAAGTTTTCAATAAAATGAGCAGATTATTTTTTACTAGGCAAAAAAATGTGAAAAATTACACACGATTTTCATAATTTTTACACACTTGATAAGTCAGTATTAATTATGGGATATTAAACAAATTATACTACTTATTTTTTCATTAAAATTTTAAAAGAAAATGAATCATTTTGTATCTAAACATGAAATAATATTTGTAGTAAATAAAATAATTTCATTTTTTTTAAATACAGCATATTGAGTTTTAAATTTGATAATGTAATATCTTCATTATAGAAATAAAAAAAGGATAATGTACATTAATTATTTTTAACAACTCCCAATCATGCACAATGTGCATTGTACTATAGATATTTACTGTACTTAATAGTTACGGAAAAACACTACAGCTTGATAAAAGCCAATAAGAATTTTTAAAGACTAAGAACACTAAAGACATTTATTGTGAATGAAGCACGTTATGTACAGAGGTAAATGATTAAAAGTTTTATGTGAGAACACGGAAATAAAAAAGTCCATCTATAAAAGACGATTGAGAAGAAAGCTATTACACAATTCCATTATGTCATAGGAATCTTCCAAATCTTATACACATACATATATATATAACAAAATAAATATTCAAAAATCATACTTTGTGTACTATAATTTTTTAGAAGAACATAAAAGTTTCTTGAATAGCCGGTATATTTCTTTAAAAATGAATTCATCTTTCCCGTTTGTTTACTTCAAAGAAAACCGAATAAAATCACAGTTACTTCTAGTTAATGTTCATCCTTGGTATTTATCTAATCATTCGAAAGTAAATTTTCTAAATCATAACAAAAATTTATTAAAATAAATAAAATATCAATGATTTAAAATGTAGCATTTTATTTAATATTAAGCGATATGAAATATTTTTGTATCATAATTGAATATTTTAAGATTTTGGCTGCTGTCAATTTATTCGTCAACCGTTGCCGCTAAGTTTTTATTTTCATTTTGCTCTGCTGCTCCTGGTGATTTATTATTTATTGCTTGAATGTTATTATTTACCTGTTCATCTACTTGGTTAATTTGTTCGTGTTTATTCTTATTAAGTTACTGTTTTTTGAACTGAAATATTTAAAATGAATTTTGTTACTGCCCAGAATGTATTTATGAATTTAATTAACTCTTTAGAAAATCAAGACAAAGCAGAATTTTTAACTTGGCTCAGAGATCATTTTTTAGCTGGTAAAGTATATATAAATTGAATATTTTGTTGCAATAAATGCATCTGAATGAAATTGAAATGCTTTTTTGCTTTTTTAATATAATAAATTTTTATAATTCATTACTGACATTAATAATTGCAAGATTATTATTATTATTTTGCATGAAATTCTAGCTCAAATTTAAATTAAAAAGTAAAATAGAATATGCCGTTAAACCTTCTGAAGGTGATTTTAAAACATTAAATAAGTCATATTTTTTTGTTAATGTTAGCAAGTAATTTATAAGTTGCAATAATCAAAGTTATTTTTATTGTCCTATAGCCCTTCCATAATTTAATCTCTCTGATTTTTTAAAAAATATTTATGTTGAATAAATTACACAAGTTTTATGATTTAATTTTTCTAATAATATTGGCAAATTCATGTACTTTAATTCTTGTTGCAATTGAAACAATAACAGAAGATTTTAAAGAGAGAATGAGACGTATCCTGCAGGGATAAACAAAATTTCTCTAATTGAGCTTTAAAATTGCAATTGATTAAAAAATTTGTATTTATTTAAAAGTAGTTGAGTATTAATTCCTTAATTATATTATAATAATTATTTTTGGTTTAGGAAGTAAGAATTGTCTGAGCAAAAATAGAAAATGAAGAATTAAAAACTTAAGCATTGTAGTATATTATATGTACTGTTCTGATGTTGGCAACAAACTTTAAATCTTATATCAAAATAATAGATAAAACAAAGATTTTTTTTTCCATTTAATTTAACGTCTTTGTATAATAAGTTATCACAAAATTTGCCAAATCACTGTTAAAATTTTAATATGCATATATCAAAATTGACATTTAAGTCAAGAATGTTTGAAATATTTTTTTTGATTAATAGGCAGAAACTGGCTAGCACCATAATATAAATGAACCATGCAAATAATGTTTAATAAAAGTAAAATCAACATAAATAATCAGCATAATATAAATTAGTTGATATTTCACAAGCACTCCTTTCAATCAGCAAAAAGTTGAATTGGATTTTAAAATATCTATTAAGTTAGTTAGAATTGCTATGGATTAAATTGAATGATTATTTCTCTCAATTAAAAAATTGATAGAGAAAAATTTCATTAATATTATATGTACCAAGTAGAAAAGTTATATTTTAAAAAAGAACTTTGATATAATGAAAGATGACATGCATAGAAATAACAAACTATTTATTTATCTCATATTTTAGCTTCTTTGTAAAGCTGCAGTGAATTTATTTTGTTGAATGTTCTAATCAGACATTTTTTTCGGACATAATATTGATGTTGGGTTTGAAAAGGAATTCTTCACTGGGATTATGATTCAATCCAACTGATTCAGTTTGAGTGCTTAAATCAGTAATCATTTAATGCTGCATAGTATTTGACTTTGATTAATTCATCTAATCTTCTTTCTGTGGTTACATAATTTCATTAAATTCCAAGATTGTTGAAAATTTTTAAGTATTTATAAAAATTCAAAACGTTTTCATATACTGAAGTTTAGTGTTTAAATTTGTAGCATCTGGTATTATATCTGTAAATTTCTTAGTGACTTTTAGCGATAACTTTGATTTTTTCCTAGAAGTTTAAATTTTTTTCTTTGCATTATTATTTAAGTTATATTTAATAGTCATTTAGCAGTCTTATGATTCCTATTTAAAAATATACCTAAAATAATTTTGTAAAGTTGATTAAACATAGAAAAATATTTACACAGTAAAAACATTGATCTCATTAAAAAAAAAAATGATTTTTGAATTTTAAGATTAGATAAAAGTCCTATTTGTACTGTAATATTTTCAGATATTATTGTGTTGCACTACAAAGAATTGTTTCAATGTCTATCGACTTGTAAAATTAGATGAACTTACTGCGAACTTAATAACTTTTCCTGTTGTATAAAATTTCTTCATAGTAAGCCAAAAAAATATTTTTTCTTTACCTAGTTAAGATATATTTTGTGTATAGTCTATTGCATCTGGAATTTGAAAGCTTTTTAATTTAAGTCAAGACATTCTATCAAATTTACAGTTTTGCAATGTAATGGTGGATCTATGTCCAAGGGATCAGTGTTTATAGTAGCGATTTCTTTGCACATATCTAAAAGCTCGAAAACTGTCAGTTATTCAGTGTGTATGTCTGTTAGTTTGTGCAATATAATTGCAAAGCAAGATTTCTTCAATTACATTATTAATTTCTGGTATTGATTTGATTTGTATGTTTAGAACTATATAACTTACTTTGCCTTTATTTCTGCTATTTGCCTGTCTGTAAATGTCAGTTATCAAAATGATAGTTAATAGAAATGGAAGGTGCAATAAGAAATTGTGAAATTTGGAGTATTTCTACGTATAAAATTTCTGCTACATATAAAATTTTATCTAATCTTAAAATTTTGAAATGCTATCAAACCTTAGATTATTCAAAAAATTTCAATTTTAGCCTTTTTTTTTTTTTTTTTACAAATAAATTACTTCAAACTAAGATAATCATCTCTTATAATCATCTCTTATAATCATCTAAATTCTATTTGAAGATATATGAATCATTTTTATTATCTCAAAACATTTTGTAATTCAATATATGATCATCCAGTTAAATATATATTAATTTTATTACACAGTAATCTTACTTATAGTAATCTTAATAAGTTAAATTTGATTGAGATCTAACTTAATATATGAAAGTTTGTAAAAATTTAATTTATCAGAGACGTGGATGAAAAAACAGTTGCTCTGCTAATAAATTTAGAATAAAGAGTGTAGTATATTTGTGTGTACTGATATAAAATAGTGTATATTGAAATAGAAATGTTGCACTCAACTATGAAGACATGGCTGTCAAACCATAAGGAGAAGGTGAAAATAAATTTTTTTATGTGATATTTTTTATTTAAATGGTAAAACAAATGCATGAAGAACAAACTAATTATCTAGGTCTGGCAGATTAAAAAAAAATAATAAAGGAAATAGTGTTACAAGGAAACAACATGGACAAAACAGTTTACTGTTTGAAGTTTCTGATAGTAAGTTGCCTCACTGCTCATATTTTTACTATGTTCATGTCAACTCATGGAAAGACATTACATTTATGTTTGCAACTTTTTCTTGCCATTCAGTGAATTGCAAGGTTGCTTCCATTGCATTTAATCCATCCTGAATCATTTTCACCCCATCTTTTGACCATATTTCAAACTTATTCTAAATATTGCTTATTTGTCCTTCACTTCACCTTGTGTATTAGCGCTTGTTGTAATTTTTGTCTATTGGAATAGTAATCAATAACAAAACAGCTGAATTGCAATTTATATTTACTGATTGAAATGCAAAAATATATTAAAGGGATCAATGAAAGAGTGATAACATTCCTGATAACAGCTGTATAATCAACCTCCTTAATTCAGAGAATATCAGTTAAAGTAGATTCTCTGGTAATTTATTGGCGAATTATGAGATTTTATAATATCCAATCGCAGAACACTTCCAAAACATTAAAATAAAACCTTAAACAATTTCATTGTTATTTGCATTTCATGGCATTATCTTGTGCTAATTTTCATTTAATAAATAAATAAATATGTAATGAGATTTTAAGTCACTTCTTATATTTTTAGAATCTTCAGGCAGCAAAGCTTATTTTGATCTAAGGACAATAGCTGAGGATATAAAAACTTTAGTTCCTACTGAAGCTATATTTCCTTCTGAGCAAGTTAATCATTCGAAGATTGGTAATGTATGTAAAACCTTAATGTATGAGTGTATATACATATATATATAAATTCAATTGATAGTACAGTATACTCCAGAGTATCTGGTTTGCAACTATCTAGCTTCCATACTATTTGGCCTAGTTTTCTTTTATCATAATTAAATGAAGAAGGCAAGGCATTGCACTGGCAATGTTGCCAAGGCATTAGAAGCGGACATCTATAATCCTTCTACTTATCGTGTGCAAAATGCTAGAAAAAGAATAGCGTTCTGTTGTTCATTGTTTTGTCAGCATGTAAAGACCTTAATTGTTGCCGCTGACCTTGATTAGTACTGCACAGTACGTACAATATTTGTAAATTGTTCCTTGGGTATGCTTAATGTTTCCTTATGTGTACCACAAATTACAGAATTTGTGTTAAAATATGAACAGTTTATATCCTTTAACTTACTTTTTCTCTAATAAATTCTTGAAACATACAGTGCAGTATATAAACATATATGAACTACTGTACAGAGCCTTCTATTTTAACTTGACACGTTACCAGCCACCGCTGCTATGATTCACTGAGCTGCGGCCGCAATCACAATCTACATGGCTTGAGATAAATGGAAGGTTTAGTAGTCAATAAGAAGTCAGAAAATACATATTATAACAAGTGAGTTGTTGTATAAAAATTTCATCTTCTGGTATTGGTGTACCAAGAAATGAGTTCATAGAAATCTGACTTTATTATCCAACCTGCCGTTTCGTCACATTAGGACAGATACTTGGGAGTATTCTGTATAATTATTTACTGTTATTCTTAATCATGAAGTAATTATTCTATTAACTATACAGTTCTAATATATATTAAAGTATTTTTAGTTTGAACGTTTCTATTATATTTGCTTCAGTTACATTCAAATTGAATAAAAAGTTTGAATATATTTTTCCAATTAAATAAATTTAACTTTTAATTTAATCTGAAGCAGTCTAATTGATTTTGGTATAAATATCAAATTTATTTGATATTTATATTTTGGTATAGATATCAAATCTTAAATATAGAAAACCATACTTAAAATTTATACTAATCTTAAATACTGTTTCCCTAGTAAAATTAAAATTTCGGTAAATAATTTTTACTAGGTGATATATCTCAAGCTATATGCAGGACATATCCAACCACTTGTTCTCTAATTGTTACATTTTTCTGAAGCCTACTTTGTGAATTTTATTTACCTTTAGTGGGTTGATTAAGTTCATGAAAATTTTCCATTTTAATCTCAAAGTGCTCTGAGAGGGAAAGAACTGTTTAGCTTCTATTCTCTAATAAATTAAATAAAACCTATTTTGGATCTTTACTGTACTATGTATTCATTGCAACTATACTTATCTTAATGTAAGGAATGTATTATGTTTATGTTTTTGCATGTAAGATTTTAAATATATCTTGATTAGGAGAATATCTAATTTTGACTATATGCTGTCATTTTTCCAAAGTAAGCGGATCTTATTTTTGCTCACACTTAAAACTTGCATATAATATCTTTTTGATACAGGGCAGTAATGAACCAATCATTCATGTGGACAGTTTCCTGTTTGAAGATGATCATATTGATGCATTAGTAGAAGAAGGCAAACTGAGTAGAAATTACTGCAAAAGCTGTGGATCTGTTGAGGTTGCACCCATAAGTCAGTTTATTTTTTTGCTTAGTTATTTGTTTCCACTTTTAAATTTAATGGGTTTCCTGCAATTTCACTGAATTTAAATTAAGATTCCCATTCCCCTTTCCCTCTTTAAATTTGAATTGAAATATATAGTCTTTGCATGCATAATAAAATCCAAATAAGGTGCATTACATAAAACAATGTTAAATATATTTTTGTAGTGATACAAGATATGCATTTGACCGATTCCATTATCTCTATACAGAAGAAGGGATAATGAGAAAAAAATAAATGAATATATATAATTTTAAACACACACTTTCATGCATTAAAAAGCAGATTTTTTTTTTATTTCAATGATTATTTTCTCTTTAATTTATTATTCAGTATTGTAAATATTATAGATTCTTTAAAAAAAATTTTTCTCAAGTACTAAAAACATGCAAATGTGCAAAATTTCAAAAACTTCAGTATCAAGAAATAAATGATAAATCAATTGCAAAATTTTATCTTTACAGGCATTGCACAAGTAAAATTAATTTCAAATCTGTTTAAAAAAACATGTATTTGATGAAATTGAGATTGATTTTTTTTTTGGTTTTTGGAACTTATAAACAATGAGTATAAAATAATTAAGAAAAAGAAAACTTTTAAGCAATACTTCATAGTATACTAATTGATAAATAATTCTGGAAGCTTTGTATGATTGATTGGGGAAATTTTTTAAGTAATAAATATTTTTTGATCATCACTAAGTCTGCTAAGTCTGAGGTTTTACATTTAGGTAGATATAAGAGATTAATTGTTAAATATCCCAAACACCTTCATATCAAAAACTCATGCTAAATTCATGTTGATTTATGGTAATCTTATGGTTGACGTATGGTACTTATGGTTAAATTCAACCAATCAGTTTCCTGTTTTATATTTCTTGATCATTATTTACTCTTCTGCAGTTCTTTGAATATAAAAGAATTTTTCAATCTTTTACTAAGTAAGAATAATCCTAAATATGTCACTAAACTCTACATATATTTTATGATTTAAGCTTCTCTCTAGATACCAATAATGAAAATATTGCATGTAATTGTTTCCTTATATTTAATTAAAGCAATATGTAAATGTTGACCTGTAAAATTTTAAAATATTGTTAAATGAATTACAAGGCACATCAATTGAGCATTTAAAATTACTATTGCTCTTTTCTGTAATGAATAAGTTTATTACTTATTATTATTAAGATTTATGTTGTTATAGCTTTTAATCTAAAAGAAAAAATGTCCTAAACTTTGTTGTTGGAAATCGTCTGATTTATCACTTATGAGGGGTAAAATGTCAGTAAGTTTTCTTTTCATTTCCAATTCAAAAGTTATAATTTTATATATGGGAAAACAATTGTTGAAAGTTACTCATTTAAAAATAAAATTATTTTGTATTTTTAGGTTAATTTAACATAGCAGTTTTAAATGCAAAACTCACCAAATTGAAAAAGTTGATTATGTTGATATAAAAATAAAATATTTTTTAAAGAATTGCCCCTTTTAAAATCATTTTTGTTTTTATCAATTATAAACTTACTGCAGAAGAAGCCCCATGTGTTGAAAATGTTAGTATAATTTTGTGTTGTCTCAATTTTAATAATTTTTTATTTTATCATTTCTATTGATATTAATTCCTAAGTATTTCCACATCTGCTTTGATCTCCAGTTATATTCTATGGATATTTTTAAATTTTATATCTGTTTTAAATTTGTCATTTTGAATTTAATTTGGTTTACTTCTGATAAACTGCATAATGGTGTTTCTGCTGTAATGATTGAATTCTCTTATTTATGATCAGCATTGCATGTTTTTGTTTCCAGCTTTTATCTCTCATTCAGCATCAGTGCAAAGAATAGAATTTATTTTTCAATATATGCTGCCCGATTTAAGTGGTAAAGTTCTTCTTGATGTTGGATCTAGATTAGGAGCAATACTTTATGGGGTAATGTTAATACTTGCTGTGGTTTGTTACAGACAAATTCACATATATGTAATAAAACTTCTGTTGTATGAATTGTTTATACTCTTCTCTTCAATGTTTTTCCTCATTTTGTTGCTCATAATTATCTGTGAATGCTTCTTTAATATATTTTACTTTCCTTTGCCTTCACCAATATCTCTACTCAGTTCTCTTTAGCCTCTCCCATATGTTTGCTTTTGTGTTTTTTGAACAATTTTATTTAACTATTTATAAATATTTTTTTCTTCTACATGATTTTTCTTCGTAGTAGAGTGTAAATATTTGGCCGAGCACCTTAACATTGCATTGTTGCATTTTTGAGAAATTCATTTAGCCAGTAAATTCCTAACTTCTGTGATTCTGATATTTAGATAAATGATGATTCTTTTCCTGCATGCATGTTCAATAATTAGAAATATATAGTATTAAATGTAAGCAACCTTGTCAGTAAAAATAGGAAAAAAGAAAAAAATTGTAGAATGTGTTCAAATAATTATAGTTTTGAAATTCAAAACGTTTATTGTGCTTTTTTGAATAAACAAAATTATAATTTGATATTGACTAATTACTTATGAAAAAATTTATTATTATTTTTCTTTTCTTTCTTATTTATTTATTTGCAGTTTTTTTTAATTTAGTAAAAAAAAAAATTAAAAATGTGTTGAAATAAATCTTTATATTTTCTATGAGCTGATTGCAAAGAAGTTAATTAATTTTTCTGCATCTATTTAATTTATAGTAATAATATATGTAATGTATAGTAATGTGAGAACAAGTATTTGTATATAATGATATTTTAAAAATGGCATAAAATATTGGAATTAAAATGAAAGAAATTGTAACATCTTATATTCCAGTTTTTAATTGAATAGTCCTATTTTTACTATTTGTTTACAAGAAAAAATGAGCAGAAATGCTGTTGATGAATTAGCTGGTAATCATTGAATGCTGTTAAATATTATTTTCCATATTTCAGTTCCTTTGTCTGAAATAAGTTCTTGCAATATTTTTTAAAAAATTGAGTTTTAAAAGTAATGAATTATTCTTATATATTTTTTTATTTCCCCTAAATATTATTCTTATAATCTCTCTCCTACTCTAAAGCAAATCTGTTTATGCATCTTACTGTTTGCAATCTACAGGATAAAGTGTTGAATTGAGAACTTTGAAATGGAAATGTGCACTTTCAAGCAATTTTAATTTAATAAAAACTTTTAATATCAATGTTTTTCAAAAATATTACTGCACATTAATAATTTTTATACCATATTAAAATATAATTTTATTTTCAATTATTCTAATTTAGTTGTCATGTATTTTTTTCTTCTTAATTAAAAAAAATTAAAGGTACTTTTATGCGTGATTTGAAATGATGCTTTTCATTGTTGTTATGAAATTCAAACCAATTTTTAAAAACATTATGAAATATTCTGTGTGTATATATACATGAACAAAGTTCTTCAAGATATTAAGTACATTAGAAAATATATTTCATGTGCTGTACAATTTATATTTGTGGGTGTAGATTGAATGGAATAATTGCTTAATAGTTTGTTAATATAATATCTGTAATAGTGAATAATAAAGCACCAAACTACCACATTACACAACAATGATATATAGCACAAATTCAATTCTATACATAATCGATACAAACTGAAAGGTTACTGTGTTCACATTATGAAACTATCAAAAACTGTACTACACCATGAAAGGAAACAAAGCAATAATAAATAATTTCTTATAATTGATTTTTTATAAGCACTTGACGGAAATAGACACAAGATATTTACAATATTATTACAGTATAATCTTCTTCAACACTCATGAGCATATTTACAAATTTAATTATTTTAATTTTAAATATAGTTAAAGAATTTATATGCAATAAAAACATATGAACAATATTCTTTCTTTATCTATTTTTGTTATTAACTTGCTTAAATACAGCTAACAGATTTTTGGACACAATACATATAAAATTGTGTCTCATCAATTTTATTATGGAATCATTTATGTTTTTTATGTGAGAAAAGGAAATTATATGCATTAATATCTAATAATGTATGATTAGAGGTTAGGTGATGCAGACAATAACAGTTATTATGCAAATATGATTCCATGTGACTTGATTCCATAAAGGAGATCCATATACACAGTAGGCAAAGCAAGTGTTAGGTTGCTAAAATAACATCAATTATATTTCTAAGTTTGAAAATACCTTGTTCAGAGGAACATGAATAGCAAATTATGTTTGAAATTTAATTGAAATAAGCATAACCATTATTTTCATTGAACAACCTAAATATCAATAATGGTTCTAAATAAAGTTAATTTTCTTTAAAAAATTAAATATCCATTAAAAGGTATTTGAGGTAAAAGACATAAAATGATACTTTTTATTTTTATAAAATATTGCAATTTAGAAATTTTTATTTTATGGTTGTTTTAACTAACTTTTAACTGTCATTTGTTTCAAGAAGAATGAAAGTATGTATTTTTAAGTGATGATTTATTTTTTAGTCCATTTCAAGCAATTGCTTTATTGAAAAGGTTGTTTTGCCTCTTTTTTTTTAGGCATATTATTGCAGCTCTGCTGGTAAAATTATTGGAGTTGAAATCAATCAAGATTTGTGCAAATTACAGAATTATATTATTGAAAAATATGATCTAAAAGATAGAATACAAGTAAGATTTTTTTTTAAAATCTGTAAGTTTTATTTTAGAAAATTATGCAAGCAATTAGAAGAGGTTTAAAAGAAAAGATCTTCAATTATGAAATAAAAAGATTTTATGTGTTTAAAAAGATGTTTCCATAGGAGTCATTTCAGATTTGGTTCCCATTTCTGTTGTTATTTATGTACATGCATTTATAATCTCTACTAATAAAATAAGAGGTTTTATACCTGTCTACAGAATTGATTGTTTGATGTAGAGTTGCCGAATTTGGCACAAATATATTCTTGAAAAGGAGAATTACGCATCACAGTGATTTTTCTGTTTTATTTATTTATTAGAAATTAAGTAAAATATTTATTAGAAATTAAGTAAAATTATGGTGTATCTTTGCAATGATATCTGAAAATATTTTTGTTTTACATTTTTTTTTAAATTAAAAAAAAATCCTTTATTTAATTATCTTGCTTTTTTTCTCTAATTTTGACATTTTTTTTTATACATAATTTCCACTAAAATGTTTTTATTGTTACAGTAAATTTCCTACCATTTTCTTTGTTTCATTCACTATCTAATCATGTTTTTTCTTCTATAGTTTAAGGTGAAGGAATGAAGAATCTGTTTATATTTTCATATTCTTTGTTAATATCAGAATGAATTTTTGCTTTCTGAATTTATTTCATTCAGCTTTTTGTCAGCGAAATCTGTTAAAATTTTTGATATATTAAAAAATAAGCTGTGTATGTTGAATGATTTTACTTGCAAATCTTTAGATTTTTTATCAACATGTTTCAATTTAGTTAACATACTATTGAGTATGGTTTGTATAAATTACCTTACCACATTTTAATGTTTGTCAACAATGTTTGATAATTGAGAAAGTTATGATTCTATGCCATTTTGACATGGTTCCACATACAGAAAAGGCACAACATGTGTAAAGGACCTAAAATAAAAGTTATTAAATTTCTGCCAAAATTTGAAAAATTAAAAGTACTTTGCCGAAGGATCCATGAGCATCAAATTGTGCATAAGCGTTTTAATTGAAATCAAATACAACACATATTTCAGAGGAATCAGCTGGTATTCAAAGGCAATGGTGAAGCATAGGGAGTGGGCAATTTTAGTAATGATGTTATCTTGTAATATGAATTAAAAATTTGAACTATTTCTTTCCAAATTTTTGTCACACCTACAATTGAGATTAATTTTAACAATGAATAAATTTTGTTTGCTCTAGTGACTGGCAATACTATCTGTACCTATGGCAATAAATTGTTATCAGAATGTTTATAAAATTCCTTGCAAATTAAAATTTGGCTTAACATGATCACAGAAGAAACAAAGCAAAAAGAGATGCAACTATTTAGAATTGGTGTATTTTATCATACAATTATTGATCTTGTTAGATCTGTAATAGGTAGCAAAGTCTCAATCACCTATTATTCCACACATTTATTGCAATTTTGGAAGATAAATGTTGTCAACATATCAGTTGACAAGTAATAAAGGCCAAATATTATTGAATTATAGTAGGTCATCATTCTGATTTTTCTTATAAACACTACACAAAGCAGGTATTAGAATACATGCTGATAAAAAAAAATCAAAAGTAGTGGAATCTTCTATAGTTTTCATTGGAATAAAAAATAAAACTACTACAGGAATTTCAAACATGAGCAACTATAGAGATCAGGTATATGATAATAATGTTGTAATAGCCAAAAAACATTCAGAAATTCATTAAAAAGAAAAAAAAGTTTACCCCTTTTCAAACCATTCATTAAATCTGGCTTGATTACATGCTACCTTAGATGAGATACGTTTTTAAACCTTTTTCAGTACAGTAGAGCATTGCTTTTTGTATTTGCACATTGTTGGAAAGCTTTGGTAGTAGCTACATGCAAAAGTTTAAAGAGAATTCGTTATACGTGATAGAGTTCAAGCGGTAATCTTAATGACATCTTTACAAAGATATTTTAGTCATTTTTTTTTCCAATTGACAGAGTTTGTTGAAAGCTTAAACATAAGAACAGACACAAGAACTTTGCTAGTTACAATACTGGCTTTCCTTTCTTAGTTTCTTGGACTTCTGGTAGCCTGTGCTAGATGAAGTGAATGATATATAAATATATTTACAAACAAAGGGACTTATATGAAACTTTGCACTCAGAAAGTAAGTGTTTAAACAATACTGATAGTGAAATGAAAGAAATTCACAGATGGTGCTTATAAATTTTGCAAAAAAATGTTTGGAGTCTTAGGCATTTTTATGGAACCTCAGAGTCACAAAATGAGAAGGCACATTCACAATGGAAGTGAAGATGGCAAATTGTGCCATAAGAATGAGTTGAGATCAAAACTGTTTTCTTCATTAAATACATTAATTGTAGAAATTAATGATAGATTTCAGCAACTACAAAATTTAGTGGAAAAAATTTGCTCATTTAAAGCTGGTTAAATTTTTAGGTTTGGACTTCATAAAATGTAATCTAGACTGTGCATCTGTCAAAATTGATGAACAAGATTATAAGTTTGGAAAAGTTTAGCTATGGGTTTTCATAGCTTTATAGAAATTTTTTAGAATTTTATAAAATTTTGGTGGTATTAGGATTTAAATATCTAAATAAGAAGGCATAAATTTGGATTTTGCTCCAGGCAGTTGAAACCCATATTATATCCTTGAGCTGATCAAAAATGAAGGCAAAATAAATTCAAAGAAAAAAATTAAAGAATGTCTAATATATGCAAAACAAAGTAAACTTTCAATATAAATGGAACTTTTTCTGAAAGAAATGAAATGTACACATATACACACAAACATAGCAGAATAATTGTTCTGATTTTTAAAAAATGTGCTTATTTGTAATTGTATTTGTACCCTTGTGTTGAAGTCCATGTAAATTATTACTAAATAAATACTATCAAAATATGATTTTCTTAAAAATTTATATAAGTTGCAATCTGAAATATTTTTGTAAATGTGCTTTTTGCATGAGTTAAAGCTTAAACATTTTTGTAGTAATTATTTGTATGCTTATAAATATTTCTTTATTAAATATTCTTAATCAACTGTATTATTTTGATTTAGTTACAAAATGCTGAATAAAATTACCAATTTATTCAACTTTATTAAAAAGGTAATCTGTGATAATATCTGTAATTTGCCTGAAGTGGTCCAAGCAGCAAATGTGATTATCCTCAACAACGTGTTTGAATGCTTCCTGCCCAAAGAAACTCAAGAACAGATTTGGAAATGGCTTAGAAATAATGTCACGAAACCAGGCACAATTTTAGTTACAGCTCCTAGTATGGAAGAAACTCTAAGTTCACTAGAGGTAATGATTTGGTGCTTAATAGTCAGTATTGCAAAAGAAAACTCTATTTTTAATTTCAATGTAAAAAGAGAGCAAAATTAGGATTTTTATAATTTTAAATTTATAATTTAAAAATTTCCAAAAATACTTTGCAAATAAGATGTTTTTCAATAATTTTCTGCTTTTTTTTTTCTGTAGTTTTGTTTATGTGAGACTATCAGAGAAAAATATAAAAATATCTGTGCTTTGTTCAAATTCTAAAAATTAGTTTATTATTGCTAAAATTAATATAAAAATTTTCTGTTGCAGCTATAATTATTTGTTCAATTTCACTAAGAAAAAATTGATAATATATATTATTTATTTAAAACAGAACCATCCTTTAAAGTATTGGATTGATTAGTCCTTATTGTGTTCTGCTCCTCACAGGACCAGCATTAGAGTAGAGTCTGTCCTTGGTAGAAAACAGTGGTATAACTTAAAGATGGGGGAGGCAGGATTCTTGATCTGGGTACAAGAGCCTCAAAATGTTGAGAATTTGAAAAGATATATATAAAAAAAATTAAAATTCTAATTTTAAAAAGTTATTATTATTTTTTTAATTTTGTCGCATTACTTTTTATTTACCTTCTTTGAAACATTTATATTTCATATGATCTAGAAAAAAGAGAAATAACTTTCAACAACTATTTTTTTAATGCATAGGAACATTTATGCCGAATGTGGTTTTAAATCCATTTAAAGTTTTGGTGTTCAAATTATCAGAATTTACACTTTAAGAATATAAATATAAATCATAAAACACAAGAAACTATAATTTCATTATTTATTACTTTTGAATTGTTGAAGCCATAATTGTACTGCTTACTCCTTATTGGGCATTGCTCTATTGGTCTCTGCATCAATAATACAATCTGTTATTGTCTCAGAACAATGGCTTAACTAGGATGGGGCATGAAGAATGCATACACTTTATAACATGCTTGAAACTTTATGAAAGATATCCCTCCCCCAGTTCAAAGTCCTACGAATCTTTAAAAAATCTGTTCCTACCATTTCAATGAAAAATTAATACATATATTCTTTTTTTGCAATCTGGTCTTGCTTCATAGTTAGATTAACCTTAAAAATCATATTTTTTCCTATTCAAATACATCTTCCTACCATTAATAGAAAAGGTCATAAATTCTGTGCATATAATATATACTAAAGATAAAACAGTAAAAAAAGTCTGGCTTCATTAAAAAAATTATAAAAATGAATAAGTCAAAGAAATTTTAAATCTGCATTTTGTTGATAGATAATAAATAAAGAGAAATTGTTTTAGTGAGAACTATACAATTGACAAATACACTAAGAATGTTTAAAGTGAGAACTTTAAACATTCTTTATATATGTACCAAATGTTCAGAATAAAATTGCCATTTATCCAAAATTCTTAGAGAGTAATTAATTTGATATTATTTGTAAAAGCTTTTTAAATGGCTGAATATGAAAACTATATATAACTTAAAAGTATATTTTTCCCTTTTTCACAGATTCATAAAAAGCAGATGAATGTAAGTTGAGCTGATGATACAACAGATTGTACAAAATAAAGTTTTATAGCTATTTTTTTACAGTGGTTTCTATGCTATTTTGCATTGCAAAAGATATATTTAACATAAAGAATTTCCAATTAATGCAAGATGATTATATATTAATCAATATTGTTAACTTAAATTTGAGAATTCCATATTAACCACAAATATATGTTTATATTTTTAAAAATCTAGTTTTTTTAAAACTGTAAATAAATAAACAAAAATTCATTTCAAATTCAAATATTATTTCTCAATTGTTTGGTTTTCAGAACTTGAAAGAAAGGTAAAATATATATATATATATATATATATATATATATATTTCTAAAAATGGAAAATATGTATTAAAAGTGTTTTTAACTCAACAAAATATTTAAGATAAAGAATTATACAATTAATAATGCAAAATGATAATTTGTTAGGTGTTGACCCACAAATTTTAAAAGATGAAATGCAATGTTCTTACTGCTTCAAATTTGAATACTAATTTATAAATTCTTTGATGTTTTTTGCCTTCAGACAGGGATTGTTGTCTCTACATGGCTGAGAAAAATTCCCATTACAGATCCAACAGCAGTTCTGAAAATGGATGACCAAGATCTGTTGTCAGAAATCTGTTCATATGCTGTAATTTAATTACTTACAGGAATAAAATATATAATTTTCATGAAGATAATTGTTTATATATGATACTGATATGTTTATAGTCTTCAGCACTATAAATGTAAGGAATGAAATTTAAATTGGCTTTTTCATGCGATTAATTTCTGATTCTAATTATAAAATTATCTAAGTTAGTCCCGAGTTTCATGCATCATATTCTCTATTACTTCAATGTATACAGTCATCAATATTACTTATGTCTTATTTTTTTTACAAATGCTGTTCTTTTTGAATATTTTTCCGTGTTTTTGATACCTGAGCTTCTTTTTTCTCTTGGAAGAAAGCATTGACTTCCGTTATCCAGCTCAATGAACAACATTCACAATTCAATTTCCATAACAAATATATATAATATCGCCTTCCTTGAAAGAATAATGAATTTGAAAAATTACAACTTTGATACTGACATTAACAGAGTAAATATTATAAGTATTGTACATTCATATGTCAACATATTTCAGAATACCCATTTACCTGTGATTTGAGAAAAGTATCCTGCTCCAATTCATTTATGCTCACCCAGTGGCACTTTATCACAGTCTACAATAGACATGCTGAAACCTAATTTAAAAGATTAAAGTAATGATATTATACCATTATTTCCAAATCGCATGTCATGTGTAGATACCCGTTTTTGCCGTCTCGCATACAGTTTGATTTGGATTCTCAATTTTACCTAATACTTAGCCTGATATAGCCAGTAATCAATTCTTTCCTCATCGGAATAAAACAGGTAATTTGTTGGGTATCGGTTTTCACACTTGCGTTGAGACTGCTAACTGATATTATTTGATTAAAATTTGGAAGAAGTATTGATGACAATGTGTCAGTGCTCTTAGATTTGATAATAATTGACAAGTAGATGAGAATAGAAAAGGGAAGACTAATATAATTAGTATAGAAGAAGGCGGGGATTCTTCGGTGGCATGTACACTGTTACATAGGGTAAAGGACAGTTATAACTAGAGATGACATATATAGTTCTAAAAAACTGTATTCACGTTGAAAGCATCAACGAAGCAAGATGATGAACTAAGCTAATTAAACTAATACTTTTATCAGATTGATATAGTATCATCCATTGCAAACAAATGAGATCAAATAGATTTCAATTGTGTCCAAAAACTGATTTCGAGTAGCTGTTCAGTTTTGTGTACTTGATACGAAGTACCAGATTAATGCAATATTACCAAACGCTATTATTGGTGTCGATTGTTAAATAAATAATTATATTTTTATGATTATATACATTATATTTTGTTTGTATAGAGTCATCCGATGCAAAATTATGAACCTATGATGTACAACTCTAAACTTTTGCATCATTACCATTGTTGCTCTTCTTTAAATGGACAACTGAATAATTTAATGTTCATTAATAAAATAGTTTATTTCCTACGCTTTTAACTTGAAAAAATATTTTATAGTTGAAATTTCCACAAAACGATTTATTTTTTGTGAAATCAAATTAAAAGATTTCATGGAATTATGATTATATCAAAATAATGTATATATCAATTTTCTGTTGCCAATGTATCCCGCC
Organism: Argiope aurantia; assembly: GCA_026543865.1. Lineage (NCBI taxonomy): Eukaryota > Metazoa > Arthropoda > Arachnida > Araneae > Araneidae > Argiope > Argiope aurantia. The sequence goes on along the minus strand of JAPMOR010048677.1, from coordinate 44,934 downwards.
AGTAATCAATACTAAGTTATATTTATTTTAGCAGGGAAAAAAATATTTATTTATTATTATGAAAATTTTCAAATAATGCTACTTAATTCTTAGGCATGCAACTGACACTTTTCTGCGTTTTAAAACTCTTATTGTTATTTTAAATTCCGGAAGAAAATCAAATTAAATGTTTAATTGTAATAGCTTCGAACTTAGAATTTAACAAAAAATGAACTGGTATTTCTTATCTTCAAATAAAACATGACCCCCCCCCCCGAATGTGAAAAGGAACTTCAGCGTTTCACGAAATATAGAATCCATTATTTAATAAAATCTATCTAACATTTATTTCAGCACTTTTTTTCTCTAAGGTATAATTACGAATTTTCACCACAAATCATAAAAATTGTAGCTTCAATAATTGTGACACATATGTACAATTATTGACATTGATGAAAATTTTTAAACTATGATTTTTTTTAATGGTCTCAAATTAAAAAGTTTCGAAATTTTAACACTATTTCATTTATATACTATGTTAATAATTGAATTAATTCCTTGATAATACAATTTTTGATTTATTCAACTGTTCTAGAGAAATTTTAACTTAAAACGTAATCTCCCGCAGATATAAAGCCGATTATTGACTCAATTTTATTTAACAAGTTTCAGGTTTGTGACGATTGAATTTCGAAATCAATTTTTCTTTCTTTTCTTCCTGAGATAGGGTTTTGAAATTTTATATATGTATGTGTTCTCAATGGCAGTATATTATTTTAAAACTAAATGAATCGAAACATTTTAACTCCAAATGAATGGCACCGTCTATTTAATGGGTTAAAGGAAAATGATGTGAAGATTCCGTATTATTTAGGATAAATGGAAGACTGAAAAGTAGAAACTAAAGTAAAAAAATATATCCACCGTTTTAGTAAACAAATGAAAGTAGGCTTTTAACACTGTTCCCATAAGCTATTGAAATAAATAATGAATTTATTCATCCATATGATTACATTATATATTACACAACAATGCAATTAAATATAAATAAACATTACCATAAAAATAATTCACATTTCCATTCTATGTTAGTCTTTTTATCATCAGTCTATTATCTCTAAAATGACTGTATATATTGCATACAAATTGATAGCACTGAGATCACCAGCAGTCAACTAAAATCTAAAATGACACAAAATGTACCCAAAATTTAAGATTACATAAGAAAAATAATATTCAAAAACATTTTCAGAGCAGATTTACTCTAAAAAACAATAATGAATATGAAATACATAATATAAAACCAACGATATATAATATTTAAAAAAAAATGATGAAAAACATGTAATGAGCAAATGTTCGCCTACAGTGTTTCGTGTTGAGCCAGGTGCATTTATTCATATACATCGTTGTTCATAATCGACTCATATTAACATTTTTGTTAATCACAGTTTCCGAAGTTATCCAATTTTTATTGCAGAGAACTATCCAGGAAATGGCACAACCCACTAGGATTCCCTGTATCAGTTGTCTGATCTTTCCGCCTGGATGATGAGTCGAGGACAAAGTTTCAATATCAAATTTTTGGTGCAGTTTGAGAGATATAGTGAAGGTTGGTTATGAAAATAACGCTCTGCTGAAAGTAACTTTTTTCAAATGGATCCAGCATTTTAACGATGGTGAATGTCGTTTCCACTCGTTAATGGAAAGACGTAACTGGTGAGATCACTCTGTTTGGGAGCAATAATTAAAGATCACCACTGTAAACATTCAATAGAAGGAGTAAACATTCTACAGTGATTGTCCGCAAATTTCTGATATCGCTCTTCCTATTCATCAGATTCAGGTCCCTGCAATATATGCATACTGTTCCCGCAAAATGCAGGCGGAAGTCAGACATTGGAATAAACAGGAGACTTTTGAAGACTCCTGTGGAAGTTTTGAAGGAAGGAAATGTATTACTCCAAACGGATATTATTTTAAAGATCAAAATATTGATTCAACTAAAATTTGTAAAATGAATTTCTTGTGATTCATATTTGCACATTGGACAGATTACGTTTTTTAGTGTATTTTTTAGTTAAAAAGAAGCGTTCATGAAGAAATTCTCTTCACAGCATTGATTCCATGGCCCCACTCTACACATTGCCATGGAGCGGCACCGTAGAAGATCATGAGCAGCAAAACCCTTGGCTATGCCATAGTATTTAAACATTATGAAAAGAACATGTTTATTAATTCTAACGAGTTACTTACGGTATATTTTCTCTCTGATGAAAAGGAAAACAATGCTTCTAAGAGTTGGTTGCGATTCTTCAACGTATATGAATAAATGCGATCCGTTCTGATCATTTATGTAAAATTGTATAAAAATTTCGTAAGGAAAATTAATGGAATCGATTCAAGCTCGTATCAAATACTTGCCCCAATTTAATATTGGAATCCATTATATGGTGGAAAAAAAGTTAGTGACGTCATTGTACAGAGTTTGGAATTAAGGGCAGCAATGTTTGATATGTAACTGCAATATCACTTTAACATAGCAAGTTTCAATAAAATTAGAACTAAATTTGATTTAAAAAAAAAAGTAAATATAATCTTTGCAAAGAGGTAGGCAATGAAGTATAAAACAGGAGAATGACAGTAAATACATAGCAGATAATCGCGCCTACCATTGGTACTATATACAAAGGTATTCCCATACCGCTTTCCGATCTTTTTTTTTCTTTTTTTTTCTCAGTAGGAATAAAGAAAGGTATAGATTCAATTTTCTGGAATACAAAAAAGACAGTCCATCACAGTTGCCAAGAAATTTTCAAGAAGGAAACTTCCACCGAAATATAAGTTGATAAGTTTTCACTGGTTTCAGACAAAGGAAGTAATTACTCTCCCATGTTTACTTTCAAGCTTGGATCGAAACTCATGCTTTGAGCGATATTGTTTGCTTATAACCATTATCTTCTTCCAAGCAATTTCTCCTCCTTAAAAATTCCTTGGCTTACGTCCTAGAAGCGATCTTTTGGTAACGTCCCCATTTCCGAATCTTGCAAATATTGTAACTCCTGCAAATCTTTAAACTTTTCCTGATCTTTGATTCTTGTGTAGTTGGCAGCTAGACACATGATATAATGGAGCTAGAAATAATAAAGAAAAAAAATCACACATAAGTTGTCTATATAACTGTCTGAGGCATCTACTGAACATTCACATTAAATGTGTACAGATGAATATATTAGACATAGCAAAAAGGTAGGCATATACATGTGAATTAGAAACTATGAAAATAAAATGGATGCCTTGATTCAGTATTTTATTTGTGCCTGAAGTACATATTGTATGCGGTTAGACACCGATTCTACTAGACCCTTCAATGTATTTAAGTTTAGAAAATATCGACATTAGGTAAGCAAGAACATCCGAACTTGTTAGTACATTATTCTACAAGGTCCAGATGTGAGTTCAAGTTTGTGGTGACCATGATAAATGCAGGCATTCAGAATCATGGTTTCGAAGTTATTGTTAAACAATTCCTGCGCGGTGGACGGTGGCATCATCATTCACGAAAGGTTTTTAATATAGAAAAAAAAAAAAATGCAAACTATCGGATGGATTTAAAAGGGAAATAATTTTAATGTGATCATTAGATGATACGCTGATTTTTAAAACCAGCAAAAAGTCATTGCAAAATCGACAAAATATTCTTCATACCATGATACAACGATACATTTCAAATATCGCGTCTGTAGTCACCCCAATGGTATTATAAAGCAGTAATGGATTGCTCCGATCTGTGTGATATTCGGCAGAATGAAACTGATAATAAGAAAGCTAAGCAAGGTATTTCGCAATAAAAAAATGTAAAAAAAAATTACATCAAAAATGTATATTTACCTAGAAATTAAAATCCTAAAATGACAAACATTAGCAAGAAAACAATGAAACAAACTATTTTATATTTCAATTTTGAGCGAGTATTAATATAACGCATACTATAGTTCAAAAAATGAATATAGTGAAAATTTTAAAGAATAAATTTTGAGATTTATATTGATTTCAAATTATAAATAAACAATTTCGATATAAAAACACGCCATGAATGAGTATATCATAGCTTTGGTGGCGGCAGACCTTTTGCCTGACGGGTCGCGGAGAAATAATAAAATTGTAATAAATACAAATGTGTTGAGCTCGGGACATTTTTTTCTTTCTGCCCTACAAAACTTTATGTGCGAGTTTGATATTCTGAAGCGAAAAAATGTAGCTTATGTGACAATCATCTTCTAACTTATCAAAACGGAACATATCTGATATCACGTTATTTTTACATTACACTCGCCAACTCATTAGAGCAAGGCTTGGAAAAATATCCCGGGTTTTCAGAATTAGAACATAAAATCCTTTCAAATATTTGTAACTTTCTTTTAATTCCTACTTGTTACCTCCTGCCTGCAACTTATTACTTTTATTGAATCGAAACTGCAGTCGTATTTTCGAGTATAAGAGTAAGACAAAGATCGCACTGTTTTAAGGAATTATCATCTTCGAACTTTTATTATTTATTTCAAGTTTAAAAAAGAAACCAGTGCTGGTCTACTACACTCCTAAGTCACATGCAATTCACATAATTTGCTGATTTTGCATTATTCCACCTCTTAATTGAATTCGCACAAATATTCACGAATTTCTCATTCACTGACCAGCACACTTGATTCAAACATTTACGCAACTGTTGAAAGCACCAAAAGCGTCTCATTCCATAAACGGTATCCCTGCAAGAGCATTCTGTCCATATCTCCTGCGGGAGATGCAACGGTCGATTACGGCCTTTCTGTAACTTACCACAGGATCTGTAATGATCATCAGGATTAGCGGTGGATAGTCTAAATTCAGTAATTGTATGCATAACCTTCGATGAATTTACACCAAGCTGTTCTTTTTGACTTGCATCGATATAAAAGAATTATGGCTGGTGAGGTCTGTTCGTGGTGGAGAGGCAATATTTTGGGGGTGCTTCTACAGTTGTAGCAGATATAGTACATAAAAAATAACTCTGAAGCTGGAGCTCTTCTTTCTGTCTTTCAGCGATGTGAAAGAAAGAATTACGGCTGATGAGGTTGGTTTTGTAGCATTTCACTTTTTTCCTAAACGCAACCGAATAATCTATTCGACGAAATAACTACTAATCGACAATTCTACTCAATAGCTAATGAGTAAAATTATACTCCGATATCATTGTAGGTTTAGACCAATAATGCCAAAGCCACTGACTGACTTTTGCGATAATTCTTGAAAAACATATTTTCATTCATAGACACTACCAAAGAGTGAAAGATATTTTTTTCTGTAACAGAATATCAGCCAAAACAAAAATGGGACTATAGTTAGGGCTATTTCATTTCATATGGAAGAATTCTGATTATTATTATTATTTTGTTTTGTTTTATAGAAAGCTGTGTAGATCAGGAGAAATCTGATTGAGCGTTATAGTGGTAATAGTTGATGTGCAGTTGAGTGAAAGGGAAGAAATTTTTTTTTTATTGTATTCTTAGAAGACGACATAGATTCATTTTAAAAGTGCTCATTAATGCAGCTTTGATCAACAGAATGTATGAGTGGATCCGGTATTTGCAACCGAATAGAGAATGTCAGTGTGACTGAGTTTTTGTCACATGACATAATGCAGTGTTTCTTATATTTATAACTAGGTGTGATCAACCGAGCTCGTTATGTCTGTAACTTTTAGTTACAGACATAATGAGAAAATTCTGTGCAATATATTCTGTTTTAAGCATCCGAATATCAGTTTCAGAAGCGCCATCAATCGATATAAGAATGGTGAGAGCCGAGCTTGTTTCGAGAGATCCAAGTATGACCCGACTTCCTTTGTCGCTTTAATTTCACTCAGGACATTAATAGCCTTATACTGGATTTCTGACCGACGTAGCACGGAAAACCTAATATTTTGCGTTTAGAACCGTTAGTCTTAACTTTCATTTGAGTGAGGTTAATGAGATGACATTCATAATTACTTACCAAACTTATAATAACTACAATTGAAGCAGCAAAGGACAAAATGTAGTACGGCTCTGCATACAGAACCTGCAAATGAGCACACAAATCAAAACTGTTTAACTTGAAAAAAGCATTCGATCATACACAAAGTATATTGGAAAGGGACTAATCTATAATTAAGCAAAAAAATTGGCGGAATACTATTTATAACCTGTGATCAGAATTTTTATGGAGCAATAATATATTTTTCAGTTATAAAATTTATTTTCATTAGGAGAAGTTTAAAGACCTCAAAAGAGGTAACGAAATGGAGATGTTTTAATATTTTTTCCCATTATTACGATAAGTTAATTCCATTTAAATCAATATAAAATTCTACTAGAAATTAATTTCATATTCATTTTCCCAGATTATAAAAAGAAATCTATCATTACAATTTTTTTTATCTGTAATTTATTTGTCGCCATTTTAAATAAGTCAAACCTCGCTTAACGAGTGATTCGCAGAAGCAAAACAAAATGTAAAAAAGTGACTTGGTTAGCGAGCGATATTTCGTAGGACGAGCGGCGGGGGACGTCACGTGCTGCATTGGCTTGTGTCAGTCTGGGTTGAGCGTTTATTTGAAGAAAGTCCTTATGCCCTTATATCAACATGGATAGCGTTTTAGAAGAGTTTTCAGAAAATACTTGTGGAGCCTTATTTGACGAGATTTTGTCTTTGGTCAAGATCATGGGGCTAGAGGTGCAGAGCAATGACATCGATGAGCTGATGGAAGAACATAATCAGAACTACCGACGAGCTTATGGAGTTATGGAGCTACATTTTGCGTCAGAATAAAAAAAATATGGAAAAAAAATTGTTTAGAATTACGAGTAAGATTCCGGAAAGAATTATGTTCGGTAAATGAGGTTCCACTGTATTAGAATGAACGATAAGCTTTTAAATGCCATCAGGAATAAATGATCAGTTTGATAAATAAGAATTCAACTTTTCTGCATTCATTTGGTCAATTGAAACTCCTCCACTCCTAATGTCTTTCAGTTTTCCCTTCAGACTTTTGCTGAATGCTTGTTCAACGTCATTTAAGAATATTCATCAGCTTTGCAAACTACAGGTTGATTGTCGCAAGCAAGCAGTATAATTAGAAGGAATTTTGTTCAATATTCTAATGCCTTTAAAATGAGCAATCATGGGAAAGTTTGCTGTTTTCTGGAATTCGAAATTCAGTTAAATATAAATACTTAAAATTAAATAAATAAAAGTTAATACAAAAAGTTAAATACATTTAATCTATAAGAACCAAATTTCTATTATAAATACATAAAACTTTTTAGTAGCATGATATGAGTTTGCAACGCAATATTTAATTTTCCTATCACTTTTCTGTGATTATTAATCATAATAAATATACAAATCTAATTCAAAATTATTTAATAAAAACTGTATTTTTAATTATATTTGCCATAGAATGAATCGATAATAATCGAGTAAAAAAATCACAGTGAAATTTAGAAAATAATGATGACTAAAGAATGCTCTGGATAAGTTTTTGGCTACTGATACAAAAATGAATGGCAAAAAGAAGGAAGTACACATTAATAAAGAAATAGAAAATAATACAAATATATCAGAGACAGATTTTATAATTTCAGGAGATAAATCAAACCAAATCCTATTATCTTTTGAAGGCAGCTATTAAATTCTAATTAATTAACTAATTAAAAATAATAAAATAATTATATAATCTAATTTTTATTAATAAAAATATAATTACTATAATTAAAAGGATTTGAAATTAGGAAAATGATTAAAAGAATGAGAAAAATAGGAAATTCGAAATTTAGACCTTAATATAAAACCCTGATAATAACCAGAGAGAAAATAATACTCAGAATATTAATTAATAATGACCAGAGAGAAACTTACGGTGTCGGTACAAAACATTTTCTTCTTTTTGCAGATGTGCAGTGCATTTATATCAGTTCCATTTGGGAACATGAAATCTGTAATTTAAAGTGAAAAACTAGAGTTTTAACAGAAAACATAACAGTATTACAGAGGAACAATCTTTTAACAACAGTGTTAATATCGGAGAAAACTTACGGAATTGTTGCAAATCGACGCAGTCAGTGGAGTTTTCGCAGAGACCTCTCCATACGTGGAAAACAAACACCACCACCACTAAGCAGCAAGCGATAGCCAGCCACACCAAATTGATGATGTAAACAATAGCCATGCACTGGAAAAAAAGGTCAACAATTATATTTTCATACTGACTATCGTCCACAAAATAGGATTGCAATTATTAATTGTAAGACATTTAGTTTTTGTCAGTGACAATTCCTTTCAATCAACAAAACGCTCTTGCATAAAAAAAAAAAAAAAAAAAAAAATAAAGGACCTTTTAAAGGTTTTCTAACCCCCTATATCATCAGTAAATAGAAATATACCGCCTATTTCAAATTCAACGACAATGACTCTGAATATTTTTTTTATAGAATGTAACAGAAAGCTATAAGCTTTAACAACTTTAGGGGAAAATATCAATGCATGTGGTCAAAATGTTACTGGTTTGGCCAGACAATGCTTGCCGAAGATTGATTATTCACGTATACCGGGAAAAAAATAGATCAGAAGATATTACGATAATTTGTCTCAGAAGAAATTGAGGGTGTTCTTACTACTTTGAAAATCAAAAAAAGTCTTGAATTTTAATGTTAACAAATGCATTACGATTTTGAATTACTGTGTAGCCAGAAAAAAAACCAAAAAAAAAAACCCATACCTTAAAAGAAGGACATAGACATGAATGCAGCTCCTATATATATATTCAGGGCTTATACAAGCATTTAATACACTTTATGTTAAAACAATGTGTATATATTTTAGAACAACAATTTTAATGAAGACTGAAATTGGCCTCTCGGTCGAAGTCTATTTTATGTTATACAAAAATTGGTAAAAACTGGCCTGAAGCAAGGTGCAATCGAAAATTGTTTCCGCATTCACTCAGCATTTAACTATTCTCACGGGCATTATTTCTTTTACTCGCTAAAGGAAACTGAAGTGATCCATATGAAAGAACGAGCTATTTATTAATCGAAATTTTGATTGGTGTTGATTTCTATTGAATTGGGCGGTTGCGAAACCTCCAGAGAAGTTGATTGAGAACTTTGATTTGATGCCTTCCCTATTTGAAAGGTTTTAAGTGGTACTTGATCGATAACATATAAAGTCAGCCACATCCATAGAGAAAAATAATGTTACAAATAGAAGATGAAAATTTCCTTGCCTCTTGAAGTTGGAGACTCAGAATTAAGACAGAGTGATTGTTTATCGATCAATTACTATCTATACCGATACTGTCACCATCTTCCATACTGAAAACAGCAACAAACTTATTTCTCTCTGGAACAGCTTAACTTTCGCTAAAGTGCAACAGTTTTATGTTACGAAATGGACATTAGTTGTTCCACGGGATGCTTAATGGGGGGGGGGGATTAATAGATTCTCATCCATCATTTTTGGCCAATCCCGTTTAGACGAAGTGAGTCTCGTAGTAGCAGTGACAATGCTTTTTTTGAATAGTAGATCTCTAGTCTATAACAGATATTAACATCAGATTATTTCTTGACACGCAAGAAATTAACATTAGTATCTTCCGATGTAGAAAGTATGATTACAGATCACGCAAGATATTAAAAGATTCAGTGAAATTATCTATGTATTGGCAAGGCAAAGAATATCTTTCATGAAGGCTGCAAACCATCATTAGCTTCATGTGAAATGAATAATTTAAATCATTTTTTCCTTCAAAAATTTCTGACAGGTCTGATAAATATTCTTGTGAACGAATTTTTACAGAAGCTCAAGCATATTCTTAATTCAAGGGCAGTTTGATTACCTTTTCAGGAAAATTCTAAAAAACATATGCACCCGAAAGTGTCTGCATATTTTTGACCATACCTTGCACTTGCATGTGGTTTAAATTTAAATACTACTAAGCAATGAATGAAGCATTATCAGTCTGTCTTAAAGCATTGTTTTTTGTTTTAATATTTGTGGTATTTACAATAATGAAATGAAAGTGTTATCCCAAGAAAAAGGCAACGAAAATATTTTTATAGCTCATGTCCAGTTTGAATAAGATCTTTGTATTACAGCTGAAATTCACAACTATTCACTAAAAAATATAGGAAATACTCTCACCAAAGCTGAAGAAATTCTGCCTCCAACACGGGATTTCCATCCTCTGTATACTTTCGATCTCGTGGCTCCCGTGGAACAGATGCCGACGATAAGCAGTGTTACGGCCAGGAGTCCCATGAAGGAACCCACAATGATGAAGACGAGTTGAAGTTCATTCAACCTGAAGAAGCAGGTTGGTCAGAAAAGAAAGTAAAGTCAGGACTCTCAAAAACAGTTTGAAGCTCTTAGATTTATTATGAAGCATTTTGTACAACATAATTTTTATTTTCATTTTTTATTATGGAGCACAAATCATTTTGGGCACTTATCGTGAAAAATAGTTGACAAGTAAATGACACTAAAAAATTAATTAAATTTAAAAAATGAAATTAAATAAAAAAATTATTAAATTTAATTATAATAAAAAATAATTTATAATAACTAACTTTTGTGTGGTGTCAAAGACGAAAGAACGATGAGGAAGACAAAAAATGACATTATTAACAATCTCAAATAAAATATACCACACTGATATTAGAAACAAATTTTCACATTATTATTAAATCACTCATCCCATTGATTTTTTAAATTTGTTAGATAAAATTTTATGTCATCTAAAATGAGTTTTATTAACAAACCTCTACAAAAATCATTGATTATTTTTAAAAAGTACTGGTGCCTTGGGAAAAGTCTAGATTCAAAAGAGTTCCGAGAATGGGACGTTTAAAAACCACTGAATATATCCAAACGGAACGTCATGAAGTACCATTATAACATCTTAATTAATATCACAATGATTTATGGAGATTTCACCCTTCTTGGAGATTTAGACAGCCAGGATTGATAATTGTACCTCAAAAAACGTTCACAGTGCAAAATGTCGGATCAAAAAGAAGAGGGAAGGAGCTCACTCACCATTCGAGGTTGTAGGTGAAGAGGTCATCGAACATCCGCAGCGTGAGTCGTACGGCGGGGTAAAGACAGGTGAGAAAGGTGAGCACTCCGGCGCAGCAGAAAATGGTCGCTATCAGGGTCCCGTACGGCACTCTCGTCATGCATTTGGCGCACTGACCTACGGAAGAGACAGAAACAAATAACCGGTCATGCGCGTCCAAGTAACGCATTCAATATTTGCAGCAAATCCTTTGCCTGCGCGATTTATGAACAAAAGTCTGGAGGAAGCCTTGTTCCTAAAAAGGGCACCCCCCACTGTTTGGGTTCCTACCTAAAACCCCCCCCCCCCACTGTTTGGATAGTTATCAGAAGGAGCTAAATCATTGCAAATACAAACGGCACGATTCCACCCACTGAAAGTTTTGTATAAAATTTTGAGTTTGAAGGCAACGTGAGGTCTGGCACACATATATTCCCCGATTAAAGCCAATTCTACCTTTTTATTTAATCTGAATTACGAGTTTCCCATACAGAGACATTCTCAGTTGGTAACAAGCAAATTGCATTTTGTCTTTCAATGACAAATCAATTTTTAATCTGACGAGATTTCAATTGTTATGAACTCTCTTAAAATTCAATAATTCAATATACGATTTAGAGAAACGCTTCTTATAATTTTCTGTATTGTTTCTCCCAAGCATAATATCGTAGTGACTGTGAAAGCCTAAATATATTTCTAGTCCTGGAGTAACGGTCAAAGCAGATATGAGTTTTTTGTTTTGCATAATTAAAAAATAAAAACACAAAAATTCTGTTATTTTTATTTTTTTATTATTTTTTTTTCTTTCACCTCAGAAAGAATTTCTACGTATTCTACAGGAGATATGTAAGCAATAATTTCAATTAGCTTAGCTCTTAAAATAATCTCTTAATCGATTGAATTCCTTCTTCACTGTAACTTTAACTTCAGAATTGCGCGGACTTAACTTTCTCACAGAATCAAAGTGCTAATATTTGCAAATTCCTTCAAAAACTATATAAAATCGAATTCTTTCTCATGTCGGCTCTTTTATTCTTTCGGCCTCCCTATTCGATTCATTTGTAGTCTTTGGCCATGGCTTGGACAAAGAAATCTGGACAAAAACTAAAAATTGAGCTATATCCATGCAATTTTAAAGTTTGAAAAACTTAAAAAAAATCAATGGCTACTTTTTCAAAACAAGCTTCACATCTATATATTTCATACAATAAGGAAAACTCATGAACCAAGCCCCGTTCCGACCACAGAGTTGATTTCAAAGTTTTACTTCACAGGGAACTCCATAGAGGGCCGTTTCTTCCACCAACTCTATTTTTGAAAGAAATCGAGAAAAAAAAATGTATATGTATATTGTCTGTTGGAATATCACAAAACAGAGTTGCTAGCTCTAATCACTGAACCGATTTCGAAAGCTTTTACTTCATATGAAAGTTTATGGCCTCAAGATATGTATCAAAGATCATATCAACCTGGGTTTTGCGAAAAATCAAAAACATTACTTCACTATATATTCTCTTTGGAGAGTTTCCAACCACAATCATTCAACTGATTTCGAAAACTGTTTGCTTTATATGAAAGCTCACGACATCTCGATTCATCGTCAGTGTTTTTCTATTCCCTTCCTCTCCGATTCGAGAGATATTGTAATATAAAATCTTTGAAAGAGCTCTCAGTCTTAACAACTAGAATGATTTCGCCAATTTTTTTTTATCGCCAACTTGACAATTTCATTATTTTGAAATATATCTAACCATTAATAAGTTATAATTAACCATAGAAAATTGTAATTATATCATTATTTAACTGAACTTTCATTATACTTTTATTGGGATAGATGAAATTAATCAAAATTGACTGACATGAGTAAATTATTGTCAATACTAGCCGTCTTCGGCGATCATATGAATTATCTTAATACAGTAATACTGAGCATTTTTAATAACTTAACATTGAACTTAATACTGAACATTTTTAATGCTATAAATCTCATGAAAATAAAAGAAAATGTTATTTAAAATTATGATTTTATAATAATAATAATAATAGAGCAAGACTGCGAAAATAATTGGAGACATCGATTCAGTTGTTGATTTTGGTAACTGTATGTAAATTTTATTTTGTATCATCTCTCGGAAAAAAAGTGGAGAGGGCTGACGAAACTTTTTGATATGTGTAGGGGTAGTGAGCTTTCATACACGATAATAATAATAATAAAAAAAATGCAAAATTGGTACATTAAATATTTTAGACGGGCGAGTTCAATTAACGTTTTTCTTCGCCGAGAAGTAATGCTTTCTAAATATCTCTCGAAAATGGATGGTGGTAAAGAAAGGGGCAACATTGATTTCATAAGAAATTCGTATGTCCCCTGGTGACATAAATTTTATATGAAATAAAAATTAGCGAAAATGGCACAGTGTTTGTGGGTGGAGAAATTGGTTTTACCAATTATTTACAGATTGTGGGTGACAGCTGGTATCGCGGGTGGATAGTTTAAATATTTTAATTCATCAAAATATTCTAGTAGATACAATTTCACAAAACGAACCAGAGATGCTTGATAAAAGATGAAATTGACTCATTCATAACAAGTATATGCAAACGTAATTAGGTTTAACTGATATAATTAGAATTATCGAAAGTTTTGAACTGTTTCTGCAAATGAAATTCGTGCTTCACAGTGTTTTCCGCCTGTACTAAGTTTAAAAAAATATATATTATTCGTATGGAGATAGGAATATGCTAATTAATTCATCCTCGTTTATTCGGATTTGGAATCAAATAAAAGATTGGATCGATTTTAAATCACAAATTAACTTTTTGATCAGCTTTTTTAAATGTCTGTAATCATTTGGATTTCACAAAACACGCCATTCTTCCACGTTTTGAAGTTAATGCTTTCCAGCATCAAATTAGAATTTTCCATTATATTTGATAACGTTCAAAGACGATAACATTTTCCCCCCATCCATTTATGGGACTGAACGAAATGCCAAAATGGTCTGTCTTCTGTTTTTGCTTAAACGAATGTTTACTATACAAATTTAGAACGTAAGTTAGGATTTGTTTTTCTATTTCAAAAAGATGTTTACAATAAACAACGCCTTATCCCATTGTCCTCAGTTTTTTACAAGTTTTTTTACTTATCTACATTTGAATTTTGATGCAGAAATAAAAATAGTAACTCAAAAAAATTATTATGATTTTTAATTGACATTTTCGTGCATTTAAATGAGAGTATAAATTAAAAAAAACTGACTTTCTTATCCTAAAATTTATATGGTTCTAAGCCTATCAAAATAATAATAAAAAAAGTTTTTTTTTTTTTTTTTTTTTTTTTTTTTTTTAAGTTTTAATGAAATATGAAAATCGAATCACTGAAATTATGGAGGAACAACGTTACAATTTTAATTTATTCTAAATAAAATTCTATTATTCTTTTTTAATTAACAATATAGCCAAATTGGCTGCTTTATGTCTAATGATTTGTTATGTAAATAGTTTGCGCGATTTTTAATTATGTATACCTGCTCACGCAATTTACAAATAATATACTAGCTCCTAGACATTATTATATCCACATTTAGTTGTTAGAAGTAAATCTTCAAACAGAAATACTAATATATGAGCGTCATTTCAATTAATATACCATGATACGCCCGTCACTTCAATTAAAATAAATTTACATTTTAATTTTTTATTTCATATATGGAATATACAAAGAGAAAGTATTATGATCGTCATAATACTTTCTCTTAAGACAATCTTATGACGATCAACGATTGTAATCGTGTGATTTTATGAGTGTCCAGGCCCCAGACTTCCCCTCGTCCGGTAAATAGTACGCAAGTGTTTTTATTAAAAAAAAAAAAAAAAAAATTATAATTTAGTGATGCAAAGTGCGAAAAATGTCAGATAATTCCTGTGTTGAACGTCGTTACCAAAGTTTGGGCGAAATTCGCTAAAGATAAAACTATCAGGTCAGCTGCCCCGATGTAAATACAACTAAAATACGCATCAGTTTAAGCGGTTGAAATTCGGCACGGTGAAATTCGGTACCAAAATCGTACACGTGTATCAAAATTTGGACAAAATCCATTGAAAAATTCACGCAATATGTCAGGTAAAATGAAATTTAGTGTGTGGGTTTCACATCAAAACCGCAAATGTATATCAAATTTTTGTTCTAATCTGTCATAAGGAACAAAGGCTGATGCGAGTCTTTTTACTCTGTTACGAAACTTCATAGAAACCGAGTTATGCTGAGCAAGTGGAGGGGAGTATATACTTCCGTTGATTTTCGTTTTGTGCAAGAAATCCGAGCTTCTTGAAAGAACGGTTTATTATCGGACGCTTCCCCCCCCCCCCAATCGTAAGGAATTCCGTGCGCAGATTGCTGCTAAGTCATTATAAGTAAAGTTTACAGCCAGTTAATTATGAGCATCTGTATGCGCCAAAACTGCATAGTAGCAACACGTCGTGACAAAAACTCTTTCGGCGCATGCGCACTCTTCTTTTTCCGCACGCATGATTTTATTGGATTCACATAGCTGGCTGAATGTAAATCCACTTTTAACCCCCCCGCACACACACACACAGAGAGAGAGAGAGAGGGAAGGTTGAAACAAACACCATGAGAACGCATTGTTGCTCTCGTCACTCAAGATAAAACACAGAGTGAACGCTGCTCAACCAAGAAGATCTCGAGTAAAAAAATGGGGCATACATCCATCACTTGCGTGGCAAAAAAATAGTCGAAGGTTCGCTTCCATAGCCAGAGGTAGGACAAGAGGCAGCCCATGAGCTTTTTTTCCGCAGAAACCTAATTTATGCTATTTTAAATAATATCTCTTAATTTTCCGATGTTCTGCTGTTCTCTTACCCATTCTCGGGAATTAAAAATATTGCATATTAGCAACTGGGGCAGAGGTTAGTGACCAAATCGGGGAAAAAAAGCTTTGATTTAAGATTTATTGCTTTTCTTCACTTCAGTAAGGATTCAGTATGACTTTCTGATTCGCTTACTGAGAAATGAACTTCGGCTAATAAGTGAGACAAAAATGAAATGAAATGAGATGTTTTCACTAAATTACTCGAAAACGATACATTCATCCCTAAAAAGGGGGAACAAAAAAGTTATATAGCACACACATCTGAATAAAATCAATATTAACTACACATATAAAAATATAAGAACAAGCTTTTATTAAAATTCCTATTAAATTTTCTAATTTTCAAAAAGAAAAAAGTTGTCTTTCTTCCAAACGATGATGAGCAAGTCAAAGAAGTTGTCTAAATAAAGTATTCTACGCGCAAGAAAAAAAAAAAAAAAAAAAAAAAAAAAAACATTTATTTTTATATGCAAATATAAATATATTGGTGCAGCAAAATCAGAATACTAGTATAGTGTAGAAGTTTGAAAAGAGAGTGCCAGCTAGTTTCAGCCTTGTTTATTTCACAATGGTATGAAATTATGAACTCCACATCAAAGAACACATAACGAAGAGCAAATAAGCTATAAAACACAAATCAATTCCCTGTTAGAACTATAATGAAAGTGTTACGATATATATTTAATTAAAAAAATGAATAAAATTAAAAATAAAACATCGGTCTTTAACTAAAACTTTATTTGTTTACTTTTTCTCAAAAGTAGTCTTTTATTGCACTATCAATATTTATAGCATCACAAATCTTTCGCATATTGTGAAATTTTACCGCCCCTAAAAAGTGCCGCCCGGTCTCCATCATTTTCTCTACGATACTCCACCCAATGCTCGGTAGAACCTTTAAAGAGGAAGTCACAATTCTTCATGTCTACTAATGGACAGTCTACTTTCCTTGCGATTGCGTTCTTTCTGCAAAGAAGCAGTTCGGTAAAAATCTTCGAAAGCACTGCATCATTAGCGCTGTGCTTCCACCCCTGAATATGGGTGTTTCATGCAGTATGTTGGTTTAGTTTAGTTATATTGAAATACCGTTTAGCAACACTAGGACTATTTTGGGACGGACCTCGTCATTTTGAACCACGGTCAGATGACGAGGACGACACCTGAGCTAGCACCCCCTCTCCAAACTTCCACATCATACCAGCGGGAGGACGTTTGGCTCCGACGGATTTAACGGGCACCAGGCCCGCTTACACGACGTTTCTTCGGTGGAATCGGGCCTCGAACCTGAAGCCCTCCGGTTCCGAAGCCGAGGCCTTACCATCAAGCCACTGCGGTCCCATTCAGTATGTTGGAAACATATTGAAATGATTCAATGACTGATGATCCGGATTCATTTCCCTGAATAGGAGAAATCAAAAATGTTGTTCCTCGTGATAATGTACCAAGAGCGAAAGAAATACCAAATGTCTCAGAGCGAAGCCAAAAACACACAAATACCGATTGAAATTTAAAACAAAATTACATTTATTCGAGAAGTGAAAAATATTATTGTATTATAACTTGGTGGCAATCCAGCATTTATTTCCCATCTGCGGTTCAAATGGCTCATGGATTCAAGTCAAATAAGAGGAATCCCTTGAAGGAGTGAATTCATGGGCCTATAGACTGCTAATATATAATTTTTTTAAATCTCACCCCATTCAGAAAATGGGAAAGCGGACAGCAGTATCGAGAATTTTGATATAATTTAAAAGGACATATATAAGATTTCTGTGTAAAAAAATACAATCTCGGCTAAAAACTTTTCCAAAGAAAAATGATGAAGTTATTGAATTGTCATGGTTAGTCCAATAACTTTAATGTAGTTACGGTTAATGTAGTTATGACAAATCTCATGCCATAACTACAGTAAGAGACCTGAGAAAATGTTTTGTTGGGAAAGGTCAGAAGATTAAATTTAACAGCTGTAACTAAATTTATAAGGTTTTTATTTTTTGGAGAGAAAAATTATCATTCTTTATAATACCATAAATTAATTTTAAAGAATCTCATAATTAGCAGGAACATGAAAAAAAAAATAGTATTTATTCACATTCTTATTTTTCACGATTATTTTTGTAAATTAACAGCATTTAAAAATTAATGTAAAGTTGTTCAGTCCCAGCTTTGTTTGGCATTTCGTGAATTTTATTATTTCACCGCCTTTGGCAACCAGCTGCTTAGTAGGAATTAATATACTCCTTAAAATTTTCACTTAAATATTTTATATAACTTGGCATCTTCTTCAGTAAAAAGAGAGCATTTTTAAGCCTCACATTTTGACAGATTTATAATTCATGCACTTTCAGGAGCCTTGCACAGTTCGCGTAAGTGACTAAACTAAAAACACTTTTTGATGAAACCAATTAAAAAAAAAATATGAATACAGGAAATGGCATCCTTTATCAATCGGAGTCTAATAAGTACTACCGAATATATTTTATAATTTATATAATATCTCAAAGCGTTATTCGTTAAAAAATTTAAACATAAAATTGACATTTTAGTTTTACATTCAAAAGGATCCAAATGACGTGAATAATAATATTTTATTTCGTTTTAATTAGAAAATGTATTTCTAAAAAAATTATATCTGACAGACCTCTGATTTAAAGGAATCACATTCAGTGAAATATTCTTGAACTCCAACTTTTAAATTTAAAAAAAAATCCCGATTAAATCCGAATGAATTAAGAAGTTTTGAATTTCACTCTTTCAGGACAATCAATAATGTATAATTTTAGGCTAATCAGCCATGATTAATCTTTGAGACATTCAGTCGAGTAGTTTAAAATTGAATCGAGTTCAGTTTTTCATAAATCAACCAATTCTACTCGCAACAGATTGAATCTTACTTTTTATTTAAAATGTTAATGTCGTAAGAATATTTTCCTAAATATGATTCATTGGAGCGCGGTTTTTATTAAAAAAAAAAAAGATTTATCAAAGCATAAAACGACTGAAACTGCATAAAATAGTATTCTTTACTTCATTTGGACTATATTTTATATTAGATATATTTGCCTAATTTGAACTGTTTAAAAATTAACTACTGGGATTAGATTAAAGTGTATATATCATGCTTCATGATTAATTCATTTCTTACAGACATTCTAAAATGACACTTTTTTAGGTTAAGTTTGCAATTTGACTTATCTTAATCTTTTAATTTGAGTTTTTATCAAAATTAAAAAGTTAAATTAATTAAACTTTTAAATTATAACATATTATATAAAACATTAATTAAAATTAATTATTATAAATAAAATTCTTTCTTTGCTAGCATAACCTGTTCTTGAAGGTTATATTTCATTTTTATTTTGTACGAAATAAATTGTTGTAAAATATGCTTAAAATATTTTAAAAAAATTATTAAAAAATTTAATTTATATGTTAAATATCTGATGCCATTGAAAAGATATCTTTTAATGATGATAAAATAAGATTTTAAAAGATATCTTAACTTTAAAATGTTGTGAAAATTATTTTTGTACTGTTATTATTTTGGAAATTATCGCGAGAAAACGCCAAAATTTCGCTTAATATTTAATTATTTATAATTCTAAACAAGATTTCACAAAAATCGCCCCGAAGTGCACATATCCATTCTCCAAAGTATATTTGTACCACTTTCGATAATTCTCTGTCAAAGGTCTAGCCTGTAGAGTGCCCATATACAGACATGCACATTCATGTTTATTATAAACAAAGGATTAATTTTATCAACTCATATGGGGAGCGACAAATACCGAGGGTTTGTTCCTCTTGTCACCTAGGATTATTCAATTGCCTAAAATTGAGACAGTCAATTCAGAATCTTGAAACCTCGATGAAAAAACAAAAACCGGAAATCGCTAGTTATTCCAATTCAAAACTTTGCCTCTACATTACACCCCGGTGTTATCGCCTTAAGAAAACACGCAATGAAAGATAATGTAGAAATATTCGAGAGGCAAAATATTTCCGTTTCAGATCTTATCAGGCAAAAAAGACAGTGGAATGCATC
>JAPMOR010048677.1:0-19884 GCA_026543865.1 Argiope aurantia | reverse complement strand
ACCGGAGTTCAGAATTTAGAAATATTCTAACAACCAAATGTAACGTAATGAACCAAATAGGAAACCGATCCACTATACTTGATTAAACGTTGATATTATCCTAATATTTTATCATTCACAGAATTTGTATTTTTTACAAACGTAATTTATTTGTTAACTAGGAAAATAAAATCTTCTAATCGATTCGCTTGCGGTTCATTCTCTGCTTAGCTGTCCTAGACTGCTTAGTAGGAACTGAAACCCGCCACTGTCCCCCCTCTTCCCCATAAAAGATGTACAATAGGTTCGAAAATTACTTCGGCGAAGTGTAGATGATGAGCATAAACTGAATGCATATGGTGTGCTATCATTTTGTTTGTATGAAAAATTAATGTGAAAGTCAAAAAAAGTAATATATTTAATAAATCCAGGTTTTAATCACTACAGAGAATTGTCCCCAACTACATTTTTTCTTTTTTTTTTGTTCCCAATGAGTGAAATTTTCTGCGCGATCCAGTTTCCGTGTAAGCTACATTCCGTGTTTCCTACATTCATCATATCAACCAGAGGCTAAATTAACCCCATCAGTTCAAAGATAATTTTTTGAATTATGTGTAAAAAAAAATAGAATAATCAAAATAATTTCAGAGTTTTACTATGCAAAAACTATATTTATTAGAAAGACGCATACTTCTAGTGATGCATTTAAGCTTTGGAGACAAATAGATGACAATAGACAGATTGATGTCCAATTTTACTCCTTTTACAACATCGCGTCAAAAATGGAATATCAATGTATTTTCTGTAGCATGTCTCTGTCGATATTAACAGTAGCATGCCTCACACAGGCTTTCAAATCACTGTGCCGGTTAGACATGAAAGTATATACACCATCTATACAATGAGATCTGAAAATATCTGGACCAATGGCCAAAACACTGATGTGGTAATATGCTATTGAGGTAGTTACGCATTTTTGTGAACAAAGGAGGCATCACATTATCTTGTAGAATGAAGCCAGGCAGTTCATACTATAGGATGCGCATCTCTGTGCTTCCCAGCTTTAACTTCTTTGCAGCCTCCTATTTCTGATCATTACTGCCAGCATCGACAGAGACGTACTACAGGACATTCGACAAGAATTGCATTCAGATTCGACGCACGTTGCGTTGCTAAATGAATATATGTGATGTCTGCCTTCCTCACTTGAATATATGAAATTTCCAGGTAATATTTTCAAAATAATTACAGGAATCGCCTGTTGCACAGTGCAGTGATTTTGACTCACCTTGTCTCGTAAATAAGCAGAATTATTTTGTTTCAGTTTAACAATAAAAACACAGAACTTTCTGTGAAGTAAATCCGCGACAATATCGAGTGTGTAACACCTTCGCTACTGACAACTTATACTTTTTGTGTGAAAAAAATGACCTTTTCTTTTACTTCTTCCACATCATCTCTGAACGTTATTAAAAACATGAATTGAGTTTGAAAGTACTTTATTCGTATAAGAATATGAATTGCCTAAAGAAAGAAGAATTTCTTATTTTATTTCTTAGATCTCTCCGTTGGAATTTAAAATAGGAGTAATATTTTTTTTTAATATGTTTCCCAACTTAAGTGCAGAAAAAACGCAATATCTTCCAAAAGAATGAAATTTTGAGGTTGTTAAAGACTGAATAATTTGAAAATTCATTTTCTGCTTAAAGTTGATTATAATCTAAAACTCGATTGAAGAGGTTTGTGCATTTTTTCCGATGAATTCCGTTTCATTTATCAATAATTATTACTTGTTACAAGAAATAATATATATTACAATTTTTTTCCTTCCAATTCTCCTTTTAAACCGACATACAATGTACCGAGATTCGAGGAGTCAGACGTCGAAAATTCGAAAGAATTCAGCAAATTGTGGCAAAAAAAAAAAAAAAAAAATTAAGTATAGCTAAATGATTCTGTACATTAAAAAAAAGCCTTTGCAATGGAAAAAGGCTCCTTTTAACTGTTATATTCATTAAAAATCATAAACTGGAAAACTCCATTTTTACTACTGACGAAGTTTTAAGAATTTATTTTAGGGGTGTGAGTATTGTTAGAGGGGAGAAGTTTTTCAAAATGAGACCTAATTTAAAAAAAAAAAAAAAACTGAGATTATCGATGAGCAGTTGACTATTAAGGAATCTAGCAATGGACGCGTGAAATAGATTTCAATGATATTATTTATTGATCGATTATTTATATGGTATATGGTTAGCAATAATTACAAAAATAAAAAAGCAGGTAGATTTTATTAAGGCTTTGTATGGAAATCCTAGCCACAAAGTGAGCAATTTTCTAAGTCAAGGAATATGAACGGTTTACTTTCAAAGACTCATCGTGAATTCGTAAGAAAATAAATTCTAAATACAAACTAAAATTATAATATGCCTACACTCAACTGAATCACAACAAAAGGAAAATTAATAAAAAGGAAAATTTGCATTTGTGAAAATATTTTTTGTTAAAATTCAATTAGCTTGATGAATAAATATCCGAGAAAAAAGTTTCCTATCTGTGCTTGACCGTGTTTAATGGTACAAGAACCATTTTCGCCGTAGAAAAAAATCCGAATGTTCTTTCTGCAATCAAGAACAGGGAAGTATGCAATGAATACTTATAAAATACGAACTACATAAACAGTTCATTTTGGGTTTTTTACACTATAAATTTAAAAATCAGCAGGTCCAAACGAATTTGTACAGAAAGAATGAAAAAAAAATTATTGATTTGGTATCTTGCAATTTATATTTCTAGCTGGTTTCGCATTTCAAGGAAATATGCTTTACATAGGATTTCGGAGAATAACTTGCAAATGTCCTCCATTCAGGAGTTCGGTTGTCAGACCAGAAACCAACAGTGAGCCATATTTCTCTTACAATGCTATAAAAGATGTAGCGAAAAAGTACTTGCTTGCAATCTTATACTAGCATGATAGTTGACAACTTGAACATATCCAAAAGTATAACATATTTATAATAAAAAATATTAATAACACTTGTCTAAAGGAAAACTTTTATTAATGTTTAAAAGAAACATTTCTCTTATTATTTCAGCCTTTTATTTATGATTTATTATAGAATTTTGGAAAAAATTTCCTCAATTACACTACTACGCGGTATACATCAAAAGTAAATTCAATGAATCGATCACTTGGTAATTAAATACGCTGCATATAGTTATGATAATAGTTAAAAATTAATCGACAAAAAATGTAAACAATATTGAAAAACACTAACACATTAGGAAGTGAGTTACAAATCGATTAAAAAATACCATCATTACAAACATGAAGTAATTAAAACAACAGACAACTTATAAAAATTAAATATCAAGCCTGACATAAACTATTATTCTTTTACTTTGTTAAAAGCATCTCAGCATACAAAAAAAAAAAAGGATTTTTTTTTTAAATTTTCTATAATTCATTAATTTTTCTTTTCCCTTTTTAAGGGAAAAACGTAAATAATTGAAATGTAATTAAGGGCAAATGTAATAATGTACAAAATCCAAGGTAAAAATTCACATTAGATTCAAAAGAAAAAGTTTCTCATAAATGTGATAAAAAATATTATTTGTAAATTTTCCCATTGCATAGGTTGCTAAAAAAATTATTTTTAGAAATATCTTTAAATTACTTTTAAAAAAATTTCCTTGCCAAACAAATACACAAATCTTATGGAAGCTACCCTTACTGAATTTATTTCTGTGAAAAATAAATTTGTATACCAAATTTTATAAATCTTTTTTTATTAAATCAGTAATAAAATAAAGTGAAAAATAATAATAAATGACAATAAATGATATAAATTATGATAATGAATACTCAAATTACAAAAACAAAACAAAAATAATAAAAAAGCGAAAAAAAAAATTATCATCTGTATAACGTCATGCATTTTCACA
The DNA here is from genome assembly GCA_026543865.1 of Argiope aurantia. Classification (NCBI taxonomy): domain Eukaryota; kingdom Metazoa; phylum Arthropoda; class Arachnida; order Araneae; family Araneidae; genus Argiope; species Argiope aurantia. Next base: position 15,963 of record JAPMOR010048677.1, on the reverse strand, counting down.
ATGAAGAAAAAAAAAAACATGCAACGTAGTATAAACAGCAACAAAAAGTTGCGAACATGAAAAACAGTATTTATCTCAAATAATTGAATTTACAACGTTTTTTTAAAATCATTAATTTCTAGCGATAATTTTTATTTTAACCTGTAAACATGATAACCTACGGATAGATTTTTTTTAGCCAAGGTATTCGTCAACAAGCCTAACACAGAACGTATAACTGTTTTCAATCACATGGCGATTCTACTCACCCATAATGGATTCCGGGATTTAACAATTCCAACAGTTGATTTCCCACTTTAAATATTCATTCCATTCTACTATGAGCAGCACTTCCTAGTACGTGATTTCGAAGCCCCCTTGTACTTGGCCACACCTCGCTTCGCGCACCTTGATCATCTGAATACACGCTACCTGACCTAGGTAGCAAGTTGTTACGGTCTGTGGTTGTCATTGTTGTTCCCAAACAATCTAACGCCATCTATGTTCCCTTCCAATAACTAAATGATGTATGCACAAATGAAACGAATCGACTGGCTGCGCGATTGCCCGCTGGCCTCCGCAGTACATCGGTCAACTAACTGAGGCTTTAGGGCGCTGCACTTAAAGCGGCGATCATAATCTATTTCAGGTTAAGGCAACCTAGCCAAATTTATTTCCACATAAAACTTAGATGAGAAATAACAATAAATCGAAACTGCTGACATTAAAAATCAACGCCAAATTATCGTACAACAAAACGGCTTGTGCAATTAATGATTTAGAAATATTACAGCCAAAAATAACGGTGAGCTCATTCATTTTCATCTACTGAATTAGATATGAACGAAAATCATCAATATGAAGAAGTAACCTGAAGAATTCTGTATTTATCCACGAGGATGCCTTAAAAATTATTTTATTTCCCAATTCTCATAACCATTGCTGCATTTGAAGGAAACTTCTCAGGAATTAATCTAATAATAATAAGCTATTTAAGACAGCTATTGGTACAAGAAATATTTCTGTGATTTTTTTAAAAAGGAAAGTTATTTTAATTTTTTTCTTTTATATTCATATTAATTTGTCACAAGTTAAATATTACTATTTAGATAAGAATAATTATTGCATATCTAGCATTAAAAACGAAACCATAAAAAAAAATTATTCACGATTTTTTTGACACATTATAATCAAAAGAGCACGGGTTTCTTAACATCGAAAGGACATAGCTGCTCGGGGCACTTTTCAACATATCAATAATTACGTTTTAAAATATAATTTCCAAAATGTTAAGCTTTTTCTGCTAATGAAAGCTGCATTTTTATAATTGTTATATTATTAAATAAAAGCAACACCAACACGATTAGAATTCAGTCATTTAAATCTGCAGCTGATGAATATTAATATCAATGAAAGAATTTAAATTCATTGCATAACTATCGCATTCTACTCAGCCCCAAAGAGGGAATTCATTTCATATTTAATATTCGAACACGGAAAAAACCCAGAAAAAGGCCCAATGCTTCTTTTTTTCTCTTCCTCCTTTCATCAAGTCTTTTAGAGATTTGAATGAATGCGCGAAAGAAAAGCGTTTTGCAAAATAAGCGGATGACTGAAATCAAATTATTCAGAAACTTGACCAGATTATTTCGTAACAGGAACAGATTGTTTGTATTGATCAATCCTGAGAAATTAAAAAATACCTTTTCACTTACTTAAAATAAAATGAAAGTTTAAAATGTATCAGAAAGTTTTAGGATGAATGCTTTGAAAAGAATATATATATATCTCAATTGTGAAATAAAAGTTTATAAATTTCGAAACGTTGGCCTATATTCATTTCTAAAATGATACCCTAACATAAATATTCTAGTCAATAAACAGTTACTTTTCCGATTTAGAAATATCACATCTCTGTATAACAAAGAAGTTTAAATTAAAATTATGATACTAAGCTCAAACAAGATGCCCGGAAAAACAAACAAACATAACAGTTTATAAACCAAGTGGCAGCCTTCGGTGATCTACCTGTTCAACAGGAATACTAATTTTGTTTAAACTTTTACGGATTATTTAATAATCATGTCACTTGATAATTAAACTTCAAATGCGATAGACATTTAACCTATGTCTTTTCTGTAACCAAGCACTTGTTTTGTTCGTTGTCTACATGAAAGTTCCTAATGGCGTCAAGTAATTCGTGTCATCTAATCAGGGTCGGATTAAGCTTTCTAAGGGCTTTAAAGCAACGCAAGTCATGAAGCTCAATTTTCCCATGCTCAAATTTCAAAATCCGTTACATTTTATTTATTTTAATTTCATCTCTATGTGCGCAGTTTAAACAAAATTTTTTGACATATTGAAATAATGAAACATTTAACTGCGGGTTGCTTTAACTTGCTTATTACATATAAAAAATGCGCAGTTAAATTTAAAAAATATTATTATGCAATATAGTTAAAAAAAAAACCTTAAAAAAACTTTAAAAAAACATAGTTTATCTAATAACAAAATCGGACATGTTTAAATTATAAACATAGAACTTTTTTTCAGACATAAAGCTGCATAAAAGTTGCAAACGGTAATTAATTGAGAATGTTGCTCGAATACTATAAATAACTTGATTCATATTTGTTATAATTTTGGAGAATTCAGGGGCATGGTTTTTATGATAAAATGAAGGTGCGAAATTAAATTATCTCTAAAAAAATCATCGAAGCCTCGGGGTCTCCAAAATTGGAGGCCTTTAACAATGATCTATTTTGCCTATTTACTAATTCAGAACCAATAGGGACAAAGACTTCAGCATTACGATGGCACCGTAACGTCTAACAGCATATAAACTGAATTAAAACAAACAAATACATAGAATTAAAGAAAAATAACCATAGCGGGCTACTATGAGCTTAGTGTTATAATACACTTACACTTATCTTAGAGGATTTTACTTTGAAAGAAAATTTGAAGAAATAACAATAATAAACAGAAAGATCGTAAAACCCATTAGGATATAAATTTAGCTTTAAGCAACTGAAGATAAACAAGCAATGAAATAATTGTAAAAACAATGAAAACAGTTTTTCAAATTTATTTCAAAGGTGAAAAGTATTGCTTAAATTATATAAAATTTTTTGAAAATTCACTAAAATCCGGATAAAAATTGGATAAAAAAGTTTAGAATTTAAATTGATTTTTAAAAAAAATTATTTTGAAGCGTACATTCTCATTCTTCAAAATATATACCAGACATTTGAAAGCTCTTTCTGTCTTGAAGAGTGCTACTATATAACACACGCATTCGCTTTTATTATTAGTAATGCTCATCACTAAAATATCAACATTATTTTATCGTTCTTTTAACATTTTTCCAGGTTCTTATTTCATTGCTCTTCTAACATAGCATAGATAATTCCATGCACATTTAAGCTATGCTATTTTCTCTGTATTTTAATACTGGATTGCTATAGTAGATTTTTAAAAATGGTCCTTACATGAAATAATTTTTATTTGCAAATTTTCGATCTTCTCTACTTTCATTAAAAACGAATGCATATCTGCTGGCAAACTACAAGACAGATGTTGTAACAATCAAATTTGTTAAAAAAAATCCTTTAAAGTTTGGGAATTATATGTCAGGGCAAGTATAATGGAATTTTAACTAAGAAATTCAAATGATTGGAATTTAGTCGTTTTCATCGATAACTATCGAAAATATATTCACGTAAACGTTATCTTTATCCTAGCTTAAAATAAATAAAAAATAAAAACAAATCTTTGGAATGATACCAAGCAAAATTAACTATCGAGCATTTACATGCAGTTGGCAACATCACTTTTCATTTCTGCAATAAGATTTAAAATATTTTCACTGCGTCTAGAAATATTAAATCACGTGTTCCTCTGAAAAATGAATGTTCCAATAATGTTTTAGTATTTTTGGCACTGTCATAAAATATTTTTGCTTTCTTATTGCAATCCATTGAAGTGTTTACTGGAATCTATCAACAGTGATCGAATATATTATGCATATAGCACTTAGTGTAACAACTGAACTTATTATTTAAAAAAAAATTACGTGTAATTTATAAAAATACTTCCATTTTCATTTATTCCTTTTGGTAATGCCCATCATGACAAAAAAGAAATCAGAAATAAATAATACTTAGATTAAGCTAGCAAAATAATTGCATTCGTTTTGGTATGATATTGAAAGTGACACGCAAGTAAAACAAGAATGAAAAAATCGAGATTTGTGACAAGATTTTTTATTTCATTAAAAAGAATTTCAGTTATTATGTATATTACTAATGAAGTAAAAAAAACACATTATGTTAAAAATTAAGTATTATATGAATTAAACCGGTTTCAAAATTATGTAACAAAAGAGTTAAAGGAGGATTAAACAAATTTAGTCCCAAAACAAAATACAGAAAATTTTAAATACTTTGCATTTAAAACAGATTAAATAGTATAGTTCTATTATAATCCGAATAAAAATACTAAAACAATACAGATAAGGTACAAAAACATTGAACATTTTTTTAAAGAAAAGTATAGAAAAGATTTAGTTTTTTACATAATAAGATTTATAAACAATTATAATTTTAATTCATTCAATGTGCTGTGTATGGATGTTCTATGATAAAATAATAAGCAATAAAAACGAAATTTTCAAAGAATTAAAAATAATTATTCACTGCTAAAAATGTATACTTTTATTGTTTTAATTTTATTAGAGAATTCTTATATATTTAGTAATTTGATATTAAATATATTATTATATATAAGGATAAGAATACATTATTATTATATATAAGAATAAAATATATAAGAATTTTTATATATTTTATTTCTTAATATTTTTAACTATGCTAAATTTAAAATTACTTAATTCAAGGCATAGCAATTATTCTGAAAAGATAAAGAAAACTAACTAAAAATAGTACAACAATTGTAAAAGATAATAATTATTAATGGAAAATAGAGACACAATAGAAAGCATGCAAAATCCTTAATATAGTTTTAAAAAGTAATGACCAACAAGTGGACTTATATATAAATGGAATATTACAAGTGGAATATTATATAAATTTCAACAGGCTTCATTCGCTCCTGAGAATAATATCTTTTAACTATTCATTGAAAAACTTTTCCATTTATAACTTCCTCAATATTAAATGAATAGTAAAGAATTTTAAGAGTTCAGGCGAAATCCTCCTCAAAAAAATCAATGTTACGAATAATTTAATAAATAAAAAAATACCCAATAAAATATTACTACAATAATACTAAATTATTTATATATAGAAAGGAAACACAAGAAAATATTCCACAAGACCGAAATTGGCGGAGCAATTGGCAGAATGCACAAAGTCTTTAGAACTGAAAATGCCGGCACTATTGGAGAAAGACGGTGACAATCAGTAATCTTGCTTTTTTCCCCTCCTGTTATTCGAAATGTAAAGCACTGATGTTTTGTCTCCCATTATGTATTTAGACATGAAGTCGAAAATAGCTAAGGCAGCTGCGCGTCATAAGATAGTACTCACATTGAAATAGATGTACTAAAGCAAAAACAACTGGAAAGTACCTCTTAATCCAGTAAATTATAAAATTTTCATATAATATGTGTCTTTGTAATTATACTTTGATAGATAGTTTCTAGTCAGGGTATCCAATAAGTTTGCCGTGGAAAAACAGTCAACTCTAATTTGTTGCAAGACACAATAATAACAAAGGTTGAAAATTAAATAGTGGTAATCGTATAATTATAACCAATAAATACACACATAGTTTGAAATGTTTCTAATCTTTAGATGTAATCACAAACATGGTGAATAACGTGCTTCCAGCGATTATGAGGAATCTACCATTTTAAGTATCCCTCACAGTTCAGTGTAAGTTATGAGTACTCCTCCCTCCTTTTACTTTGTTTATTTGCTGGATCATATTAAATTTCCCTTCAATATGACTGGTGTCATACTTTCCTCCTCGGCCTGTGCTGCCGCTTTGATTCAATTTTTCCAATCGACCATGATGTATGCAAATAACTTTGTAAAAATAACCTCAGCAAGTAAATCCAATTATAGAATATTATATTTTACATAAATTTACATAGAAGGATTTAATAGATCAACCCGAAAGCAAAATTTAAATTCTATTAGTTTATGATACATGACTTTCGTTCTCTTGGCCAAGTTTGTCTCCAAAGTTCCTTTTCGTCTCTGTGCCTCTCTTCCCCTTGGATAACACATGATCATTTCCTTCCCGACTTTATTACATTCGTTACTAACGGAGGAGTGGGGCCTTCAGTCAGGGATTTGTTTCTTCTTGCTTTAAGTTCCTGTGATCATGTTTCGATTCCAAAGAACACAAAACCACTCAGTATTTGCAATCGGACTGTGCCATCGATTCTTATAGCAATAGCCCATCAACATAAATGACATTGTATGCTTTCCACATTACAGAAAACATATTACAAATAACGCTAATGACTACATCGAAAAACTAGACACATTTCAAGCTAGTACATATGTTGTTCAAGAAACATCAGAATTGCTTCTGTAATGTTTTTGCAAAACCAGCTATTTTTACAATTGTGTTCGTGGGATTTGACTCCAATTATATAAATGAGTCCAACTACTAGTGCTTTATAGAATTTCTAAGAAATAATTCACCATAAACTATATGTGCTTCCTGTTCTTTCAGGATTCCTAAAGATGAGATGATATCTAAGTAAATTAAAACAGCTGGTAAAATTGCTGAATTGTAAAAATTAATCATAGCTGAAGAAAAAGGGAAGCAGACACCAGCCAGAAAATTACCAATTTATGAACATTTCAGAAAACAGGCTAAATTGTGCAAGATCATCCTGATTACCCGAGTTCCATCAAGATTCTGCCGGTTGCATAATGTTGTGGAACATATATATTCTGTTGGCTTTTCGCAAGCCCTAACAGCTTCCAAGTGTCATCCAAGAATTAACCGAACATTCCTGTTTATCAAGTCCATAACAGACAGGAATGGAGCATGTGAAAGGTCTTTCATTGCATACAATACCACCATCGATTGTGCAAAAACCATATAATGGTAGTACCATGAATATGCTTCTGAATTCTAAGATTTACTTTGACCATTGCAAAGTCCGAATTTCAACCCTGACAAGAATGCTTGGAAAAATTGGAAAGATCCCTCTAACAATAATAAAATGTGACATCCAGTTTGAAAGCCCTTTTTGTCTATTTACCTGTTACTTTCTGATTCTCAAGTCGATTCACTGTTTGGTAGATGCCGAAATAACTGAATACGGATTAAAGAAATTCGAACAAATAACAAATCAAACTTTGAAATTCATTGGCCAGAATGATGAGAGAAGGAAATGAATTTGATCTTAAAATTCAAGCCTATTGTAAGAGCAGAATAATCTGTGTACTTCTCAACAGAAAATTCTTGCATAGTGATGGTTTGTTTCCTAGGATTGATAATGCTATTTGATAGATTGGTTCAAGTGAATATTGGAGTTTCCTTCAGAAATGAAATATGTAAATTAGGAGCAACTCCATACAGATAAGTTGAAATAAAGGACGCTCTTTGTAATTAACATTTAACATTCCAAAAGTTTAAATCAGTGCATTAAAATGTACTACAGTCACAAAAAAACAGCAGTTTAAATATTTTTTTTATGAAAATACTATAAACAAACAAGATTTACAAAACACTATAAATCATGCTTAAAAATTACATTCTGTCATAACAAAAAACATGTGTAATAAATCCTACCATAATGAATCACATTAAAAAATCATACATAAAATAAAAAACAGAATTAATATAATACTACCATGATCAACCAATAAATCAACCCATTAAACATCAACAAATGTTCAAATTTTATAGGGTAACATAAAAGATCATGCTATAACAAAAAAAAAAAGTAGATAAAATTATAATGTTTTAAGAAAAATTAAAGGAAAAAAAAATCATCAAAATGCAGTTACAAATAAGTTTTGTAGAAATAATTTTTGAGAGCACATTTTTATAAGTGTAATAAAAAGTAGTTTCATCTTAATTATTATTCATTTTTCAGCCTTTAATTCATAATATTTTTTTTGGAAACTAGTAATTAATTTTTTTCATATATTAACAATCAGTCAGCATTACTTGATTGGAATCAAAACTGAAGTTAATCTGTAAACAAATTCTGAAGATATTAAACTAATGTTTTACCATCAAGGGCACAAAATGTTATAAAACTGTTCATATGTTTATCAAAATTGAAATCGATCAATAAATAAATTCTGAAGATATTAAGATAATGTTTTACCATCAAGGACACAAAATGTAAAAAAAAAGGTAGGAAGAGAATTCTTTAAGAAACCAGGAAATAGGTGAAAAATGGTGTACAAATTCTATTTTGACAAACATGAAACAAGTCAAACAAATTAAAAATGTGTAATAGTAGAAACATCAGCATATTTCTACTATTACAAAGCATGGGCATATTTGTGGGAAGTGACAAAGATTTGATTGATAAACTGTGGGCATATTTCAATGTATTAAACAAGTAACTGCAAATGCACTTCAGAAAACACAACATTAAGCACATGGTTAAGGTGGAAAGTGACAAAGATTTGATCGATTTATCAAGAGCATACAGAAAGAATACTATATCAAGATGACCAAATAAATAAAAGGAGTTTCCAGAAATTAATTAACAGCTCTTGGAATCACTTATAGTCCCAAACAATTCCATAGTTAGCCCATAGGTCGTAAAACACTTCGGCCAGTCCTTCTTCAGTCTTTCTTATTCATGCTCCCATCACTGATTCTTGCACCCATTCACCCGTCTATATAGTGAAATTCCTTTCTATGTTGAAATGCAAGCTCACATATAATCTACTGAGGCACAAATACATGTTGCTGGATAACTGTATTGCACCAGTATTTCATCAATACACAGCGATACATGCTTATAAGTGATTCTTGTATGCATGAATACAAGTTGCATACTGAATTTTGCATACGAAATTCATCGAAATGCTTGTGTTGCTGTTGGGAGTTGCAATTGGAAGTCCTGTTTTAATGAGACAAAGAATATGATTCCTTTCAAATCAACTTCTTCCATTTGTGCCTCAAAAATGACTCCTTCTGCTACAACATAAACAAGAATAGGAAGAAAGAAAATCACAGGTGAAGTAGTTCTTTAGAATGTATTAACGAAGTTTAATTAAATGTTTTGAATCTAAATGACCTTTCAGATTATTTCTATTTCTAATACTGATAAACAGGATCTGGCCTCAGTGTTTTCACAATTCTTGAATTTTAGTATGCACCATGGCGCCAGTCCAAAAATCTGTCTTAGACTAAATTACAATAATATGGCATGGAGAAATTATCCAAAAAACATGTTATAAGCGGAAATTAAAAAATAAATATTAATTTTAAAAAAATGATTTGCACATCATCAAATACTCCACACAAATTTAAAAAATCATTACATAGCACGCAAAAATAACGCAGAACAAGCTAATAATATACAAGATAATTGTTATTCTTCACTAGTTGTAAGAAGATTTCAGTAAATAAAACTCATGCTAGTACAATTCAATACAATGAGGCAAATCATATGATTCAAAGTTACAGTAATCTTCTCAGTGACAATGTAATGAAACTTGGCTAATTCGATTTTTTTTTTCTGTTGCCCTGATTTTTTTTAAAATATTACCTGCAGTTTAAAATCTTTTAATTTTGAATTGTTTTCATCATATAAATACATCGGTATTTATTTGATAATAAAACTGCAGTAAATATTTTTTTTTTTAATTTCCTCAAGAACTTACAGTTGTACATAATATTCAATCAAATTATAAATAACAGAATTCTTCTTTAACGAAATGCATTGATTATGTTTGATGTCAATAGCTATGTTTAGTTTGAAGTTTTATTCCACAAATGTTGCATTCAAAGTGTTATATAATGTTAATAAGTGCTTAATCAAATATTTATTTATTGAAATTTTTTTGTATAGTATTAAATTGTATATTCCAAAAGAATCTTTAGTTATAAAAATATTTATTTATTAAAATCACTTTTATTACTTATTTATATGATGTTTAATGTTAAAAAAATCTTTAATGCTTCTTTTATTTTAAAAATTTTGTCATTTTCACTTGCTACAATGGATTTTTAATTCAATCTTTTAATAATTCAAACATTTATTGTAATACGCATCATTTTAAATTAGCCAAGTTTCACTATATAATAAAATATGAAATTCTAAAATACAGCTTTTGAACCGAGCTTTCAAAATAATAAAAAAGTGCTTACTAAAAAATATTTTAAAAAATTATTTGCAAAATTAACACAGAGCCACGTTATTTCAATTACAGTTTCAGTTTTTCAGAAGCAATTTTTGTCATTTCAGATTTCTTTATCTTCCCTGATTGAGTCTTTGGAAATTCTTTGACAAACATGATGTACCGTGGAATCTTGTAATGGCTAATCTAAAATAAAATATTTTCAATTTTATTCACCCTGTTAAACCAGCCAATTGATTCACAAACATTGAAATATTTATCCACAGAAATAACAGTTTGAAAGAGAGAGCAATAATTTCCGAATATTTAAAAAGGAAGTTAAGATTTCTGAAAATGAGAAATTCATGCAGCAAACAGACAGAAATACATTACATCTATCGATATTTTCATCTCATTTCAGAATTGATTTGAAAGCCAGCCATCTTTGACGACCAGATGGTTCGCTGACATTTATGCTTACTAAAATTTTAAATTCAATATTTTATGTAACTTGATCAGGCGTTCACTGTTTTACAGTACGATCATTATTTAAATCTAAAAGATTAATTTCAGAGTAAAGAGAAATGTCCAGGTATTTTTTCGACGGCTTGTACAAATTAAAATAGTGAACTAGAAATCCCTAAAAGGGTAATTAATTCCCGATTTCCTAACCGATACTGCCTTTGAACAGAGCTAAAATGACTTTCAAATTGAGATCATTTTTAAGAATTAAAGAACAAATAAGAAAATACGTTGACTTTGAAATTACCATTGTACATCAAAAATAATTATACAATTTGAACCTTAGCTTAATCCGGAAAAGTGAAGAAGCAGGTATAATAGTCACCTTTCCTTTACAAAATTCCTTGACTTCTTCCTCGGTGAGCTTTGCGCCTTCCTTCAAGCAAATCCACGCGCACGCCTCCTCGCCCATTCGATCGTCGGGAACGCTGCAGATCTGTAAAAGATTTTGAAAGTTCCTATTTCTGAACAAATTGCAGGGTGCTCCAATCATTTTATTAAGAAAATGTATTACAAAATGAAGAGCACATAACATTCTTTTTCATCATTTGACACACAAGGACATTATTAGTTGTGCGCAGCACATTGAGAACATCATATAGATGTCCGGCATCTTTGTTCGATCTCTTATCAAAAAACATAGGAAAAGAAACCAAGGTATGTTTTTCATCCATAGTCTAATAGTTTGAGTTTCCATCTTAAATCAATAAAATGCAACCTTTTCTTGAGAAGCAATCATTTTTGGGGGGTTTATTTTCTCTAGCACCAACTGGATACTTTATGCATACGTGATCAATTGAGTACAAAATATGAATTTGATTTTCATAGCTGGAGACTATTTAAAATAGTAAACTGACTTCCTGGACACCCAGTATGTTTTGAGAAAGCGTCAATTTTTCTTTGAGAGCCACAATGGGAAGGAGAAAAGAATGTGAGTTAAAGCACAGCGACAAAGAGAGAGAAGCGTATAGACGTCATTCTCAGCAAATGCTATGAAAAATCCTATCAAGATTAAAAAGCCATTTTGAAAACTTACTATCTCAAAGTAAGCAATAAATAAATAAATACCCGGATGCGTTTTACTCTTATTATATCACTATAGAGAGCAAAATATAAAGAGATTTTACTCATTTAAGTAATTTTCTTAAGAAACTCTAATATATGACAAAGTTAAAATAAATACATTATTTAATTCGCTTCAGATTCATCCAAATGCTCATTTTTTAAAACCTAAAATAACTAATGCGCGAATAATACAATATCTCCTATTCAATAAAATAATGAATTGTAAACACACACACACAGCTTTATTATTATTTATCTTTCAAGAGGTAAAATAATTCAGTTGCAAAAAAAAAAAAAAAAAAAAAAAAAGGCTTCATTAACCACAATGTCTCAGACTAATTCAAAAAGTTATTTGCAAATACTTACATGCACTTCCAGAATAGATGGATGTGTGTTCAAAAAATTTTCAACTTCCAAGGGATAGATATTTTCTCCACCGCGAATGATCATATCTTTGATCCGTCCGACGATTTTGATAAAACCGTATTCATTCATGCTTGCAAGATCTCTAGTCCGAATCAAAGAAAGATCGAAATGTTACACACAAAGAAGAATATTATCACGTGGCACATGTTACTTTCAAATTTGATTTTTGATGTCGAAAAAAAAATAATCTAGATATAAATATTGTCACTTTATAAAAATAAATTCTATGCTTAACTCCCTTATTTTAAAAACGCTTAAATGTACATGGAAAAATATTTAACAGCTTGAAAAATTAGTTAAACAATAAAAAAAAAAGTTTTAAAAATCCACCAGAAACATTCATTTTATAACATTTTGTAAAAATGATCAACTCCAAAAAAGTTTCAGAAATTGTACCTATTTCAGTTCTTTTAGTTGCATTAGTTTTTAATCTTTATACTTGAAGAGAGATTGAAAATTTTATCTTTATTTCACATTAAAAATGATTTTCTTAAATCATATTTAACTGTGACAGCATAAATAGCATAGGTCATAAAAAGTTATTAAATAAAGAAGTGAAAAAAAAAAAAACTCGCTTTCAAAACTTTTATTTTAAGATTCCAAACCATGTAAACCTTCCTTCTAGACCACTATTGTAAAATTACCAATTTAATTTTTTTCTAAATATTTCAAACGGTTCGATATCACAGCGTATGCTATGACCAATTAAGTTTTAAAAATGCTGTTGTGTCAGTGAAAGATTACATTACAAAATAAAAACATAGGCATAGATGTGAATGATGATGTTTTCAGAGCAGAGTTTGTGATATTGATAGAAATGAATCATTAGAATTATGGACTGCAAAAACTGAACTTGGTAAAATTATATATTAGAAAAGAAAACACCCCATCGAATACAAAATACTTGAATTTAGATACCGAGTTTCAAATTTTTCCTTTGAATACTAATCATATTGTTGAAAACACCTCTGCTGAAAAATCACAGTATGAAAATCAATCCACTTAACAAAAATATTTCAAATAATTCAATTCATCAATGTGTTTCATACAGCCAATTATATTTTAAAAGTCCATATCTCATCAATCAAAATTTCTACTGTGCAATTAAAATGTTCCCACATGATAACTTGATTTCCATGAAATTTTTATTTTTTGATAACAGGAATTTGAAAGCACACTATACAGGCAAACAAAGAGCCTTTCTCCACAAAAAATTAACTTAAAATTCAAAAAGCGAAATTCTTTCAGTATATAAATGACATCAATAATTTAACGATTTGTATAACTTTGGTGACACTTTATATAAAAAAAAAGTCAGGTACTGTAAAAAAATAACTATTATTGCAAATAATTTAAAAGTGCAAAGAAACAGAAGTTTCATTTCATTCATATGTTCTCCTCAAATATATTATGAGGAGAACGTGGGAACTATCACACGACAAATGAATAAATGTGGAGTCGTTTTTTACGCATATATATCTATTTAAAAGAAGAGGAGATGAACTTGAAAACGATTCAGTACAGCAAATGAAATTCCATCTTACCCTGTGTGATACCAATGCGTTTTGTCCAGAACTTGGGCGGTTTTCTCTTCGTCGTCCCAGTAGCCTAAAAATGTGTTATGTCCTCGGACACAAAGCTCGCCTCTGGCGTTCACTGGTAGTAGTTGGCCTTTGTCGTCAACAATCTTAACCTAAAATTTCATATATTTAAAACGTATCCAAAAATTAAAAAAAATCATGCATGTGAAAATACAAACAACAAAAAAGAAATGAAAAAAATAATAACACTACAAATTATAAATGGGAATACCGTACTGACAACACATTCAGACATATGGATGGCAGTAAATAATAGTATAGAAAGGCTAATTTGAATAGGACCATGATAAAAACAAACAACAGAATGAATTAAGCAAAAAGTATTTTCGATATAAATAATACTGTAGAATTATTATATAAAAGAAAATTAATTGAACACAAGAATTGATACTATCGATTCAGAAAACGCTGCAATTCGAGCTTCCGTGGAAATATATCAAATCTGATTTAGATACACAGGATGTTTATAACTAAAGTGACACTATTTAGATCCCTCTAGAACCTGCTCCGCCCTTCGGATTTGATATGGACCAGGGAAAAAAAAATTTTGCAAAAAAAGTTGAAGTTTTTGCAGTCGAAGTTCACTGTACCGTGCACATGACAGAGCCCGTTTTAAGACCTTGAGGAGTGAGAGTTTCAAAGAAAAACAGCCCGAGGATAAAATTAGCAGTAATCCACACCATGTAGCCAAGTAATCAGAATGCAGTGGTTGTTGGTGTAAGGCATTAGGAGATGAAGCACCCCCATAAGGAGTAATTTTGATTATTCAATGCTCCATTTAAAGAAAAGTGCACCTCATTTGACCATAGAATTTGCCAAGACCACGCGTCATTTATTCCCATTCTTTTCAAAAATCGGCAAGGAAATTCATAACGTGTTTAGAGGTCTTGAGGTTGCAGCATTTGCCCCACATTGATCTTATACGGATACCGTTTTAAAATGGATCGCAGAGTTTTTTGTACTGCTGACCAAGAAATGGCTAACTCACGTGACACTGATCGATCACTTTCTGAAGAATAGCTGGAACTGGAGGCTCTTTCAACCTAAGCAGTAGAGACTTCGACAGTTTCATTCGCAACAGGTTTCCGAACTCTTCTTCGTAATACACCCAAGTCTCCAGTCTCTTCAAATCATTCTTAGACATGGACCCTTTTTGCAATTAATTTAAATAGTGAAGCTAAACTATTGCTGCCGTTTTGATAAAACAGTTTTACCAGTAAAGCCCGATCTTTCTTCTGTAAGGGCATCATTAACAATGACAAAGGCAAGCAAAATTATTTTCGGGCTTTGACTGCAAGACCTTTTATAGGTTGAACTAATTTGCACAAGACATTTTTAAAAAATGTCATCTGCTGTTCAAAATGTTAACTATTTTATTAATGCAGAAATGCTTTCCCCATGGTCCATATAACATGTATACCAAGTTTTATCAAAATCCGACAGGCAGAACGGGCTCTGAATAGTGTCACTAATTATAATCACCTTGTAGTTACTGAGTACTTTTTATAGTTCTATCAGTCTCAACTTATAATAACTCAACTCAAATAATCAGTCTCAACTTCATTAAATATAATAAAATATATATTTTATTATAATAATTTATAATAAAATATATCAACTTCATTTATAATACTTGTTATGAAATGAGATGAACGAGTAAAAAGTTTATTGCCAAGGTAACATTTTTCTATATCAAAAGAATTGTTAATTTTCCCAAACACAAATCAGACTTATTAAAAAACAGTTAAAAAACATACATTTATTAATGAATAAAAAGTTTTTATATTCTATTTATTTTTTAGAATTTAATTCATAAATCTTTATTATAAATAATCTGAAATCTTGAATTTTTCTTAAAATCATTAACATATGGTATCCTTTGTATGGAATCGGAAATTAAAATAATTGATTAACTAAATTCAGAATGATTAAATTTCAAAAAAATCAAGGAAAATCTCATCTTAACAAACATGAAAAAGTCAAGTTAAAATGATCGAATAAAGACTGGCACATATGTCAAGCAGCACATAGTTATCTGCAATTTATAACTACTTAATTTACAAAACTAACATAAG
>JAPMOR010048656.1:113674-129393 GCA_026543865.1 Argiope aurantia | reverse complement strand
AGCTAAATTACTGATTATATAATTTTTTTTTCAAGTATAATTTTATTACTTTGTTTCAAGATTCAAAAAATAAAATTATTAGTAAAATGCTTATTTTTTTTATCAAAATATATAAATAATTGTTAAGTATGCAATAAAATATAATTTTAATATAATAAAAATCTATTTTAACATAACAATATGCTAATATTGATTTTAATAATAGCTAAAATACAATATAAATATTTTAAGATGTGTTGAACTAATTATTTCTAAAATCATTAATTCTAAAAATTTATTTTTATTCATTACTTTATTTACTGATAAATTATGTTTTAATTGTCAGTTAGTTTTTATTCTGAATTAGGAAATCTGATATTTTATTGAATTATTATTATTATTATTAAGCATTCTCTTTATTTTTTTTGTTACTGTTCATTAAAATTAATATTTGATTAATTATATTTTAGCTTGTTGAAAAATTCATCAATGAAACATATCTTGAAAGATACAATGAAGTGCCAAGTGATTCAGTCGTGACGGTGATTTTCTCGCTGATGGTATCAATCTTCTGCCTTGGTGGCATGCTTGGAGCTCTGGGGACAGCTTATTTGGCTGAAAACTTTGGTAGAAAAGGTGGTCTTCTTCTGAATAATGCCTTTGTATTTGTAGCAGCTGCACTGATGGGCTTTGGAAAAATGGCCAGATCTTATGAAATGTTGATTGCTGGCAGATTTGTAATAGGCCTTAATTCTGGTAAGTTATTTTAATCCAATAATACTTACTATCTTATAAATAGAACAGTTGCATTATACTTTAATCATTCAAGTTTATAAATGTGGAAGTAAGGAATAACCATACTCTATTGCCTATTACTTGCAGAAATTTCGTATATTTTATTTCAAAATATGAATAGCATATGATTCAGCTGCATATTATAAGATGTCATTGATTTAGTATAAATTTGTCATCTAAACATATCAATAATTTAAATAATTTAATTAGAAAATTATTATTCAGTGGACAGTTAAATTTCATTTCCGTGGTTAAGTCTAATGCATTCTACATTTTTTTTTTCATTTGTCTAATAAATTATTATGAGTTCCAAAATATCTAAATTATTTTCATCTAGCATACCAAATTTTCCCATTAATCAGATTTTAAAGTGCAAATAAGCTTCTTATCTTGAAATTTTTTAAAAAATAAATTTAATATTAATTCAAGAAATTAGAAGGTAATCTTTAAAAAAATTTTATATTGTGCTATATTTTTAAAAAATTTTTTGATATGTATCAATAAAGACCCTTAATAAAATTTCACTAGTTCTTCTGAAATTTTCTAAGAAGTTAAGAATTTTACTTTGGTTATTTTAATCATGATATTTTTAGAAAATTGAAAGGAAATTTGCTGAAATCTATGCTTTAGATGAAGTTTGGTATGAAAAGACTAATGTAATAATTAACTTCCTTCAGAAGATTTTATTGAAAAATCTAGATATATTTTCCACTTTTATGCTTTTTGCCTTGAATTCCTTGATATTTGCAGCATTCTGTTTTGTATTAAACTGATTCATCTGCTGTTTACAAAGAAAAGATCCATATGATAAATAATCACTGAATTGATTTCAAGTGGGTTATTTTCCTATTAAAAAAAATGAAAGACTTCATATGAATTTGGAGAATATTTTTAAAGTAAAATTTTCATGCCATATAACAAAAACATTCATTGGATCATTTGTAAATCTAAAAAGTAATGATATATTTGTCCAAATGTAAATGTTTTTATATACCTTTACAATTTCCTAAATGATTCACATTTTATAATTTTTGAATTAAATAGCAAATCATACTGTATATTGTTATTTATTCTATCTCCATTATATATAATTCAGATAAGTAAATTTTTAATAGGTTTAAATGCTGGCTTGTCTCCAATGTATCTGACAGAAATATCACCTGTACATCTGAGAGGAGCAGTAGGAACAATATATCAATTGATTATAGCTTTCACTATTCTTGTATCTCAAATTCTGGGCATGCCAGAAATCCTTGGTACTGAAGGTGGATGGCCAGTTCTCTTTGGTATTATGTTTACATATTTACCCTTTCAAATATCTTTTTAGTATTTACAAAATAAATTACTAAATTTTTTTAAATAATTCTTGTTAAATTTTCAAGGCATTTTAAGTATGGTTGATATATGTATGTGTTTTTATAATAACTCTTGCATTCTTAAAATAGATATATTCATATTATTTTCATTACACCAATGTATCTAAATAATATTTATTTTACAAGAATCTGAAGCCTGTTTCTGTTCTGTTTTTAAAAATTATTTTATCTGCTCTTGATTAGTCAGTTGATTCACCAAAAATATTGCTTTACAAACTGTTAAATTATTGATAAAAAATACACAACTATTTAAAATTGTATACTTTTTTGTTTAGCTTTTGTTTTGTTTTTATAAGACTGAAAAATGTAAATCTAAGCAAAAATGGAATTTATGCAAAAATGAATTATTTGGAAAGCAGCAGAAAGAAAAACATGATGTATAAAAATAGGCGCCAGTGCTTAACAGTGTTACTATATTGCCAACTTTGAATGATTACTGCCTCAAAATTTTCAATTTGGCTTTAAATTTAGCCAAATATATCATTTTAAAAGAACTACCTGAATTTGCAAATAATAACTTTTATAAAAAGTAAGGTTTTTTTTCCCCCCTCCTTCATTGGAAAATGTAAAAAGAAAGAAACCTGAATTATAATAATTTTGAAATTATAATGTTGGTATAGGAAGGAAAAATATTAGGCAATTCCTATATTTCTTGATTTACGATTTAATAATTTTGTTAAACTAAATGTTTTATTTTAATCAATTATGTTGTGTGTGTGTGGGGGGGTGATATTTAGTTTAATGATTAATTTTATGAACATCAGCTCTTCTCATTTATGTGAACATGCTTATTAATAAGGTTACTATCTTTTCCTTCCTTTAGGTTTAATAATTGTTCCTGCTATTTTCATGTTAGCCACATTACCTTTATGCCCAGAATCTCCAAAATATATCTTAATATGTAAAGGAAAAGAAGTAGCTGCTCAGAAAGGTAAGTTTTTCTTTTTTTTAAATCTCAGTATAAGAAATGTAAAGGCTTCAGGAAAATTTCTAAAAGACCATTATCTCAAATTTGTAAAAATTTCCATTTTAATTTTTAAATTCTTCAATTTAAATGTTTTTAGAAATTTCCTAATCTGATATCATTATGATCGATTCTGATTCTGCACTATGAGAATCTTATTCAGTCATGTCTCAAGAGAAAAATTTATAATGGTTTTTTCAAGAATTCATTACACAGAAAATTCATTTAATATATTTTGAGTAATTTTTTAGCTTAGCTCCATTTTTATAATGCAATTTTTTTTATTGTTAAAAATTTTTTCTTTTAGTAAAACTTTTTTTTTCTAAAATTTTTTCTTTTTTATGTGAATGAATTCTCTCTCGCTATTTTATAAAATATAAAGCTTCAAAATTAATAAGCCATTTAGCAATAAATAAAAGAACTTAAACTCCTGAATTACACTGTAGTTTTCTTTTAACTTATGCTTTAAGTCTAAGTGTCTACTGAGGTCAATATGTCAAGGAATGCATCCAAATGGATGAAAATGCAAGAATATTTCGGCTTATGTTGAGTGATCCTCATCAAATGTTTGTAAATTTTTTCCCTCCATTCATGCAGTTTTTTTTTTTCTTTTTCCCCTCCATTCATCCAAAATTGCAAGATTTTTGGTTGAAAGGCTTTTGAGTACCATCACTCAGCCTGGGCTTGCACTCTTGCATTTTCAATTGTTTTAATCCATGAAGAGATTTCTCAACAGCCAGAAGCTTGACTCGGATGACAACATTAAACATGCTTTGGCTTTAAGGCTTTCTATGAGACCAGAATTCTCAAATTGATCCAGCATTGTGGCAAATGCTTCAACATGAAGTTAAAAAAATAATAAATTGGTAATATTTTCATTTTTGTTTTATAGTGTCATGTATTGCATTCTTTTGAATTGTGTTTGAAATTGTGTGCAATGCTACTTTGTATGATGACGAAATATGCAACAAATTGTGCTGCTTTCTCTTGATGATATTTATTTATTTTTGTATTAATTTTGTTTTATATAAAATTTATGGACTTTATTTAGCTCTGAAATGGTTCCGTGGCACTGGCGATGTTCACTATGAAATGGATGAAATGCGAAATGAATCGCAGGAATTAAAAATGGTACCAAAAGTGAGTATTTTTTTTATATTTGAATTTTATTATATTAATTTTTCATAAAATTGATCACCATATTAATGAGTTCAAAAACCTACAGGTCACACTGAAAGAAATGTGGGGAAATGTTGTGCTGCGTAAACCTCTAATCATTGCTGTAGTTGTTATGTTATCTCAGCAGTTGTCTGGTATTAATGCAGTAAGTATATTTCATTCAGTAATGTTTATAAAATATTTTTAAATCTATTTTTAGATGTTATTAGTAATTACTTCTTGCTTCAAATCTGTAAACATCAATTAAGTTTTAAACTTCAATTTTAATCATATAAATGCAATAATTAATATTTTTTTTTCAAATAAAGATACTAACTTTTTTAGTTAATCCAAGACTTTTTAAAAACTGTTTTAAGTTTTAATTATGTAATCTTCTATAATATAATTCCATAAAGTTATTCAAAATATTATAACATATATTAACATGCTCATTTTTTTTTCATCTTGAGTATTTTATTTTGAATTATTTATTAGTATCTTGTGAAATATATTTCTTTAATGAAAGAATGTATTCAATAGCATCAAATCTAATGTAAATATTAAAATGGATTCCCATTTCAATGAATGAAAGATTTTATTTAATTTTAATTCATTAGGGTGTCCCATAAGTTTCTTTCCTATTTCTAATATGATATGAATACATGATATTAACTGTTTTAGATATTATTTATTTTGTTATATAAGAACCCTTTTGCTCTATTACCTTCTTCCATCTTTCGGGAAGCCTTATTATACCTGCTTTCTAAAACTGTTGTGCTATGGGCAAGAAATAATCCTCGAGGTGTGGTTTTCTTTCCTTGATTTGATTTAAAGCGCTTATCCCAAAAAGAATTTTTTAAGGACAGAAAGAAGTAATAAACACATGGAGCGAGATCTGGAGAGTATGCAGGATGTGATAAAACATTCCAATCAAACTGTAAGTGCTTCTCTTTTACGACTAATGCAATACGACTAATGTCTCTCGTTGTCATAATGAAAAGCAACGCCTCATCGTTTCATTAATTCTGTCCGTTTTTTTGCTATGGCAGCTTTCAATTGATCCAGTTGATAACACTATTTCGTAGAATTTATTGTTTCATCTTGAGGGAGGAGCTCGTAGAAAAGTATGCTTTTCCAATCCCACCAAATAGACAAAAGAACTTTTTTGGGGTGTAGCCCAGCTTTGACACAGTTGAAGGATTGAACCGATGACGTGGATGGCTAATAGACAAGCCTGCATGTGTGCACAAGTAGAGGCAGATAAGACCATTCATAGCACAATGAGAAAGAAACTTTTACGGCACCCTAATAATTAAAATTTGATAAATTGTTTGAAAACTAACTTTCCACATAAGATATGACATTTTTTTTTACCATTTGGATATATTTATCAATATGCTACAAATAAAATCTAAGGAAATTGATTACCTTTTATCTTATTTTTTTGACAATCAATACCATATTATCTATTTTAGTTAATTTCTTTAAAAAAAGCTGTTGAAATTCAAAATTTATATACAATTGCATTATGATTTTCGTTTCTTCATCTAATTAAGTAATGAGGTGTGTGTGCATGCTGTTAAAATGTCATAGTAAGAAAATGAAGAAATTTTTGTAAGAAATTAACGTTATTTCATAGTAGTGTTCAGCTCAAATTAATTAAAATTGTTATCAGTAGGTAACATAATCACCAAATGTTGATATGTATTTTATAATTATCAAACTAAGTTTGCATATTGGAGTTTTTATTTTTAAATATGTCTCTTATGTCATTTCCTTAGGTTATTTTTTACTCGACTTCAATTTTCATCACTGCCGGACTGTCCAATCAATCAGCTATTTATGCTACATTAGGAATGGGAACTGTGAATGTGCTTATGACAGTTGTTTCTATGGTTTTGGTGGAAAAGGCTGGAAGAAAAACTCTTCATCTTACGGGGCTAGCAGGAATGATGGTTATCACTGCATTGCTAACATTATCTCTCGCTCTGACTGTAAGTAAAATTATTTTAATTTCTAATAATAATTCTCATATCATCTTATCAATCTCAACAAACATAAATCTAATTTTAAAGCAGTTTTTAGTATACTTTGCAAACAAAGGCAAATTTGATTATAATTATTTTTAAAAAATTTAGGAATTTTTTCAGATTTTAGCTTTGTTGTTGTGTTTATATATAAATATGAAACATAATAATATATTTTCTGAATTAAGAAATATTCTTTGATTATAAAAGTAATAAAAAACATAGTTGTGAATTTTATATGAAATTAATATTTGTTTTGACACTCAGTCTTTTGGTAGTCATTTTAAAATATCTTGTATCTGCTTTATAATTCTGAACAAATTATAAATTTTGATATGAAGTATTCATTAACATTGACACATTGTAATAGCTTTTATTTTATATTTCAGCCACAAGCCGAATGGTTGTCATATGTCAGTGTATTTTGCATAATTGGGTTTATAATATTATTTGCCAGTGGACCAGGTGAGTTTATTTTTAAGATCAAAGCTTAATATTTCTATGATTAAGAAGTAACCTTTACAGTTGTTAACAGATATGAATATTTAAATGTTCATATTTTGCAGTTTCTTAATTTTACTAACAATAAATTCTGCAATTCAGTTCTGATACTTTCAGATATTTCATTAAATTATGACTAGCAATAAAAATGTGTAGCATTTAGAAGGAACGTCTGATTTTTGTAAGTAATTTTATGTTGAATTGCCTATAAATAATCTTCTTGTGATATAAAAGCATGGAATCTTATTTTTAAGTTCATATTTACTTAAAGTAATATAATCTATAAATTGCTTGTTTTTATTTTGTTAC
Organism: Argiope aurantia; assembly: GCA_026543865.1. Classification (NCBI taxonomy): domain Eukaryota; kingdom Metazoa; phylum Arthropoda; class Arachnida; order Araneae; family Araneidae; genus Argiope; species Argiope aurantia. The sequence continues at coordinate 122,284 of JAPMOR010048656.1, read as the reverse complement.
ATCCGTTTCTTTTATCCATTTAATTATAATTTGTAAATAAAATTTTGGACATAGAGATGAGCAAAAAGCATCTAAAATACATATTCTGTTTTCTGGTACTTGTGTATTAATCGCATTCCAGCAATTAATCGTCAAATCTCTTGCATTAATGGATTTTTCATAGCTATTTATGGCAGGCAATAAATGATACACAAGCACTGGATTTCTTTAATATTCTACGAAGCATACAACTCGTGCAGAACTCTGAAAATGAACACTTTGTGACATTTGCACCTTGCTCAGTACCCACTATTTTATGCAAGCTTGGGAAAAGAGTTAATATCTTTATTAGAGAGTATTTGTGGTCTCTTATTGGTTTAATGTTGGTTTTAGATTTATTAATGGTATTAAGGAAACAAAAAAACCAGTTGAAAACTGAAATAAGAAATTTGTACATTCTGTTCTTTGTCATTATAATATGTCTGTATATGTGTAATATATGAAATATTTTTAAATGTTTATAAATCATCTATATGAAAATAAGAATGAATTAGATTTTTCTTATTTTCATATGAAATTTTTAAATCATGTGTTTTTAAAAATACATTTGAGTTAACTTTTTAAAATATGCATTAAACTTGGCAAAATTAAAGAAAAAAATTAAATAATAAAAATATATTGCCTTTCCCAGGATCCATTCCGTGGTTTTTGGTAGCAGAACTCTTTGGTCAAGGAGCAAGACCATTGGCTACAAGCATAGCTGTTTCTGTAAATTGGTTGGCTAATTTCGTTGTCAGTCTTGGATTTTTGCCCATTGTCGTAAGTATTATGCCCTTTAATTTTATTCTTTTTAAATAAAATCTCTACTCTGATCTTGGCCTAAAAAATGGAATTTTTGAACTACTTGACTCAGACATATAGATTCAATTAAAAAAATGCTTTAAATTACAATATTGTTTTATAACATAAAAGTGTTGTATTTCATATTGTTTTAGTCAATAAATGAAATGTTAAAAAAATTATGTTTTATGTAGTCACTCAGTTCTATTAGTGACATTAGAAAAAGATTACTGGCTCACAAACATTTTCAGTTTTAAAAAATTCATTCAGCTGGAATTGAAACTGTCCAAATTATTTGAATATCATTTAGACCATTTCAATGGCTGAATAGATGAAAATCAGCCAATCAAAATAAAACATTTCTTTTAAACAGTCATTCATTGGTCTAAAATATTGAAATTCAATTGTTTGTCTGTCTTGAGTGCAAAAAAAGAAAAAAAATTGTTTAAAACTCTCGAGGTATAATTATTTTATTAAATATGGTGAAGAGAGACTGTAGGGGGGGGGGGGGATTTAGACAGTGTATATTTTTCAATAGTAATTGCAAACAACATTCTATATTATGTATAAATTATTGGTCATTTAGAGTCATTCTGTAAATGTTGATCTGAAGTGGTTTTAAATTAAGCTTTAGGTCATAATTATAATGGATATTCTATATGTTTTAAGTACAACTTCAATCTATGGTATATAGTAACCATTATTGTATCAGTTAAATTTTACATTTTTTTTAACCTTGAATACAAAGCTTTTTAAATGTTTTTTACTTATTTTTTTTATTTGTGCTCATAATTTCCGAATAAAAAATTGGTTCAATTATGATGATAGCTTAAATTATATGAAACTGCAATAAAAATTATACAAGGTTATGTCAATTTCGTTAGCATTAACCCTTAACTGGGGAGGTCAAATTTTAGGACTTGACTGGGGAGGTGCAGTCTACGAGACCACATTTCATTTACATTCAAATTAAATTTTCTAATGAATGTATTAGTATGAAAAACTGCCAATATATTTTGCAGATATTTTTCTTGATATATAGATATGTTTTCGAAATTTTTCAAAATATATTATCATCGAAAAAAGTAAATTCGTTGGAACATGCATTTTCTTCTCGAATTACATGTTGCAATAAATGATATTCTTGAAAAAGCATATTACTTTTTACTTTTTAAATCATATTTATTTTTACAGTATATGAAGGTATATAGAAGACAATATAATGTAAAATTCAACAATTATATGAAAAATAAAAAAATAAAAAAAAGTGAGTAAAATTGGCCTTTTTTTTTTATCTGCTGGTGTGACTTTCATAGCACGGTTTTCTAGGGCATTTTAAACATACAGGTAAAGAACTAGTATAAAAATCAACCTATAAATTCTGTATATATATCTCTTGGTATATTAATATATTTTATAAATTTTTCAAAATACATTATCACTAGAAAAATTATGTTTGAACCATACATATCAAAATCAGTTGAATGCAAACTTTCATCGAAAAACTGTTCTGCATAATTATCCTTATCACTAAAATCACTTTATGCTTCATTTAAAAGTGTCTGGAGCACTGCTTCATAATAGGATCAGTAAACTGGATGATATTTCGGGGCTCAAGTTTTAGCGCCATCTGCTAAGCCTTGTTTATCACTGGGACACTAACAGGGAGGTGCGTAAAACAGTTTAAAAAATATTTTATTGAAGGTCACAAAACAGAAAGCTAAAGGGTCAATCTATTCAATTGAGCTAAAAATAGAAAAGGGGTGACAGAAAATCCATCGCTAGCGGTCTCGCAGTCCGCACTTCCCCAGTTAAGGGTTAATCAATATTCTTTAAAAGATTATTTTTATTGAATTTTTTTTTCCAAATTATGAGACATTATGAATTTCTATTTACTTCATTATGTAAAGCTTATTTTCATATATAAACTTAAAGGGCAATTTTTAGTAAATTGATGAAAGTATATATATATATTTCTTTCCTTCACTTTCCATCTACATCTGAATTACATGGCATAAGATTAAATCGTACACAATTTTAAAAAACTGAATTTATAATTCATGAATTACATCTTTGATATGAATGAAATCAGTTTCTCAAAATCATTTAATCAAACAATTGCCATGCATGTGATTGGATTCATTTTTATTCTTGATTGCTTTTTTTATTGCTTTACTGTAATCATTTTTTTGAATTCTATTTCCATAGGAATCTATTGGTGAATACACTTTCCTCATCTTCACTGCTATTCTAGCAATGTGTTGTTTGTTCACTTACAATAGAGTGCCTGAAACAAAAGGTAGAACTGTTGAAGAAATTACAGCAGAATTTAGAGAAAAATCTACGAATTAATATATTTCTGGATGGAAAAACTGCGTTTCTCGTATTTTTATTTTTACTATGAAACTTTTTTTCAAATGGCTGTCTTTTAAAAAAGAAACTTTCTTGTAGAACTTTATCTTTCAAATTCATATGGTATTATTCAATGAACTTGAATATATGTTTTATATGGATATTATATATATATATATATATATATATGAGAGAGAGCAATATCTATATGATAAATTTATAAGAATTCCAATCTCATTGTATATTTTCTGTTTTAAACCCGTCTTCTATTTGTATTTTACATATATTTAATCATTTTTCATTCATATTTTGTGTAAATAATTGTTCTCATCATGTTTAAATATTCATTTGGAATTAAACTTTTTCTATATAACTGGCATTCCATTTACTGTTATTGTGTCTGTCGGTCTATAGTGTGCGTGTGTGCAGAGCAATTTATCTCATTTTCAACCATGAAATTTGGTAAACAGACAATCATAATAATGATTCTATGCCCCAAATTTAAAAATTTAATCAAGAAAAAATTATTTTATACTTTTAGTCATTTTGAGTAATTTTTCTCATCTATCAAAAAAAAAAAAAAAAAAAACGCGTTTTAGGAATGTCTGTCTGTGAACACGGTAATACAAAAACTCTTTCAGCTAGATGAATGAAATTTGGTCTATGGACTTAACACCAAAGTTTGTAGATTTTTTTCAATGTTTGGACGAAATCCATTCAAAGGTAGACTGGCTGCTCGCCTGTACAATCCCAAGGGAACATTGTAACTAGAAAACGCGAAGAGATAAATAAAATTTGGCACGCAAGTTAAGCATCTAATGTGTATCTATTACGAGTTTGGAACCGAATCTGTCATGAGGTTCATTGTCTGTCGGTCTGTACGTTTGCATGCATGTAAATGCGATAATTTTAAAAATGTACTAACTTAGGTAAATGAAATTCGGTTCACAGTTTTAGCATTCAAAGTATACTTTTTTTATATATATTTTAAACTAAATCTGTCCAAGAATTAACCATCTGTCTGTTTGTATTTTTGCATGCATGCAAACACATTAACTCAGAATGCAATGACTTTATTATGAAATTCTGTATATGATCTTGTGACTCAAACGTGGATCCATCCCAAATTTTTGTTTCAATCCATCGGGGGAAAAAACCGCCTCGAAGACATTCGATTTTCTGACATCTGCGTGTTTATCATTTTCCAGCTATTAATAGCTTTAAAAAGTCGCCGTGCTAGATTCTGAAAAAACATTTAATTCATGTCTAACTGTGGTATTTTATTGCTATTTTTAAGAAATAGCGTGCAATTAAGTACCGGTTTCTTTATTATAAAACATTCCATTCTCAAATGTGGGACTCTGAAAATAAAAATCTGAGTGCTCATGTTATTCACGATCTTCTCCAAGATTCACAATTTCATACGACGCAAGAGGGGATTAATCCCTTAAAGAATACGCAAGAAAGTTTATGAATGTATAAGAAAAAAAACTGAAATGCAATCATTCATCAAAGAGTCTCCGTTACTTTCAAGTAGTACGGAAGTCTATAGTAAAAATATGTTTACTCCTATTGCACGAGACTAATGAAATAAAATTTTAAAATAACTATAAAGATAAAGAAAAAGAGAAAAAAGTGGTAGACGGTCTTTTAAATTTAGAAGGGTTTTCTATAACTAAAAGTGGGTTTACTCTCTGCCAGTTATGAGATTCCAATAAGATCATGCTTACGCAGAAGGAAGATTGCGCGTGCGCTACTAGAGCCACTATCTACATTAGCTGCTACTACTAAACTAGAGCCACCTACTATGCACCACTATAACAAAATAAAGAACACTCGTCTCGACCGTACAAGTACTTACTACTGTACAGTTTCTGCACATGTGGGATCTTATTGAGTATATTGTAACTGGTTGAATGCAAACCTTACTTAACAACCATCTGTATAAACAGAAACAATCACGACATCAAATGTTTAAGTTGAAAGCCACAAATGCACAGAAGGAGGCGCTTTAATTTTTAATTGCCAAATATTCTAGTATCGCAGTAATCTAGTATTGAGGTTTCAACTTAAGGATTGGAGGAATTTTATCTGTACATCCAACACACTAACATATCCTTCATCACTTTCTCATATACGGAAAATATTGTAAATGAACTCGAAAATATGGCATATTTATTTGTCTCGCATCACTTGGAGTACGGAAAGTACACTTTTGGAATTACCTCTATCTATCTGTGAACTCTAAACAATTCAGCAACGCTTTGAGCAAGACAGCTGAAATTTGGTATATGGCCTTTACACCAATTTTGTAGGTTTGTATCAAATTTTGAACGAAGTATATTCACATGAAACTTATTTTATTGTATGAATACAAGTGAATACAAATTAGTACAAGATGTAAAAATATAGATAATAAAATTTGATACATAGTAGATCTCTCATTTGAAAGGTAGATTCGTTTCAAAATTTGAACCAAAGTCTTCAAGAACTTGAACACAGTTTAAGCATCTAAAGGGCTGATCTTTATCAAATTTTGAATCAAATCTATCAAAAGATGATCGTCTTTCTGTCTCCACTCTCTCATTCATGTTGTTTCTAATTGGCACTTGTCATAGACGAGCCCACTGACTTTAGAAGTCAGTGATTTTAAGCCAAAGGTGCGTCTCTTGTTTTTTCAGCAGCGCCATCTAGGGCCAAGAGTGCGACTTAGCTATACACACGCCACAACTCTTTTTACGAGGCGGACTTCATTCATGCATTTCATTCATAGTTCGTAATTTAGACCTGAATCAGAGAACGATCGCCTCTGATCCAGTACCCCCAGTAGTATTACTCTCGACATGGAGGACTTTGTGACCACGACAGATTTATACGTACGCCAGCCACCACACACGGAGAGTCTTCAGCCGGCGGGTTCGAACTCGCAACCCAACTTCTCATCCATGTAAACGCGATAGCTCAAAAATGCAACGAATTGATTAAACTGAATATTGTACGCAATTTTAGCATGTATAATTCTTATCAAATTTGGAATCGTAACCGTCTTAAGATTAGCCGTTTATTGTTATATTTTTTAGTAAGAGTGCAATCACCAGATAATTCAAAAACTAAATTACTTAAATAAACAAAATTCGGTACGTGCTTTGTTGTTAAGATATTAGTTCTGTGTCAGTTTCTGGTTTCGATGGAAAAATCAGTGCCCAAATCCGATATTCAGTATTCTTTACTAAACTACGAAGCGCAAAATTATTTAGTGAGGCAATATGAAAATTTATATCCGAGCACTTGGACTTATTCAGAAACGCTTTTGTTTTAGTTATCTTAACGTCACGTTTTGAAAGAAACACTAGAGCATATTTTGGTCGGACCTCGTAATTTTGAACTGCTGTCAGATGACGAGGAAGACCTCTGAGCTGGAAGCCCCTCACCAAAGCTACACAACATACCAATGGGTGGAGGTTTGGCCCTGGCGAATTTTATGTGCACCAGACCCGCTTTCACCGTGGTTCTTCGGTGGAATCTGGTTTCGAACCTGAAACCCTCCAGTTCCAGGGTTAAGACCGTAACACCAGTCCTCCGCGGCCTGTTCCAAGATAGGAAATTTCTTAGCGAGTATGCGAGAAGGTTTCGGGGAGACAACTCGCGCTTACTTTTCGTTATACATACTGAAATATAAAATCTCAGTACTGAAATAAAATAAAAAAATCTTCACCATCTAATAATTTGCATATTTTACAAAGAATCTAATTTTTAATTAACAAAATACCGAATAGATTGATTAAGTTTGCATCTTATACATCAAATATTTATCGTTTGTCTTATTTTTTACGACTTTCATGCATTTTATATATTTATAATCATTACTAATAAGAAATAATTTTATATACTTTCATATTAAATTATTTCTCATTTGATAAGCCTTAATATAATAAGGATTTTTTTAATTGAAATGTACAGATATTTATACAATGATATCAAAATTCGAAACAGTCGCTTCATAAAAATAAAATGTAAAAATATATGTTCATGTAAATTCAAAATATTGTTACAAACCTGCAATTCGGCTTCCCAGCATAGTTTGTTCCATTAATGGAAAGAAAGTTTTACAGTCATCTGAATGGGACTAGCGCGTTGGAGGTCCCAGAGCTTGGCGACCATTTGGCGACTTGGCGACAAATTTGGCGACTTTGGCGCCAAAATAGATAATACCCGAAACTTCGAGAATTTTCCCGATCCGTCCAGTAGGAACCGAGATACGTCTAGAACGTTCCTGATTGGTTGAGAGGCTTTTAGCCCCGCCTCCTGAGACCTATAAAAGGGGCTACAACTGCCAGAGAAGTCAAGTCGGAAGGAGACGACAGGGGAGTTTGAGAGCAGCGAAGTAGTCCGAGTTCGGAGGTAGAAGCCAGTAGTCGGAGAGATGACGGAGTAGTCCGAAGACGGAGCGGAAAAGCCAGTTGTCCGAGTTCGAGAGCAGCGAAGTCAAGTCAGTAATCCGAGCCAGAGTCGGAGAAGTAGAAGACGGAGGAGTCGGAAGCGACTGAGGCAAGCTAGTGCTGAACTGAGCTGTGCGCTACTGTCTGCGGTAGATTCTGGTTGTATGCTACACGGCTCGGGTGAAGATAATCGTCTTCTGTGCTGTATATAGTTGTCGCTTTGTGCTGTCCTGTGTGTCTTCGTGTAAATAAACGTCGTTTTTATTCTACTTCTGCCTACTGATTGAGCGTTCTACACACCATATAACTTCCACTATCCAAACGAACCCCGGTAAAGAAAATTTCGCAACAATATTTTTGTAACCAAATTCATTTAATAACTCGAAAAAGCCAGGACATGCTTGCGATTTTTAATATAGCAAATCTTATTTGAACAAAAAAGTCTATTTGCATAAAGTAACACAAAATGAATTTGGACTACATAAAAATTTTAAAGGATTTTATTCCCTCCCCCCTTTTCAGTTTTTTTTCCCTATATATAAAGCGTTTTTTTTTTTTTTTTTTTTTTTTTCGTCCCTTTTATCCACAAAACTAAATGGAAAGTTTCCAAAAGAAATACCAATCCTCAACTTGGGTTTTGAAAGAATGATAAAAGTGAGATAAAAGAAAATAAACTGTATTTATTTATTTATTTTGTAAATTATATAGTACATTTAAATGTAGTTAAATACCATCAGAAAAAAATAATAATAAAAAAAAAACATTTCGCATTTAAACCAATTTTTTTTAAATCCAAACCCACAATTGAAAGAAAGAAATGTTGGTTACCGCCTAGTTAATGACAGTTGGTTCCGCAACAATATATATAATTAATAATATATATAAGTATCCAACCAATAAATATAATTACAATTGCATTTGGCTAAATAGAAAAATTTCAATTTCAGTTAGGCGGTAATTCCAATCAATTTTCTGGTCCCTACAATTTTCGATTAAGATA
>JAPMOR010048656.1:76376-113664 GCA_026543865.1 Argiope aurantia | reverse complement strand
TGAATGGTCTGGTCTGTAGAGCGCCAACACACACACACACACACACACACACACACACACACATTGAGCTTTATTATAAGTATAGAGTATAGATATAGACATATAATAAGGTCTCCAGAAGTTGGTTTTCCGTCTCGATTAAAACAAAAATGGACGATTCTCAAACTCAGGTAAACCTGTTTACATGGCTTTGTTGAAATTTATGCACATGTTTAGTGTTTGATATATTATTTTAATTAATCATGTTTTCCTTATGTTTTTAGACTTTTAAGGATTCTTGGCCTTTAGATGAAAGGGAAACAGAAGCTATAATAGATTTTCTTTCGGTTCAGTCTCAGTTTTTTAGAAACGACCAGGATTTTGACTCGGTACTTAAACATGGCGATGTGGTAGATGAAATTTCGGAGGATAGTCCGAAAGAAATTTTAGCAATGCACGAAACGTCCTCAAGGAATAGCGATGATCCACAACAGCAGGTAATCGCTGCCTTAATTTTTTTTTATTCTTAATTTGAAATATATTTTTCAGATGTGAAACCAGATGACATACATTACTTTTGAGGATAGGAGAAAGAAAAGACAAAACAAAAGTGAAAATCCTCAATGAGCTAGTAATTAATTTCTTAAAACGACTAATAGCTTCAAAAATTAATGCTATGTAGAATTAAATGTTTGATAATGTGGCTTATAAATTCATGTTATTGTCATCATGCCAATTTGCATCATAATGAAAGTAAAAGCATTCTCGTCCATTACTGTATTAACAATGAACCTATATAAAAGTTTCTGATTATCTTCATAAACATTGATGCATATATACTTGTTTTTCTTTTCTTATAAATTAATGTAATGTTGCAATGGGAAGACAAATGCGTATAAATTCCTCCATGTTTTAACCTGTTAACGTCCATCTTAATTTACAGTATATATTTTAATAATAAATTCATTTTAAATTATGATAAGAATACTGAGATAAAGGCAATTGTAATAAAATTAATTTCAGAATTATTATTTTTTTCCCCATTTTTTCTTTCTTTTTTTGTTTATTAATTTTTTGCTTAGAAAAAGTTAGCAAAAAGTTGGTAAAAAGCCCTTTTTTTTTTTTTTTAATGGCTTTTAACTTTTTTGATCTTCGACAAGAATTCTTTCCTGTTGATATTTATACATATTACTAGATTTTAAAATGTAGTAAAATATCAATAATGAAAATTATTTTCAAATTCCTTGCAATATCTCAAATTTTTTTTTTAATATGGCTAAAGATTGGATTGATATCTGGTTTTATAGCATCATATACAAGTTGATATTAAAACTTGATTGTGATTAATATTTTTATCTTATACTCTTGGATCTGATACAGCTGTTAATCGAGATCTTTCGTGCTATACGTATTAAATACTATCTATAACTGATATTAACTTTTAAAAAAATGTTATTTCTACTCAAATTACGTTAACCTATAGCGCTGGCTATTTCAGTTTTATTCTTTGTTTTTAAAAAATTAAAAAGAAAGTATTTTTATAATATATAAAGGATTGATTAACCAGAGATTAATCTTCATTCAGTTTTTAAATATCTATGCATTTATATTTAGAAATATTACAATTTCCTCTCCAAACTTTTTTTACTTATTCGTATACATAAAATAAAAAAGTATTGTAATCAACAAAAAAATTTAAACTCGAAATTTTGTCGAATCTCCACGTTTTAGACTTCCCTGAATTCGAAAAATACACTTTTGGAGAATGTTTATCTGGTTGTGACAAAGATAATTCAAAAACGTTTTGAGCTAGGCGGATGAAATTTTGTATACAGTCTTTCCACCAACTTTGTAGATGTTTATAAATTTTCAGCAAAATCTGTTCAGAGGAAATCTGTCTGTCCAGTTGTTCGAATATAAGTTAACAAGATAATTACGATACAAAGAGAGCTAAATGGATTAGATTCGGTACATAAGTTAAGTATCCGTAATGCAGACCAAATTTTGATCCAAGCCCAACAAGGGATTAGCTGTCTGTCGATCTGTACTTTTAGAAACATGTTAATTCATAAGGCAAATAATTCAAAAAGGCAATGACTTAAACATACCAAATTTGGCACCGGATTTTGTTACTACAAGTGTAGCGCTGTGTCAAATCTTTGTTTCAATCGATTGAGAAAATATTACCCGCATGCCAAAGATTTATCGCCAAATCATTCGTCAAGGATGACACGATAGATTCACTAAATACTAAATTCACGCCAAATGTTAATCTTTCATAATTACTGTAAGCCAATGCCATGAAAAGCATTCTCTGGTATAATGCCTTTATTAGAGAGTAAGTGAGAAAGTTTTGTGATGACCACTCCCGCTGGTTAAATCATTGTATTCTGAAAATGTTCAATGTTTAATTTTAATTGTTTTCAATTTATTGTAATAATATTAATATTATTGATTGAATGACCAATTTGTTGCGTATAAAAATATATCTACAAAGTATCAGTTCGATATAATTTTATTCGAGCAAAAATGGACAAAAAGAAACTGAGTACCTGATATTTTCTATCGAGTCCGAGATTCATACCGAGTACCTGATACATTTGGAATGTGTCAGTTTTGTGCGTCTAACATTTCTACGTACCTGACATCAGGTAGATACACTTCACACTATTGGGGAAAATTACCAGCTAAGAAAATTGGATGTATCGGAATATATATTAACTTCTTAAATACTAAAGCAAATATAAAAAGAAGAGAGAAAAAAAAAGAATTGAATATGGATGGGACAATTTTGCAAGTGAGATGCAACTTTCGTATAAATAGAATTCTGAACATTGTTGGATTAACCTCTTCACATACAATGACCAATCTGACTTGTGAAACGAATTATTGAATTTTTAATTTCAAATCTGCAATTAAGTGAAAATATTAACTAATTTAAAATTCAAAAATCACTTAAAAACGCTTCAATATCTGAAATGTCATATTATTGTAGATATGAAAATAAAAACAAATGTCCCGAATAGAATGACATTTAATTAGGAAAAGTAAGTTCTAGAAGTTAGGGAACGCACAAATGCGGAACATAGACTATTTATTTCCATTTATAATACCAAAGTAATAACGGGACAAAAAAAATTATTCATGTGCGCCATTTATGTTCTTATACCACTGATAGTTTTGAAATCTCATAAATATAGTATTACAAACCTGCAATTCTGCTTCCCAGCATAGTTGGCTCCATCATCGGAAAGAATGCTTTACAATCATCTGTATTGGACGGAGTCCGGGTGTCGCCTCGGAGGTTCCAGAGCTTGGCGACCATTTGGCGACTTGGCGACGAATTTGGCGCCAAAATAGATTATACCCGAAACATCGGGAATTTTCTCGATCCGTCCAGTAGGAACCGAGATACGCCTGGAACGTTCCTGATTGGTTGAGAGGCTTCTAGCCCCACCTCCTGAGACCTATAAAAGGGTCTGCAGCTGCCAGAGTAGAAGTCAGTCTCTAGTCATGGAAGGAGACGGACGCTCGGAGGACTATAGCAGTTGCCAGAGCAAGGACAGTAATAGAAGTCTTTATAGGCCAGGAATAAACATATATCCTACGGAGTTTATCCGAGAAATACAAAATCACTGTAACGATTTACGCACTACATACAGATGCTTGAAGGACGCTAGGGAAAGCTTAAAGAATGTGAAGCAAGATTATGGTAGAGATCATGAGGAGTATGCAGAATTATTTAAACAACGAATTGCTAGTTTAGAGGAGAAATTAAAAAGCGCGAAACCCTGTATAAGAAGAGATTGTAGACCACATGATGGGGATGTAAACCTATGTGCTCATATCAGAAATCAACAGAATAGAATCCAACAGCTTAAATCCATAGCTTTAACATTTAATGACACCCTAAAACAGATGAAAGATAACAACCTAGAGCACACAACTCAATACTTGGAGGATTATGCCAAACTACGGGAATTAAAAGCAAAAATTAACGATATTGAAGGAGACTTAGGCGAACTTGGCCCCTGCCCTATCATAAACTGCGACAAACATATTATCGAGCTCCCACAGATAGGAAATATGGACCAAAAGGTAGGAAATGAAGATACTTTGATGGATGTGGTAATAGATCAGCCTTTCCAACCAGTCGACAAAAGGCACGTATTTAAAAGAAAAAATTCTATTGAAAACCAAGACCTAACAGTCAGCAATAAATTTCAAATACTGGAAGAGACCCCCCAAACAAGAAAAGAAATTCCCCCCATACGCATGAAGCTATCTGATGGATATAATCTAATACTTCAGCAAATTAGTAGAGAATACCCAGGCACTGAAAATATTTACTCAAATGGATTTATAAAGATCACTCCCAGCACGGACGAAGCCAGACAGGGAATCCTAGATGTTCTAACCCAAAAGAAAATAGAGCATGTTATCTCCGAAGATCCCACCGAGAGACCATTAAAAATCGTCATTAAAGGGTTACCTCTAAATCAAGACACGGACGAGTTGAAGCAAGAATTAGAAGCATTAAATTTCAAGATCGGACGCATCTCACAGCTCAAAAATTTTAGAAATAAATCTTTCTACCCGATTTTCCTTGTAGAAGTCAAGAAAATTGGAAACTACAAAAACATATATAATACCAATCAACTGTGCTACATCAGAGTCAAAATTGAAACCTATAGGAGTCCAGCAAAAGCAACGATGTGCTACCGATGTGCAGGATTTTACCACAGCGCTAGGAATTGCAGGTGCAATCCGCGCTGTATCAAATGTAACGGAAAACACACCACTGCCGAATGCCATCAGAAGGAAAGAATCCCGGAGCCCACCTGTATAAACTGCAATAGTACCGGACACCTGGCCTCTTGGAAAGGATGCCCTGCATACCCTACAACAGTCCCAAATACAGGGATCAGAAGAAGTTTTGCGGAAACTCTCAAATTCAGAAAAAATATCCCTACAAGAACCCAAGAAATAGCCCAAAATCCACCCGCTCCAAGACAGAGACCCCAATATCAACAACAGAAGCCTGATGTCACCCCAACTTTGGAAGATCATAGTCCCCTTACCAACATCAATGAAATGAAGGAATTAATTGAAGCTTTTAGAGAAATAAGAAATTTACTGAAAGAATTCCCGGGATTAATTACTGCTGCAGCTAAATTAAAAGAAGTCGTCCAAAGAAGAAAGGAAACTCATTCTCCTTAACGCTCTCTTGGAGTAAGTAACAACCCTCCCGCCCACCTGATTGTAGCAAGCTTCTGATTCGCCGCACCGAAACAATAGTTTATCCGCCACCTGACTTTCACCAAGTTCCTAACCTGCCTGCATCATCCGCTCCTACTCCACGGACGGCCTGCTTTCCCATTGGACGAGGCATCTCTCCCACTCTCCCTCACCTTCCATGCGGACTTTGTCTCTAGAGGATGCTTTCAGTTCTCACCAGGATCTCAACAGTTCAGGGCAGTCTACTTCTCACAATGTCTTAACATCTTGCAAGGCTCGGAGGTAGCCCATACCGGGCGGGTACTCCGTTAATCGTCGTCATCTTCTCAGAGTAGTAGTCGAAGAAGAGTAGTCGGAAGCGACGATGAAGAACTGGACTTCTAGGTATTAGCACAGCAGCGACGGAGTCAAGCTAGTGCTGAACTAAGCTGTGCGCTGCTGTCTGCAGTAGATTCTTGTTGTACGCTGCTATGTATGCTGCACGGCTCGGCTGAAGATAATCATCTTTTATGCTGTATATAGTTGTCGTTTTTGTGCTGTCCTGTGTGTCTTCGTGTAAATAAACGTCGTTGTTTCTTTTTCTACTGCCGCCTGCTGATTGAGCGTTCTTCCACACCATATAACTTCCACTATCCAAACGAACCCCGGAAATTTCGTAACAATAGACATACTGCACCATTTGAGACTCTCTTTCATGGGTATTGGAGTCGCGATTCTAAAATTTAAGTTCGAGGACTTATTAATTTATGCCTATTTTACGTGTCTGAAATGCATACAGTACTGAGTCCAGGATCTAAGCAGTAAAGATTCAAACCCCTAATTCATCAAAGTTTAGTTATACGTTTATAGACTGAAGTACCAGTCATCTCTTTATCTTTCTGTAGTAGATGCTGCTGAAAGCCTGAATCATTACAGTTCCGTTCGCAATAATTCAAGTATTTTCATTCATTCAGTACAAATAATGGTATTGTTTGTCTCTTCTTGGTTTTTTTCATCCAATTTCTAAAAAAGCAGGAAAGTCATTTCTGAGATGGAGCTCGACGTTTTAAACGAGGTTAAATGAAGAAGACGATACACACATCTCTAGATTTTCGCACCATCCAAAGAGAAAAAAGACGTTTGAATCTTAAATGTCACGAAGCCTACCTATTTATCATATTTGCAAAATCAACTCTCTATGAGTTTAAAAATTGCTTTCTGAAGCAATGTCTAAGAAATGAGACATAAAAATGAATAAATCAGCACTTCAATACATTATTAAACTCGGGAAAACATGAGATGAATCTTTGGTAGAGTTGGGTTTCGAACCTGGAATCTCTATTCCTGGTACAAAACCCGATGACCTGATCTGAAATGTCCCAGTGGAAAATCAGGAATTTTATACTGGGTCATCACGACTCTTTGTACTTCACAAAAAAAATTCAGATTATACAAGGTAACTGAAAATAATCACCGCAAGAAAGAACTTTAATATTCTCGAAAACCACTGCACATAAATCGTTCAAACTTTGGGAATAAACGATACTAACAATCAAATTCGGAATATATCTTTTTTTCTTTAATTAAAATTAAACATTTATTCGCTCCTCCTTTTTTTGTCGTTTCAATTTACTTTTGGGGCTCTTTTTTTCTGGTCACCCTGTATGAATGTCTCGTTAAGATAAAGTCTATTGTGTTTGAACTAATTTCATACCCATGTGGATGTCGACTTTGCCATTTAATTGTGAATTGAAAAAGTTAATAACTTTTTTCAACCAGATGAATTATGATAGAATAATAGTAGTAATAAAGGAGATTTCAAATTCCAATCTAAAATATCGTTGTTTGATAATATTTTAGCACTGATTCGTCTGCTTGAATATCCTTTTTAAATTTTTAGTCTGAATTATAGCAATGATAACATGCATGCATGCAAAAAAAAAAAAAAAAAAAAATTAAAAATTTTTTAAAAGCGTGTCTGTAAAAATGCAGTAAATAAACGATTAAAAGAATTGATGTAAAATATATTCAATGGCATTTTTAAAAATTTATTAAAATTAGATTTAAAGTATTATAAGAAAATAAAATTAATATTGCTAAAGATCTTTTTCTGTAATTTTAAAATGGACCATCTGTTGATCTATACTTTCACAAACATTAAACACGATAATGCAATGAAATATATGAAAATTTCTATGTGATTTTATGACTTCTCCTGTAGTTCTCTGTCCAATTTTGGTCTTTAATCGGTTAGGGAAAATGTAACCAAAATACACATTCGGTCTTCTGGTATCTTTATCAGTGATTAATCACCAAAAATGTCTCAAAAACTCGCATGCTAAGGGGCTCTTTCGTATCTACTGTTCGCGAATGGCCTGCGATTAATAACACACAACCATATCATAACCGGTTACTCCAATCCACCCGAAGGCACATGGAAAAATTTGAATGATCGCACCGCCGTAAACGCTTGGTTTCATTAAAAAATATCTTTACATTAATTGCAATTTCAACATTTCCACTTTAAATTAAATTTGAAGTTTTACCGGAAATGACAACAAATTAGGAAAATATATATAGTAAATTGAACGAAACGATTTAGACAACAGCATAAGTTTGGTATGACTATCAAAATTTGAAGATTAAAAATTTTTTGTTGGAGAAGATATTAAAAGACAAGTTATTTAAAATATTTAATTGAAAATTGTAGCGAGCGGTAATACTGGCGAACCGGTTGGTCGCCAAAGGCGTCTAGTAATATATAAAATAAACAGGCGAACTGAAAATAATATCTTGCTTGTGAGCACAACACAGTATATAATAAAAAAAAAATACGTAAATGTTTAAATGAAAAAAAAAAAAGCTTTAATACAGTATTTTTATCAGCAATTCCTTAGCAAATCAGCAGCAATTAAAACTTTATTATAGCATTTACCCAAATTAAAGTCAGTAAATGATCACAAATTATTGTTTTAATATATTTTTATAAGAATTTGTAGTAATTTAAAACTTATATTCTTTGTTCATATCGTTAAGGATTGCTTTGTAAAATCCATATGTAATAAAAAAAAATTACACACGTCGTCCATCCCACCAGATACACCTCAAATATGAGATAAGAAGCTTCAAGAAAGGTGATTGGTTCTAGTTACTCGGATGTATCCACTTCCGAAGGAACGTACATCCTAACGGAGAAGTTATATCCTTGCTCATTATGGCTTTTAGAATTCACATCAGTCTTAGTTCCTGCCTCTGTGCCATCGCGACAACGGTTATTTAGAATAGCCCGGGTGTTGAAATAGAGCAGGAGTAATTCGGCCGGGGTTATTCCCGCCTTGTCGTAGCTTCCGGAAGGAATTGAACTATCGTCATCACCACAGTATAGGAAGAAATTGAAAAACGAAACGGCAATGAATGAAACTTCAGCTGCATTTACTGATCACGGCCTAACCTCTCTCACTTCTTTCACTGAAATGGAGGTAAATCGAACCCACATTATTGATATATCTATCACTAATTCGGTGATTTCTTTTCCAGATCATCCGAAGTGGCCTCGCCCTTCCCCAGTGGTATCAAAATTATATAATTCCAATTCTATTCAAATGAATTATTGATAAATTTAATTCTTAACAAGTTACTCTGAAACATATGATCGCAAACGCAAAAGGTGATCGCTACTAGGATTTCGTTGCCGAAATTAAATAATTAAGTAGTTAAAAAATAAAAGAAAAGTATACATTAGAAAAAGTGTTGAACATAGATTAAGGACACGAATATAGAAAATTTTCATTTTAAAACAAATATATAATAAGAAGGAAATGAGTTAATAAATTAATTAATTTGGTAATCCGAAATTAATTAAAAGTGCAAGAGATACAAATATTATCACTTCAAAATGTATGGTTAAAAGAATTGTATTTTTTATAAATCAACACGCAAAGCATGCTCTGTTAAAGCATTTGGCATTCAGCTTTGTTTGCACTGTATCTAAATTTCACTTGGGAATGAATGCCGATTGCACAAACGAAACACGAACTTCAAAAGATGTTCTGAGCGTGACGTCATGATCACGAACTGCAAAAGTAACTAAAATGAACACATGTTTGTGTGTATTTTTAATGCTGCTGGTTTCGTCTGTGTCACTTCTCTGTGGTCTGCGTTTATGCGAACCTGCGAGCTAAAAGAATTCCAAATGAGAAGTGGAAATATGTAGTTTCAGTTCGGAAAATAAAGCTTCCCAATTTCTTTAGATTTGAAATCGCAAATTTAACTATATTTAAATAAGATACAAATGCCTCTTCTCTTCCCTGAATACCTCAAGAAAAATATTGAAATTTTTTAAGATTATGTTATTTAAAGTTTTGTTTCGGAACATTGCTTTCGCGTTTATTTAATTTAGGTTCGATAATGAAATGATTTGTAAAAGTTGCTCCTCGTATATATTCTGATGTAATGTTTCGAACATATGATTATTAAAGAAAAGAATTCTTATAGCATTTGGTAGAGAGCACATAATTCACAGGTAAGAATCTTCGTTTGCTTGTTATGTAAATCAAGTCGGTTTTTTTTAATGAATTACTGTTTTGATAACATATGATTTAACTATGTATTTATTATTAATAGGTACAAAAATATTTGGTTTTTTTACAGTAATTTTTTTTTATATATTTTCAAGAAATCTTACGTTAAAAGAACCGCTTGTAGAAGTTCGTTTAGAAAATATCGCTTTTATCATCATCAAAAAGTTTTTAAGCATTTTTTTAATACTTCATCATTAGTATTGATACAAAATGTTCTTATTCTCGATGATTTTTTTTTCTTTTTCAGCATTCAATTCGAGTAGAAGTGATTTGGCACTAATACTAAACCAAATATCTAACAATAAAAAGTCTTGTTTATTATAAATAGAAAAATAATAAAAAATTATAAGCAATAAATAAAATTCTTTTTAATTGTAAAATTTAATAATGATATTAAAAGCGAACCGCTTGAACATATGCTATTTTATTTTACTTTTCAATAAGAAAATGTCTTTTTCTGTAAAAACGTGCAGACATTATTTTTCGTTTGTTTTTTGCTTACTTAGAAAGTAAAATTAACTTACTGTACCTTAACTTAATTAAACCTTAAATGTAATTTTAAAAATTATTGAAAACATGTTTTAAACTCATATTCTATTCCATATTGAAAAATAAACCGAATCTTCATATGTTGATCATTAGCAAAAGAAAAAATTATTTATAGCAACAATGAAGCTGATATGAGTTTCATTACAACAATTACACTATTGCCTTTAAAAATACTTAAAACCATCTTTAAAATTAATTGAAGTTTTAAAACATCTTTAGTTTAAAAAATTTTTAAAATTAAATTAAAATAAAATTGAATGGCAAGTAAATTAATACCAAGAGAAACAACCGAAAAAATATTTTTTTTAATTTCAAAATGGTGAAAAAAAAATCTTTTGTTCTATAATATTTTCCAAGGTGATAAAAAAACCCAAATATTATTAATTTTTAATATTCATTATTAATTTTTATTAATCACTAAAATTTTTTTAAGTATTCAAGATGCGCATTCCAACCGTCGAAAATATATCAACAAAAATTTCTTTTTCGAGGTCTAATGGTATACCTAGTAGAACAGCAAAACACACATTCTTCTTTATTATTAGTAAAGGTGTAACAGTTAGCTTGTCTTAAAGAGAAAATTTGAGACATATTTCTTTTACTGAAAAATTTATTTCAGTTCGTATCGAAAGTTCAAATTTAATGAAGCTCACAGCATTTTTCTATAACTATTATAATTCAATTAAAATTACTTAAATCGATTTTGGCGTGTTTGCTAAATTATTTATCTCTTGTATTTTCCCCGCGAAGAAAAGAAAAATTCTTATTTAAATATGTTGGCTTTAATTTGAAATATCAATACTGAATGAAATAGTGCGTTATATGAGTGTGCCGATTCCAAAATGGGAAGAAAACTCAGTAATTTTATTTATTTTCTTGAATATCGCAGCGTTTGCTTAAATTCGAAAATTCAGAAGCCCAATTTTTAAAATAGAGCGATTTGTTCTGAACATAAATTATTGAAGTAACATTACCTAAAGTACAATTTTGATAAAATTGTACAGTTAAAAAAATTTTAAGTATAAATAAATATTAAGTAAAATTTTAAGTACTATTAAATTTTGATTAATTTTTTGACGATAAATATGATATTTTAATAAAAAAAATAGTAATTAGTAATTTCGACATCGGCGACAAGCTGTTCTACCATCAGCTAATATTCAAAATAATTTGAAATTTCTAAAAACCAGTTTTCCAAAAACCAACCATTGTATCGATTCCACTAATTTTTACTATATATATATATATATATATATATATATAAGCTTATAGCTTTCAGATACGTCATCAATGGTCCTCTATCCTTCTATATTTTCTAGAGAAATCGAAAATACTAGTACATTTTTCAGGGGATGGGGAGTAAACTCTGACGGAATTTCCCATAGATAAACATTCGTTAAAATATCTACTATACCGGTTTCACTATTTTTATATGAAAATTCATAACTAGTCTATAAAGCATGAAAATGAATCATGAGTACGATTTAGCAAGGTGGAAGCTTGTCTTAAGTTTGCGCGAGTTTGCAAAATTATGAGATGTTAATCATAATTTTTTTCCCCTAATCGATTTTAATTTTTTCGCAAGAGGGCGGAGGATTGTTCTGGCAGAAACATTGGAATTCCGGGTTAGTTTTCTGATAGAGTCCCAATTTACAGGGAGTTCAGATTTGTTTAGACAGTCTTCGTTGACAGACATTTGTTGTTCAGTCCATAAAGGAACTGAAAATTAAAGTCAGTCCATAATGGACTATATGTTTTGTTTTAACGATATTAATTCATCGGTTTAAAGTAACGTTTGGGCTATTCTAGGACCGATTTCGTAATTTTGAACCGCAGATAGATGACGAAGGCGATATCTGAGCTGGCATTCCCCTCTCCAGACTTCCACACCATAATAAAGGGAATATATTTGATCCCAACTGATTAACCTGTTCCAAACCCATTTACATGGCAGTTCTTCGGTAGAATCCGATTTTAAACCTGGAACCTCCTGGTTCGAAAGCCGAGACTCTTCTATGACCAGAATTAGTCGTTATTGGTCTGTACATTAGGGTGTTATAACAAAGCAACAACTTAAATGCATGAAGTTTAGCTTTTGACATTTACATAAAATCTAATGGACCAGCGAAAGGCAGGGTTTTTTCAAAGTGCTTTTTTTTTCGATTTATATTATATGACATATCTATATACCAAATGCTGTTTTTTGTATTATTATGCGAGAGAGTCAGGAGAAACGTGCTCCGGCAGATAATGCAAAGTGTTATTCGATTGCTGCTGGGTTTTTTTTTTTTTTTTTTTCCAAGAGCGTTTTACAAACAAGGCTAAACAAGCGGATAATCCTTTCTTAGTGTCTCTATGAATGGATCACGCAACAGATTACTGTATTGTTACGGAAATCTTCCAATAGGTGTAAGGTGAAAGAAATCCATAGATGGAAAACAAGCTTTTCACACACACACAAAAACACGAGGTTTATTCATAAAATAGCATTTGTTGAAATTCACAACACAAACAGACATCAAATTGTTAATTCGAAACAATAAAAGTGCTCAGAGGGCGTAGCTAGAAAGCTCATTTCCTGATCAACACTCTAAAAAGAGAAAATTCTAATCTCCCTACCAAATAAGGATTTTTTAAAAAAGATTTCTAAATCTTGACTTCTTTAATAGAAATATCACCACAATTCTTCCATTTTTCGGAATCTCTCAATTTTGATGCCAAATGCGTTGATAAGTCATTAGATGATCGCCAAGGTGGAGGATTCTGGCATCCCATTAAGCATACTTGTAAATCTCCCTTTTCAGCGGTAATACTAACATTGCAGGAAAACAAGACCACAAATGTATAGCAATACGCATTTCCAATTATAAAATTCAAAGCATTTTTTTTTTATATTGCAGTGAGTGATTTTGAAAATGTAACAAGACAAAGTTAATAAAATAAAATTTAAGAGTAGAAAGTTTTTGGATGTTTTACCATTTATAGAAATACACTGGTGTGCAAAACTTAAGCAACAATGCAAATTTTAAGCAGAAAGCCATGAAATTGCAGAAAAGGAGTACTTGCGATCAGTAAAATGAACACGTAATTCAAGAGAAAGGTATTGCGTATGCAAATATCAGGAACAAAACGTCACATGCGACGTGAGAGTACGCAAAACACGTGCGGAAGGCGCGCGCAGCTCAACACTACAATAAAAGGAAGGACGGAGACGCAATTAAAGACATTCGCTGCAAGTGCACGCGAATTAATTCGTGAAATATGGCTAGCAGAAATCACCTGGACGATTTCACACGTGGAAGAATGATCGGAAAGCTGGAGGAGTGGCGTAGTGTGACCAGTGTAGCTGAAGAGTTCGGAATCAACAAAAGTGTCGTTTCGCGCGCTCGGAAAGCCTTTCAAACCAGAGGTACAGCTGTGAGAAAGGTTGGTGGTGACCGCCCCAGGAAAACAACTGCAGTGGATGACCGATATATCGTCCTGCAGGCGAAAAGAACCCGAAACCAGTCAGCAAGCGCCATTGCTCAGCAACTGTGTGCAGCAACGGTGCGACAAGTGTCGCGTTTTACTGTGTTCAGACGACTTCACAAAGGTGGCCTATTCACCCGCCGTCCTGAACGCTGCATCCCTTTGACAGTTTCCCACCGGCGGCACCGTTTAGAGTGGTGCAGGGAGCACAAAAACTGGACATCTCATCAATGGAGTCGTGTCCTCTTTACAGATGAGAGTCGTTTTAGTGCCACAAGCGATTCCCAACGCCAGTTGATTTGGAGAGAGGTCGGGACACGGTTTCATCCCAGTAACATCACTGAAAGAGACCGTTTCGGTGGTCCTGGAGTTGTCGTCTGGGGAGGCATTATGATGAACGAGCGGACTGAGCTCCATGTTTTCGACAGAGGTTCTGTAACTGGAGATCGCTATTGTCAGGATGTGATCCTTCCCCATGTGCGTCTGTTCCGAGGTGTCATTGGATCAGACTTCGTTTTTATGGATGACAATGCACGGCTACACAGGAATCGTGCTGTCGAGGAGCTCCTGGAAAGTGAAGATATCACTCGAATTGATTGGCCGGCGTGCTCCCCTGATTTAAATCCGATAGAACATGTGTGGGATGCTTTGGGGAGACGCCATGCGGCACGATTGCATCCTTCTGGGAACACCCGACAACTTAAACAGATGTTGATTGAGGAATGGGCACTCTTACCTCAAGAACTGTTGGACAAACTGGTGCTGAGTATGGGGAGACGGTGCGAAGCAACCATTGCAGTAAGGGGAGGGCATATCCCATACTAAGGAACATCTGCTTGCTATTCTTCCTCTTGGACAGACAATCATGTGTAACGATACTATGAGTTCAATAAAGCCTTTTTTTTGTTTGATTCCATACTGTATGCATTGTATTCATTTCTGCGCAACTGTGCTTTCGTCATTCTTTCAGAACAAAATGCTGTATCTCATTTCTGAATTTCATGTCTCTCAGATGATTTTTCGTGAAGTTATGGCAAAAAACATACATGTTGCTTAAATTTTGCACACCAGTGTGTATATATATATATATTAATCATTCTCTTAAATGAAAAAGTGTTCTTGAGCCCAAAATTGTAAAATAAAATAAATAAATAAAATTTGTAATTATTAATTGGAAATAAAAAGAAATTCAATTTTTAAAAATCACTCAACTTTAATAATGTATGTCAAGATTAAATTCTTAATACTGTCTCATTTTATAAAAAATTCTGAAGAAAGACAGTGACAAAGGAATATTTTTTAAAAGTCCATGCTTATAGCTTATGTACAAATGCATGTTTCTCACAAAGGCTTGTAAGAAAATTTAATGCCAAAGCTTTTAAACAGATAAAACTTCCCTAGAGTAGAATAAATATTTAATAAACCAAATTGATTAAAATACTCATTGATTTCTAAATAATATTTTCCTTGTAGATTATGGATATCGAATGGGATGTAAAAGGATTTTTCCCACCTGGACCAGAAATACCATCAAGGGAAAAGCACAAACGCTGGATCTATGCTTTTTCATCAATTGTCGACGAAAACATCGTTATTAATTACTGGAAAATAGGAAAATGGCTCCTATTTTTTGACAATGTACACAGGTCCAACATAACAGGTCTGACAGAACACGATTACAACTGGCAGTTCATTAAAAAGCTGGCAGAAAATGACATTCTTTTATAATGTAAATGCTCCACAGCTTTGAAAGGCATTTGTGAAGCTTATGACAAAAGCCGAAATGGAATGATATGCTGTTATACATTAGACTATACCAACAAACAAGATGTTAAAAGAGCTGCAGAAGCAATTCGCAAAACAGTCCATTGCCCTTTTGATTTGTTTTATAAGACTAATATTGATACCAAAGCTGGAAAATACAGATATAAAGGGGATAGATATGTATGTATTTATAAACACACAGTAGAAAATAAAATGTATGAGAGAGATCTTGTATTTAAAAATCAATGGAATCTAGTCAAAGTATAAAATTATTGCAAAGTATGAAAAAAATGCTACAATCATTGTGACTACAACATACGAAAAGGCTTTAATGTGTGTAATGATGGTGATACTAACATATAAAATGACATATGTGACTATGATTCTTAATACCTTAAATTGATAATACAAGAAAAGCAAAGTTCTATATTAGTACCTCCCGTTAAATAGTGCTGTGTGTGAATATGCTTGTAATGTATTTAAAAATAATTTATACACATTTGGATAAGATAGACTTCAAAGTACCCACAAGAGAATATTTTTTTAATGATAAAACTCTATGCTTAAAACAAAAACAGCTTAATTCCAGAAAGTTTTTTTTATAACTCTAAGATATATCATAAAACATATTATGCTTTTCTATATGTCTATTTCATTGTTAATTTTTAAGAAAATATAAGTATTTGGTATTTATTATAAATCTAGTTTATTTTTGCAAATTGACTGTGTTTATAAAAACTGACACATGAAAGTGTTTTATGTAGTTGGCTTATATTTTAATATGGTTAATTGAATTTATATTCATTAAAAAAATTTTAATAATATTATTGTATCAAAATGTTAGTGTAAAGACAGCCCTCTCCCCCTTCAGAATCACTTTGTGTTTTATATATTCATATATTGCTAAATTTTATTGATCTAGTAAACTTGAAGAATTATTACTTTATTTGATGCTTGATGCATGGTCATCAACTTGAATATACTAAATTCAATTGGTGAATGAGTTGGTCTAGAGTAGTGTCAATCTGAATTATTCATCTTTATTTATTTTAAACAAATACTATATAGATATCAGAAACTTTGGTATGGATATGAAATTTTATTTTATTTCTTCTAAGTGAGTGAATATTATGTAATTATGCACATTTTATTATTCATTTATTAATGTAGAAATAAAATTTTTAAATATTTTCAAATTAATTCTAAAATAATGTAAATGGGGATTTAGTAATCATTAAAATGATTTTCATAATCATTAGAGTTACAATTTCATTGCAAACATATGTTCTTAATTTGTTAACACTGAATGACAATTAAAATTTATTCAATTCTTGCGCATGAGGTATGCATAAATGCACTATGACACTGAAAATATTACAAAATTAAAAATTATAATAGTTTTTAATACTGCATGAATTTTTAAAGCTAATTATGGCTCTAATAACAAATTAGTTTGTGCAAAAAAATAATTTTTTAGATATTAGTCCTTATTAAAATTTTGTTAACAAATATTTGCTTAAAAAAATATGCTACTTAAATGAGTTAGTTATAAACAGGAAATCAGTACACAAGATAGTTCAGGAAATCATTAACATAACAAAAATAAAATTTGATACACACTAAAATAATATACATTAAAAATTTTTAGCTAAAGTTAAAAACTTCAGCTGAAGCAACTTTTAACTTCTGTACCATTTATAGTTTCTCATAGATTTTACTAAAATTTAATCTATCTGCATGTTGAAATCATAAAACATGTTGCAGTCATCTATTGAGCTCTTAAATGAATGAATATTACAAATAATAGATGTTTATCAACAACATATATGGTTAATTGAATTATTGTCAGTTTCATGCCCACATCTATACAAGCATTAAAGATTATATTAATCATAATTTAAGGTCTCTTAAGATATCTTTGCAGATAAATAAAAAACTTTCTTCTCTTTCTTCATATCAACAGAAGATAAAATATTAGTGTTTAGAGCTTGCATATGGGGTTATCTATTCTTTCAATATGGGGTTATCAATTTGCAAATAGCCTATCCCTCACACATATAATACAATGGGATAATCTACATGGTGATTAATGATCAAGGTGATTAGTAATTAAAGCTGAAAGAAGCAAGCATAATAACTCTAATATAAGATATGTATTATCTGTAAAGTTTATTTTTGTATATCTAATAATGTATAAGCTCATTTTTGAGATCCCATTTTCAAACAAGTTGATGAATTCAATTTCCAGTTTTTTTTAAATCATCTCTGTATTGTCAAAAGAAGACAGTTCTTTGTAAATTTAATATTCATTTTTTTTGTGTCAAAGATATTGTCATTTGTTATATTGGGGGTGAAATTAGCTTTAATAAGTTCTTCTTTGCATGTAAAATAAATGTGATCTAAAACCAGTCCAATATGAAATCATTAATTCATTATTCTTCTAAAGAATATTAAGAATAATTATTTTTAAATAGAGCAAACCCTGCAATAAATAAGTCCTTTATAAAACAAAGTCTTGTACATGGTTATACAAAGAACAATTTTTGACAGAAGGCTCAAGCTTAGAAGTTAAAACTTGAATTGACACAAATAAATTGGGGTTTAAAAGGCTTGTTGTATATAATTGCTCAGTGTTTTTTCTTATATGCTGTGAAAAAGTTTTTCCCAGTAAAAATATAAATTTCAATGATAACAAAACACTCCACTAAAATATTTTACTTGAAGAAAGAAGTAGTTACAATAAATTATGACATTTGCATTGAAATGGTATGTTATAACTGTAGCTCAC
The DNA here is from genome assembly GCA_026543865.1 of Argiope aurantia. NCBI lineage: Eukaryota > Metazoa > Arthropoda > Arachnida > Araneae > Araneidae > Argiope > Argiope aurantia. The sequence continues at coordinate 95,319 of JAPMOR010048656.1, read as the reverse complement.
CTTTATATAAAAGATAAAAATGCAGTAGCTAGATTGATGAATCAGATATTTAATTAATTTAAAGTTTTGGTAAATGCATTTCTAGTTTATTCATTAATAGAAACAATTACAGTGAAAAGCATATTGCATGAATTTCAACAAGAAAATAATTTCGTCAAATTTATTAATAAAAGAGGCTTTAAGAATTTTTAAAAAAAAAAGACATGAAAATAAATCTACAATTATCCATAGTGCATTTCATCTTACTCAAACTATATCATTTTGATATTTCTGGAAAAAAAAATATTTCAAAACAATATAGTCACAATTAATGAAAATTCTAAAAGTTATCTTTAAATTACTATTACTATTTAAATTACTATATGTGATGGCAGATCTGTTCTAAACATACACCTCTTATATACATATTACAATAGTAATGAGAAATGCCATACTATGAAATTGCATAGATTAGAAGATTAAAAATAACATTTAAGTATTAAAAAGAAAATTATTTTTTCAAAATGGGGTATTGAACATTTAATCTGCAAACTGGTGGTTAAGGTTTAAAACTGATACTCTTTTTTAAACATGGACAAATAACTGCAACATGAATTATAAAATTTTATGCCATCTAGATATTTCTCTGGTAGAGAATACATTTATATAAAAATTTTTTTATTCATGGTACATTAAGGGTGAAGTGCATTTCTATATTTCTGGATAAAAATGCCATAGATATAATAAGACTCAAAGCTGTAAAATGTCATACACATATTTTATTTAGGAAGGAAGGAATGAGGTTTGTTTTCCGCCGTATGCTCCTGAACGGATTCTTAGCTTGTGCCAGGTTAAAAAAATCTAAACACGAATATCACAAAACACAAATATCATTTACCTCATATTTATAGCTTATTTATCAACAGAAATATGAATAGAGATAATATAAATCATATACTTTCTTGCTATGAAGAAAATTAAATGATTTATTTTTAGTTATTTTATGAAAGTGTTTAGGGACTAGAAAACAAACATCAAAATGATTAAATATAAAAAGATCATCAACATCGATTTTATTTAATCTAAATTAGTATGACTTTTAGATGTTGGAAAATCAACATTTAATGATAGCTCTTCATTATGATGTCTAATCATAAATGTAATTCTAATGCTATTATCATTAATAATAATAAATCTTATGATTAAAAAGTAAATACAAGTAAACAAGACAAAGAAAAATTTTAACATTATTTATTCAATTCATTTTCCATTTTAACTCGTTTGTTTGCAGTATCTTCTTCAGTATATATCACTTGATCCACTGTTCGTTTCTGAGAATTTAAAGAAATTTCTGCAAGTTTTGGTACTTTGCATGCATGGACAATCCAACCTTGCTGTTTAGGCAATTTGTGTATACCAGTTAAAGAAACATAACCACATCCAGTTTCATTGCGAGTATGAGCATGTTTTAACACAAGCTTTCCAATTTTTCTAACAGCTGATTCAGCTGTATTTTTTTGAAATCCAAAAAGTAATCCCAAATTTATAACATCTAGAACTGACCTTAATTCCAAAGGTTTACAAGCACCACTTGAAATAAATATATGCCTTCCTTTCAAAACATCAACAAGTAATTGAGCATTGCTTATAACCATTCGTCTTGATGTTTGATCCCTTAAACAAGGGGCATAAGTTATTTCGAAACAAATTCCTTTATCTGTAGCAAGGCCGACAGTAGTCCTTTTCAGATTGTAACCTAAGCTTTCTGTTAAATTTAAAGAAATTATATCAAAGTCTGTTAAAGAACAAACATGTTGCAGCATTTTTTCACCAACAGGTTGTAGAGCAACAATGTCATATTTTTTTGTTATTGGACTTTTCAAAAAATGATGGCTATGTATGCTTTCTTCGATTACTGCTGTGATTCTATTTAACACTCTAAAATGTTTAGCCCCTTCAGCTTTGAAATCGATGAGCTTTGGCTCTGGTATAGATATATTTTTACCACTCAATTTGCTAGAATCTACGAGGGTATTGAGTGCAACTGTTTCGAAACCGAATTCCACAGCTCTATCTAACACATGTTTTATAAGATCCTGTTGATCAGCATAAACGTCAACTGCTATGTTAAGATCCATCTTGAAAAGTAAGAGATAATTTATTAAAATTTTAAATGTAGATATTTACTAAATATATCTAAATTTAAACTATAAAAATGGAACGTATGGAGAGCTTAGTGATTTACCGTTAATAAACAAACACACATGGAAATAAAATCACGGTTAAAGCTAATGTTCAAATAATGGCAATAATGGTTTATGCTATTAATTGCGCCACTTTCAAAATAAATAGAAATCGAGCTGAGAAAAAGCTAAAATTTATAATAATGAATAATATATTTTTTAAATTTAATTTTGATATCAAAATGTCTGAGTAATCAAAGAGGATTTAAAATGCTTTTTCTGGACCACACAGTAGATGTATGTAGGGATGACGAATATTTTACGAGCGGTTATTACGTAGCCAATATCAAAAAATCACAAATACCACTGATCAATACTTTTCAAAGAGGGGTGTGATTCAAATCCTTGGTACGTTCTTACTGGTGATAATTCAATTACAGGTTTTGGATCACGATAGAAAGTAACAATCGATACGATATCACTGAAATTTACCGGAGCGGAAAGTAACAATCGATACGATCTGCCCAATGGACGCTCTCAAACAAAATAGAAAAGGAGAAATCTGTGAATGGATTGAAAAGTGAACGGACCGGTTATTGGAATTAACGTATCACTGAAATTTATCGGAGCGGTGATTTCACTGGAAAGTTTGAAGTCGCCGCTCCACTTCATGAGAGTAACCTTGACATTCCGATATTCGCATTTGATGATGTACTATTCCATAGAAATCGTTTTTAATTGCTTGTGATTTGATTTTGCATATATTCCGTTTACTGCTGGCGCCATCTATTGGTAGAATAGAGAACTAAAGTTAACAATTTAAAGAAATGACATATATATTTAATTCAAATTTTTCAGAAAAGGGTTTATTCCAATAAAGAAATCAAATAAATAGTTTTGAAAAAAAAATCAAATTTAAGAAGTAAGCTGAAATAGATAAATTAATTCAATCACACGTTACTTAAATTAGTAAATTAATTATTAATTACAATTAATAAATGTTATATTTAATATAAGTTTAAATTAATAATATGATTGAAATAACAGATATTTGGAACAAATATTTAAAAATAACAATAGCAAAATTATTTGTTATTCAAAAAAATCGCTGATTATGCATCTCTAGATGTATGTTAAAATCGCTTTTCAATGGCTCCGTAACCAAGTGACCAACGGATATACGTATAGCGAATGCGCGATCTTCATAACGAATGAGTAATGATTTGTGGTTTCATCGTTAATATTATTTAAGTGTCAGTTAATATTTAATTAAATTTTTGATTTTCTACATATTAATTTATATTTTATTGAATTGAAACACGAGACGAAAAATGTATGTAAATTTTACGGTAGGATATTTACAATTCCCCATAATAACCACAGGCGTTGAAAAAAAAATTATGACTTATATATTTAAAACACAAATGTCGCAATTACAATTTTTGTACTCAGAGAAAGATGAACTTCTTAAACATACTGTTGTTAATGATGTGGAAACACATAATCTCTGCAAATCCAAAAATCACCAATATATCCAGCTTGAGAAAAAAAAAAAGTGAACTTTTTAAAAATGTTGTAAATTTCTGAATTTATCATGTTTTCCAATCTATAAAAATACGTTTCTTCCATTAAATATTGCAAAAGATAAAGAAAAATATCCATGCTAACTTCATCAGAAAATTTGACCGTGGTGAATGTAAATTGTATCTTTTACTAAAGTCATCTGTCCTAACATATTAATGAAATCTTGCTCAATTTAATAAAAGTTTGATTTTTAACTTGTAGAAATCGAAATTAATGCTTCATGTATAAAAAAGAACCACATAGTTCCTGCACTACAATGCGTCCTTATCTCTGCAATGGATATTAAGTTAAGAAAAAGGTCTACAATATTTAGAATTTGCTAAGACAAATAAAGTAAAATCTTATTGACATACATTTATCTCAGTCAGAAGTTGTCAAGAAGCAGGTCTTTGGCTTTAAGTCAAATTAAAAGATATGTTCGTCCAGACGGTCTGTTATCCCATTAATATATCAGATTTGGTTGTCACAGTTAACTAACGAAAGTTAAAATATAAAATATCATGATGCTCATTGGATGATCACTTAAAAAAAAGAAATTATTATTATTATACAATTTAATTGTCATTGCTATACTTATCAATGCGAATTTTTGGATTCTTCAAATTCTATTGAATTGTCTGCTACAACATTTAAAAGGTTTTTCTTTTTTATTAAAATAGAATCAATTTCTTTTTTTTTTAGTCGCTTGCACTTAACAAGAATTGAACGAATGGCTTTAATCTTGCCATACCTGGATTTGTATAGCTATTCTTCTAGGATTTAAACAAATCATATTCCTAGCAAGTATACAGTTGAGAAGCTATTTATTCAAAACATTATGAAGGAAGAATGCATTTGACATTCAAGCTTCAAACTTGTTAATTGTTTTCAAATTTTTCAGATTCAAAGCTCTTTTAATATTCTAACCCAAAAGTAATCAGTATATTATATATATATATATATATATATATATATATATATATATATATGAATCTTCGAAAAATCGAATTTAGAAATGCTATTTAAAATTTTTATGCCTTCAAGAATTTCATTTATCATGACACTGAATTTTAAAACAGCTACTGATTTTCTTTATCATATTCTATGCCTAAAATATTTAGTTAATGACAGTTTTTCTGGCAGAATAACTAAAAATTATATAATTTTGGTTAATGATAAGAAAAAATTTTAATCTAACAGAGTTGTCTCTCTGCTACATTTTGAAACAAATTTATACGATTTAAATTTCGATGAATGAAAATAATCAACAAATAATGTCTAGTTTTTCCACATTTCGACTGCTTTAATCACGTTATAGCAGCAGATGCTTGGTTCTGCAGAAATTTTTGGGAAACCTTCTACTCTGAAAAATGGTAAGCATGATTCTTTCTTCTTTCCACCTAATACTTGAATAATTAATACACATTAGACTAAAAAGAAGTTCAATATCTCAATCGGGATACAATTAGTGGCGGGTTTAGCAATTTTGTGACCTTGGGCAGTGCACGTTAAGAGACCCTTCCTTTAATTAACTGGTAAATTTAATCCCACGTTTCAATACATTCTTAACATGTTAATGTTTTATTTCAGGTTAAATGATTTGCTTCCATATAGAATCAGAAAAACAATATAATAGAAACAGATTTTCGTTGCTTATAAATATTAGAATTATAAAGTTAATGTAATGAAGCACGAAAACCAGAAAATTTATGCTTAATAAAGTATTAGTATTATCCTATTATTTATTTATAAAAATTTGTATTTTTTTTACAAACTTGTTTATTTGGAAATCAAGAAAATAAAGCCCTTAAATTGACCTTTGGCGATCCCCTCTCAGCTTAGTGGCTTTAAGTAGTTGTTTAGTTGATAATTACCACTACATATGTTTATTAACAATTTTGATTTTTTTTTTTTTGCATTTTATCATTCAATAAATCACAAATTTCCAATTTATAGATGACAATCAATTGAGAGAAATATAAGCTTTCTCAAATCCAATTTCAGACATTCGCCTATAATATTTTTGCTGTGGAATGGCCCATTAAAGTTGAAACCACATATCTGGTTTCCAATCTCATTTTTTTCTTTTCTTTCAAAAACCAAAGATATAAATCCACTTGTTTTATCTCAAAGATTGGTTGAATGCTCACCAAATATTAAATTATATATTAAATGCAAGTTATTTACAACAAGATAGCCAAACACTTATATAAAAATCCCTTTATGTATGGCATAATCTCTATTTATAATAAAATATGCATGCATTGGCACTATACTGGCTAGACTTTTGACCTATCAAATATGGCCGTTATACTTTGGAGGATGGAAATATGTACCTCAGAGTACCTCAGAGTGAGGAAATATGTACCTCACTGTGTAATACATATTTTAAGGCTTTTAATTAATTAAAAAAATAAGCTTGAGTTTTATGTTTGATATCTTCCACAATTATTCCTGCAAATAAAAAAATAAAAAAAAAAACAGTTTGAAATGTAACAATATATTTTTTAATGGTGCCAAGTTCATTACTGTAAAACTCTTTAGTCTAGTTTTAATTAACTTTTAATCATATTTTTAAGTATATTTCACAATAATATTTTCATTGTTTTTTATGTAATACTTGATTGCATGATTTTCTTTCACTGCTGAAAGGCAAGGAAGGATTTAGTATAATATCTATTTTAAAAAGAATAAAAATGTGAAGTGACAATACCCCTCAATTTAGAAGATACATGAACAAATGATCTGTCATGAAATCGGTCTCCATTTGAAAAATTCATATATACAGAGCAAAGATAATATACAAGACTATTAACTCAGTTCTAATATCTACAGTGTGAGGGAATTTTATGCATGACATTTTATTTAAATTTAACTGAAATTAAATCTAATTAATATATTGATGAACCAGCTGGTTCTAAATATATAAAATATAAAATTGAGAATATTTTGTATATAAAATTGAGAATATTTTGTAGGCCTACATGATGGTGCTTTGGCGATTTTGCTGTCAAGGAACCTTTCTCGGAACAAGCCAGTAATCTCTTTGGAAGTAATACATGAATGATAATTCACCACATGCATCTAATTCCCATCTAATCTTATTTCAGTTTTGAATCTAAGCATTGTGAAAGCACAACGAATGGCGTAACAATATTGTCTTGTACTGTTGGGTCTGCAGAGGATTCCTTGTGACAATGATCTTGCTTTTTACACACCGTGCTCTCTTTCTTTCAAACTACATAAAGAGAGAAGACTCATGAATGACAGCTTAAGCTCCCATATCAACATCTTTTTTCTGTTGTTGGAATTCTGGAGACTAATGCAATAGTGTCTAGTTGAATCCCAATGAAAATTGGTAAAATGTGGGGGGGGGGACATAATAATTTTATTAATCAAAGATGTCGGATAAGTCATTCAAAAGAGAATAAATTTACACCCTGAATATGGGACTGGACATAGGTGAAAGGAATGAGAAAACAGTTGCATAGTTTTTCTCCTTTAAATAGAGAGAAAAGACTTAATTCAAGCTATATATATTTAAAAAGCAGTGTATAAAGTTCCACCAAATATTAATATAGCTTTATTTGATCAAGAATAATTTTTTTAAAGAATACATTTGAGGAAATATTTTTATTTTATTTTTTTAATTTATGAGAAATTTTATAATTTTCTTTAAATAAATGCTACATGGAATGAAATACCGGGTGAAAATTTTGGATCGATATCTATATTATTTTTTGCAAAATTCAAGTTCATTAAGAAAGCCATCAACAAATAATTTAATTGCATTTCTATCTGTTTAAATTTTTAGATTAGGGTAAATCTATTTTTAAAATGCTGCTCTACGCTTTCAGGTGTAATAACAGTTGAATAATACAAGTAAAATTAAAGAAAAGTATTTAAAATAAAATTTCAAAAAAAAAAAAAATTGGTGGCAGTTTTTGTTTCTGAAAGACATTAAATAGCAATGTTCTCGAATGTAACGATAATCGGAAAAGGTACTCAGATTTAATAATTGGAACAAAATATTAACTTCATTACTAAAACTCATTTTTTGTTAAAACTAAAAGTTGACCATTATAATATTATTTGATATCCCAGAGCAGCATTTTTAGAACAGGAGTCTTTTTTATGGTCCACAAAATAGAACAATTAATAAAGTATTTATAGGTATTTTTCAATAACTTTTCATTTCAACAAAATTGCTTTTTTTTAAAAACGATGTAGTTAAGAATCTGAAGCTTTTATTCTAATATTCATTACTGTGTAATACATATTTAAGTGAAATTATAAAAAAATATATTAATTTTTGGCTACTACTCATTGCTCTATTTGAATTTCATGGCTAAAAAGAATATGAATTTAAATAGCACAAATAATTTAACACTAAATTACGAGAAAAAGACTACTAAACTTGTTTGTTTTCTTAATGGATCAATCTAAATTTCATGAGTAGTCAGAAAAACAGCTGTTTCCATGAACAATATAAAATAATTTTTTTTTATAGTACCAAGTAAGATGGTACGACATGTTAGCTCTCAGGAGGTTATGTCCAATAAGTATATTAAAAAATAAAAATGAAAATCATGAATTAAATAATTCTTCTAAATTCAACTGCAAACATACATTACAGTCTTGAAAACCTTGAACTTTGTTCTGGCTTTAAATGGTGTTCATAGTGAGTGCATTAACTCCTTGTTTTTTCTTATTTTATAACAAGTAAATTCATTATTACAAAAAATATATATAAATTTGAAACAGAATAAAGCAGCTCTTTTAAAATGCATACAAAAGCCACTGAATTACAAATAAGCTTAGTTAATGAGGTGTATCTTGTTGCACTTTCTCGCAAAAATAAAAATCAACCAGTTTGTTTTCCTTGATCAAGTTAATATGAAAAAGCCTTTATATTCTCAATGCCATTTATAAGTGCATACTAACACAGAAGTAGAAATTAGAATGTAAAAACATTTGAAGATTTTTTTTATAGAAAATGTATGCATTTATAAGCCATTTTTTTAGGGAGTGAAATGTTTTCCAACTATACAACTAAACTTTCCAATGATTTTTTTGGCATAAAAAAGTTTCATAAAATTTTTATTTTAAGGAAATTTTTTTAATTGAAAGAAATGTTCAATAATAATAAGCAATAATATAAGTTCACAAAACTTATAACTATATTTGTTAACATCTTTGAATTTCAACAACAATATATAAAAGGGGAAAAATAATTCAGTTATAAATTGCAAAATAAACTTGTTCACTTCTCAATAAATATATATTATGCACAGAAAGATAAACAAAACAATATCCTGATACAAATATTTTCACAGATTAAAACCCACTGCAATTACAAAATTGCATATACAATATGCATTACTAAAATTCCATGTGCTGAAAAGGTATAAAGTTATGGTTTGTATATATATATATATATATATATATATATATAATGCAATTGGCAACTTTATCAAGTTACAAGGCACTAAAATTGAATAGAAATATTTAAATAATGCAAATCTATATTTCCTAAGGCATTGGAATTCTAGGGATGAAATATTGCAAACATCAAAGGTTTGGAGCAATCCAATTTAGGAATTTCATTGAAAGTTCATATCCCATGAAACATGCCTGTAAGAAAAAGAAATTTAATTTTAATAACACTTGAAAAAAACCCATTAAGTTAAAAAAAATAGTGAAATAAAATATAAAGACTATATAGCACATAAAAATTATTATCATGTAATGGCACATAAAAAAATAAAACTATTATCTAACAACAATTAATTATTTTTAGCATCAAACCAGCATAATAATTTGAATAAATTGATGCAGAAACATAATTATTACCTTTAAATTCAACGATAGGAATTAAAAAAATAATAATAAAAAAAATTTAAAAAAAGAAAGAGGGAAGGAAGAGAGTACAAAAGCATTTTTGTAAAAAGTGCAGTAGTTGAAATGGTGGATGATGTAGTAATAGGGAAGTTGGGCAAAAATGAATGTCTCCTTTTGGTCCATCTGAGCATTACAAAAACAAAGATTCAATTTTTTAATGATAAATATAATGGGGGAGAGGTGAAACAGAATAATTTTGCTTACTGGAATGGTTTGTATTCATAGAACTACAAAATATAAGGCAAAATTATTAATGGAAATAATATTTCAACTTAATAGTTTGCTATTTTCCCCCAACATTAAATTTGTTAATTAATAAACATCAGAATAACAAAAAGGAGAGGACATTAGACAATACAGTAGAACTTTTACTATTTTAAAGCAAATACAATGAACTTCTCTAGAATATGGGTACAGATTCAATGCAATAAAAAAATGTATTATATAGAGGAATAATTATCAAATTACATTTATGCAAGTTCCAATAAATATTAAAATTATAACTGAGAATATTGTTAGTGAGACGTTATTCTTTCAATTCAAACCGTTAACTTCATTATTCACATAGCATAAACAGCAGGAAAATGAACACATTTGCTTTCTTAAACAAAATTTTAAAAATTAGCAAAAGTTAAATTTATCTAATATGTAATACAGAACTGTTTGTATGTATTACATAAGTACCAAATATGTTTTTTATTTGTACATGATACATGAGCAAGCTATACATAAATCAAAAGTATAATAGAAAAGGAAAAGAATTTTCTCTGGCTTTCTTTTATCTTTATCTTATGGTTCATTATTAATGCTCCATTTTTTCACTTATTTCCAATTTTTAATCTGCACACAGAAAAAATTAAAGATACAGTTGAAGATCAATTATTAGATGATTGTAAAGGCACAACAAATAAGAAATAATTCTTTCCTAATATTTATGTCAATAGTAATCAACAACAACAAAAGAGAACTACTTACTGCATTGGCAGGGAAAGCTCTCAACATTACAGGAGTAGCACCCTTGTATAAGGCTCGAATTCCTTCCTCTTTCATGGTGTGCTTAAATACATCACGTATTCCATTTGGATATGTGCCTTCAGGAGCTGTTTATTAATTTAAAAAGTTGAAACATTCAGATTGGTACAATAGAGCCATTACACGGTTTTTAGATCAATAAACTACAAACCAAGTCTAATAATAAGAATATACAAACATTCAAAATGTATGGTCTAAATATCATAAATCTAAATATTCATAATTAAACAATAACATAGCAAATTAATTGATTGAAGGATCATTTGCATTTTCTTACAGCAGAGCCATTGGTAGTAAAAATATAGCCTTGGCACTCTACATATATATACAGTATTTTTTCAGCAAATTAAACAAACTTACTCACAACTTTGAGCTAAAACTTTTCAAGCTGAAAAAATTTTTCTACTTGTACTGAAGTTATACAAGATAACCATTTTTACAGAATGCTGCAATAATATAATATATTAGTATTAAATTTTTTAATTCAGTCAGCATATGCAATGGGGTGGATAAAAAAAAAAAGAACTGTTTGTGGTTAATAGGTGAACTAACATACTTTTACAGCTTTAAGCTTTGAAAAAATATCAATCCACACTAAGATAAAAGAGAATCATTGGTTATCTGAGCTTTTAAATCTGTAATAATTTTACTTACCAGTTTGTAAGCGCGACTTCAATACATCTGCAGGAATAGCAACAGACCAATTACATATACCAGCAATTCCTCCAGCAAAAAGTGTTCTCCAAACACTAAGATCATTTCGGCTGAAATATGTTAACTCTGCATTTCAGATATAAAAATTAGATGACAAATTTAAATTCATTGAAAAAACAGCTAAGTAAGAAAATATGGTCCATAATGCATATATATGTGGATCAATCCTATTTAAAGACAAACATGTATAATAATCTTGCAATGAGGCACAACATAACAATTTTAACATTAATATAGAAAAAAAAAATTATCTACTAACAAGAAAAGAAATTTAATATTAAATCACAAATTGAGTAATAGGTTCAAAATATCTTAGAAAAAAATGTATGAAATTATAAAGAAAAATTTGGGAAGAATGCCATATTTAGAAAATTCTCATTAAAGAAGTGAAAATATGCAGACAGATGAATTAATATTATAATTCAAATTGAAGATTACAGGATTTTATTCAGAATTTAACAAATAAAGTTAAAAGTGAAAATTTCTCTAAAATATACTCTTCAGATGGCATTAGAAATAGTTTAAAATGCAGAACTGTGTTGTATTGAACTACATTGATATGAGGCAAACAAAGAAAATTGAAATTTATTATTCTAATATATAGCTTTTAATTTGTATAATTTAAATGAACACAATTATTTCAAAATGTAAAGTAATTATTCACAGTTTAATATAATTCAAAAGTGTCAGATGTTAGTTCTTACTATATTTATTAGATCATGTTTAATTTGAGGCCCTTATAAATAGAAATAATGAATAAATGCACTTGTTTCAATGGATAATGCATTAGTGTCAAGAACTTACAAATGATTTCAAAAATAATAAAGGATTTGAAATCTCAAGGTAATGAACAATAATTTTTACATAAAAATACTATATGCAATGATCTAAATCAATAACAGCATTCACAGAAAAAAACTTGACCAATACAAACTTTTAATACAAAACACCATAGCATGATAATGTTTTACACTTAATTTATCTATATCAACACTATTTTTAAAAATTTATTCTCAATTATAATAATAATAAAATAAACAAAAAATATTCGTAACATAGCAATGTCCTTTATATAAAAATACAGTAACAAAAAAAAATGGTTGTAATAGTTGTAAAATATACTTAAAGTAATTTGAATTTTTCAGCAACATAAAAATGGCTTTAGCATGATACTATGCTTCAAAAATTATGAAAAAAAATGTTCAAATTTCGATTAATTTTTAATTAAAATCTAATAAAAATTTTGAAAAACCAAATTTGAAAGCTCTATGTAAAAGGTTCTACCTTAAAAGCATTTTGAATAATTTTTATACATCATGCACACCACACTATGCAATTTACCAAAAATATCCAGTTTATAAACACATTATCAAGTTAAAAAGAAGGCCCTCTTTTGAACATATCTATTTCTTGCACAAACTCTTCATATTAGGTAAACATAGCTCAACAATTTTTTTTTACTTTCATTTTTGATATTGGTTGAATGCTTCTCATTCATAATTTTCTTCTATTATCACTTCATTTTTTTTTAATATTCATTATGTGGCTGGAAAATATCCCCATTCAAATATTTTTAATTTCTTAAAACCTAGTAACTTTATTCATTTTTTTTCACAAATATTCTGCTTTTTATTTGTCCCCATTCCTGTCTATAACAATTTTTTTTTATTCATCATACAATATTTATTTCTTTTCTATTACATTTTATATCTTATGCTTTTAACTCTCACCATATGTTTGGTGCAGAGTGGGTAAACCTGGCCCTCTTACTGTAAAATTCCAATTAGTCAATGAATTAAGAAATTACTGTTATATATAGAGAGAGGATTATTAGAAAACATGTGACATTTTAATGGCCATGTTTATTAAATACCCTGATAATAAAATATATCACTGTCTAGAAGTACACTGAGGATAAATTTTTAAAATAATAAATAGCTTTTATTTTTTTTAATAATAATTCAAAAAGTGACTAGGGCTTAGATTAAAAAAAAATACTTATGATTATTTTAAAATGCTTAAAGCAAAAGTAATTTGAGTATACCAAGAATTAAAGCTCACAAACCTTTGACCTGCAGGAGTCAAGACATTCTGTAGCCATTCATAAGACATAAAATACATCCCACTAGCAGGCACATCTACAAACAAGTTTAATAAGCACATTTTTAGAATAAATTCAGAAATCAAAAATTTGTTTAATAATAACAATAAAATATGTAGATTATATAAAATGGCAACATATATCACAGATAAATGATATAAATATCTAAAATATACAAATTGAATTATATAATTTAATCAAAATATTGAGTTATATCTTGGAGAATATCAATTAAATATTTGAAGTTAAATTATTTTCAGGTGTATCATAGTATCATATTTAGAATGATTTAAATGAGCATACAAGGTTTCCTGTCTTATATTAATTTGTTGCAGTTTTAAATATACATTTTATTATTCCCAAATCTTTAAACAAAGCATATTAAACATTTTCAGACATTTCTGCAATACCATTTATATTTTAATAATCTGCTTTATACATTTATTATTATAAGCACTAAATCATCTAGCTTAGCAGCGTATAAATAGTGAGATACATAAGAAATTAGCATTATAAAATAATTTGAATCTGATATATAAACATTTGCATTAAAATAAATAATTTGATTAATTAATAATCAGCACATTGAAATGTCACACCAGCATATTTTACTTAATGCATCCAATATAAAACATCATTTATCCAATAAAATACTTTCCCCCTATATATTTATATCAAAAATAAGCTGATCTAATTTTTTAAACAAAATTTTCTATATATAGAAAGTTAAAATTACTAATATTTATTGAAATATTTTTGTAAAAATGAAGAGCATTTTTACTATAGTGCATTGTAGTGTATATATAAGAATTAATCATAGTGTTTATTAATGAAATTTATTAGTTGACCTTATAATTTGCTATAAATCATTCCTTTGCTGAGCTCAGGACAACTTTTTCATACTTTTTAATTATTAATTTATATAGTATTAATATATAAAGAATCAATATGGTAAATAAATGTAAATTGTATGATGAAAACAAACAAAAGCTCATATTAAAAAATGATATGAAACTATTGAACATTTTGAAATAGAGAGGGGAAGAAAGGAAACTGAATACAATATAATTTACTTATAATAATACCCACTAGATAAAAATTTTTTTTTTTTAAATATAACAAAAAAATATTTCAATCTTCCACAATGCCTAAATTTGGTAGTAAAAGAGTAATAGAAATCTAAAATGCAATTTAAAAGGGTAAAAATCAGCATTTTTCATAAGATATTAACTATTTTAAAACTTGGAAACATCAAAAATACTTTAAAATATTGTCAATGTTTTTTCCCCTTAATATATATCAATACATTAAAGCAAAATAACAAAATTCATTTTAAATTTTAAAAATTCCAAGTTCCTTAATTCTAATTTTATAATATATATTTAACTTGTTTAAAAAAAAATGCAATAATTATTCGTATTCCCCTCCCCCAACTTAAAGTGACCTAAATAGCTAAAACAGTAAAAATGATAACTTATTTCCACCCTTTCTATACAAATAACATGATAGTGGCAACACTTCCTTCAGAAAATTTCATTGAGAAAAACATCACAATATCTAAGAAGGAAATAGAACAGCAATAACCTAGTAGAGAGGGAGGGAAGCAATCAAAAGGAAATATAGGAAGGGTTTGAACTTCAAATCACAGGAAACAGGAAAGAGCTATATCCGTAATCTAAAACAAGATGTACTGCTCAAAGCCTTCAGTTAGCAGACATGTACTTCAAACGATGAGTTCACCAAGATTGAATGATTCAGATATATCTTCAGCTCAGTGATATTTCAGAAAAGTTCTTTTAATTCTTTTAAAACAGATTAATCACAGGATATAAAGAGCTGACACTGACTACAGATCATGCATTGCTATATAATACAGCTACTTGTCCTTTTCATAGGAATAGCACAATCGCAGCAAGTAAGAAAACATTTTTATATGTTTGAGCATATCAGTGTATATTATTTATGAAATATATGATCAAAGTTATTTATTTACATAAAAGCATCAACTTTTAAGAATGTTTATTCATTTTCATCAAGGTAATATTTTTAATTTTTGGAGGTAATAAAATGTTGCTATTCATAATTTATTCATTTTAAATCAAACAGTAAAAAATGCAATCTTTAAAAATACATGTTAAATAAAAATTAATACTATATCATTAGATAAAATAGAAAAATTAAATATACTTTCAAACTGGCTAAAGTAACTCCTTTATTCTGCATTTACATTCTTACTTTTAATAGATAATTTTGCTATAAAATTCTTTCTACAAACTATACTGCATTATTGTTTCAGAAAATTCAATAAATAATTTAAGGAGGAAAAAAATCAACAGATTTGAAAAGATACATAGACTAATAAAAATAAGAAATGAAAAAAAATGATTAGTTGGTTTGATAAGAACTTCCACTACCGAAATATCTGTTTAGATGTTACAACAAATCATTTGCCTAAAAATGGAAATTACCATTAAATATTACAATAGAGTAACAGAATTTTATAAAATCATACATAGAACAAAAATTTTCAATTTGAATTAAAATGAAATCTGATATTAGATAAATTCATTCTAGTTTATTTTTCTATTAGTTCATTTCCAAAATTTAATATTAAAAAAATAAAAGTAATAGATAATATTTTCAAATTAAATTATTATAAATAATTTAACAATCCAAGACATTAATTAATGAAAACAGAAAAATCATTCTCTTATAATTCATCAACTATAATTAAATACTCCATAATAATTAAAAGTAAATAAAACAAACTAGTTAATATTTAAAGTTAATTATAAAAATAAATATTATTTCTTATACATAGTGAAATAATGTGTTCTTGAACTTTAAATTTATAATGATTCATAAAAGAATAAATTTCACATCATTTTCAAAGTACCGAAATTACATGTTCAATTATAATAAATTTTATTACTTAAAAAATTCATAAAAATAAAGAAAGTATTTAATTTTTTTACAAAATTTTGCAATTTATATAATTGGAATGAAAGAACCTATAATATAATAATAAACATAAATAAATTTTTCCATTAAAAATTGAAAATAAAAATAACTACTCTAGAAAATAAACTAGAATAATTAAACAATAAATATTTTAACAGGTATACCATTTTAAATTTTATAATCGAAAATTCCTTTCAAAACAAAGTTGATTTGGTTTCTCTTATACAAAAAGGTACCAACTGAAGCATCTTGGGGAAACCAATGTCCTTCAGAATGTGACTGTGAAATGGTCAGTGCATCTCAAACACTCATTTCACGATGGAAGCCTGAAAACAGTTCAGTGAAAACAGTATTATGTGTCTTCAGGAATGAGAGTTTATTTCTTATGTTGCACCTACCAAAAGATACTGAATCAATTACCGTACTACAAGCCAATGACGACAGTGCAATGATTTTAACAAATAGCATTCTGAAAGACTTGCAGATGGTAAAAAGTATTGATCTGCAAGGCTCTTTATCAAAAGGAAAAATCTACATCACTAATGAAATCTTTCATGACCTACAGGATTTGAAATATCTATCCTTGCAAAGAGTAGACATATCTGGTGCAGAAAAAGCATTCTCTAAGCTTTCATCTCTAGAAGTGTTATATGTAATTCACTGTGATATTGGCTACCTAAAATGGGAAATGCTTGATGGACTAAAAAATCTCAAGGAACTTTACTTGGTGCAAAGTGGAATAAAAGAACTCTATGGCTTTGCATTTTATGGAACTCCCGAACTAAGACGATTATTCCTGTCACACAATGATTTGTTTTCCGTTGAAGCAGATGCATTTGTTGGTTTACTGAAGTTGGAATATCTCGACCTTAGCAATAATAGAATAGATCACCTTTCAGGTTTAACTTTTCCTCCATTACCTCATTTACAATGGCTGGAGCTGAAACACAATCCAATAAAAGTTATATTCCCCCACTGCTTCCAGTTTTTGAATGGAACTCAACATCTCACTCTAGGTCACAAGAAACAACCTGTACACCTGATGAAATTCAGTTTCCGTGGATTGTATTCACTGCTATTTTTGCACATACCAAATATAGATAATGATGCACTCTTTGAGCATATGTTTTACGATTTAAAATCACTAACACACATGAACCTGAGGGGCAGAATAAAGCTCATTAATGACAGAGCATTCAATGGAGCACACAAAGTTCTCAACAAATTGATCTTGAATGACTGCCAAATTGAAAGAATTTACAGCGAATCTTTCTATGGATTAGAGAAGTTGCATTTGCTAGATTTATCAGACAATCGTTTGCGCAGTATTCCAGAGGGTACTTTCAAACATTTGAAATCAATCAAACATATACGTTTGAATGATAACAAGCTGAGTCAAATGCCTGATAATTTGTTCCTACCACTGCACACTTTAGAAACATTAGGTATGTATAACAACCCATGGAATTGTACATGCAGAATGAATTACTGGAAAGAAAATATCATTATGGCTAAATATGAACATGATGTCGATACATGCAATGGCACATTATGTGCTGATGATAAGACTGTTGAAGAAACCGATTTAACACCAAAATGCAAAGAGCCCAAATTATATGAAAATCATAGCATTTTTCAAGTTCTCAAAGTGCTGAAATGTGAGAAACAGCACTAAATCATTACAGAAAATCATTCTTTGTAAATATGTGCTTCATCCCCATTTATTTTTTAAATAAAAGATAAAGCATATATGCATTAAATCATGGCAGATTTTTAAAAACATAATCACATTTTACTTCTTCAAGCAATTGATTAATACATATGCATTCTTAAAAAGTATCTTCAATTTAATGGTTAAGTTAACAATAACTTGACAACTACTATGATGATGGAGATTATATGATGTGACCACTAATCTGGATGCTAATGGATATAATTTTATTCACCTGAATGTTAATGAATAAGTAATTTTATTCATGTGCTTTGTTTAATGAAACTGGTGAAATTTGTGAAAAATGGAGAAATGGTACAAAAAAGTTTAATAAAATGTATATAGAGAACATCTTTACATTATAATGCAATTCACTGTGACTTCACTTTCATAATAAAAATATTTGGGTTTTTAAAGAAGTTATTACTTGATGAGCATATTTGCATTAATAATCTTTTATATTCTATGATTTCTGTGAGAGAAAATAATATTTGTCCAGGTTACTTATATCTTGTAAATTTCTAACAGACATTACAGAATTTTCCCTTTAAAATGTATTATGAGGTTTTCAATTTTAAAATGAATGAAAATGCAACCATTCACATGTTTTGGATCAATATCACTGTTTCTGATGATGCTCTTCAAATTATATACTATAAAACAGTATATGCAGAATTAAAGCTAAGAACTACTGTATGCATCTATGATAATTTTAAAGAGTTCCAACTATGCCTTGCACATAAAACAATATTATATATATATATATATATATATATATATATATATATATATATATAT
>JAPMOR010048656.1:1515-76366 GCA_026543865.1 Argiope aurantia | reverse complement strand
ATATATATATATATATATATATATATATATATATATATATATATATAAACAAATTAAACTTAAATAAAAAAAGTTTTCAGGCTTGTAAAATAAATGCATTCTATTAAAAGTACATTAAATTAAAAGAACATAATTTACTTTTATTTTTCAAAGAATGTATATTGTGATAGTCTTTAAAATGTTAGTCACTTTTTTCTTCTAAAAATGAAGAAATGATATTCCAAAATTTATTGTGAACACGATAGCTTTGAGCTCAAAGAATAAAGAATATTAATAATTCTGAATCTGCAATTTGGGTAAAACAATTGCTATATATTCTGCTTTAATCAATATTCTTGGTAATGAATTTCAGCTATATCATGATATACCTTTATATTTAATCAAATACATTATATTTTATTGGTGTTTAATTAGACATCAAATTATAGATATATTTATAAAATGCAAAAAAAAAAAATATTACAAGATATAAGAAAGAAGGTATGAGGAAAATGAGAAATACTTGATAAAATATTTTTATGGCAAAGACAATTATCAGAGAAATTAGAACACAAAGATATTTCATATGACTCATATGTTTAATAAACTATTTTAATATTTGAAAATAAAATTTATGCTCTTTCGATATGTTTTTAATATTAAAGAGTATCTGAGCATTTTTAATAAAGTTTTAAGAGATAAAAGAATATTTAATGTTTTAAAATGTATGGGTCAAGAAAATTATTTCATTTAAAATTATCGAAACTAAAAAAGAAATAATTTATTAAAAAATAAAAGGTATTTATTTAAAGGAAGGAGTAATTAAATAATGCAACTTTTAAATATAAAAATTATTTCTGTGAATATCAAAATCCAATTATATTTAAATGTAATTGAAATAATTAAATTGTTTTAAAAACACTAAAAAAAATCCCCAAAATAAATAAATCATTTACCAGACAAATTTACTTTACTTTTAACTAATTTTACCTTTAACCAAACACAGTTAAAAATTTATTATTATAATTTCATCTTCGGTAGTAATAAATACCAGAGAATAGCTTTCCTTTCTTAATAGTATATCAAATAGTTTCAAAATTTTAACAGCTTGATTTTCCAATATTCTCCTTTATTTTTCATGTTTCAATATAATTATTTCATTATTAAGTAGGAATTTAAAACAATAACATTAAAAACAATAAAATTATTTTTTAGTTTCTTATAATCAAAAATAAATCTAGCAATGAACGTAAAAAATTTCATGCTTTAAAAAGTTAAATGCATTATCACAAAATGTTTACTTATATATATTATTGAATAAATAGCATATTAAAAAAAGAGTACGGAATAATACAATTGTAATGCCATCGGCAATTTTTTGTTTAATAGATATATTACTTTTTAGCAACAAGAACCAAAAGAAAAAAATACAACTGATATAAAAAATCTCAAAATTTAATGGTGGTGCTTTTCAAGAACAAAAAAGAAAATATGGTGTTAATGTCCAGGAAGAACAGAATAAAATCACAAAAAACAAAAACAAAAACTTTGATATTTAACAAAATTAAAAAAACACAATCATAATTGCAATATTTTTAATTAAAAATTTCAAACTGAAATAATCAGCAGATTAAAAATCTGATATTAGATCTCTTAAAAGATTTATGTCCAAAAAATTTAACAGATTTTGAAGTTATATGGAAAGAAATAACAGGAACTGTAAACCGGGGGTAAAGAAACAAAACTTTCAAAAATTTTGAACAATGGCAAAAAAAAAAGTTTCATTAAAGGATGACTCTATAGTCCATTCAATTTATCGGGAAAGTTACAATTTATCAGGCTGATAAATTATTGACATCATTTTTGCAAGAATATTGTTGACTTTAATTATTTTGTTTTGTTTATTTTGAATTTTATTTATATTATTTAATGCCGGATATTTTTTCACTACTGCTGTAAAATACGTCCTAAATATACTTATTAAATTAATATTTAAATTTAATTTTTCACTTAGTTTTGTTTAAACCATAAAAAAAATTAACTTACATTTTAAAAATCTATTGAATGAATAGAAATATGAGAATCAGTATTTTTAATAAATGTGCAGTCAAGAAAGCACTTGTTTAGTCTAACAAGAAATAATGGCTTTGCAAATCTAATGTATTTTAAAACAAATAATAGATTTTATTCTGTTTGAAAGATGAACAAGAGCTCCAGGTTTTAAATATAAAGCCAACTGACACAGATTCCATGAAAAGATATTATTTTAGGGTGAAAACATAGAAGGAAAACAAAATAGTTTAAATGAAAGAAACTTTTCTGATTTAGATGATGATTCTCGAAAAAGAAGAATCCAAACAAACAGAAAATTGTAAATTCGACAGATAAAGTTTTTTTCTACCAGAGGAATGTTTGAAAATGCTCTATAATCACTGCTAGAAATATTTCATATAACTGAAGACCTAATTTTAATAAAAAATGTAAGTGTCAATATGTATTGTTTTCACACTTATATGTTTTCAGTATTAATAGAGTAATTCACATAAAATTTTCGTATTCTTTTAAAAAGAGGGCTTTACTCAGAACAATGATATGTATCTTTTTCAGATTCAAATAATATATTTTGCAGATTAATATTAACCATATAAAGCAAGAACTATAAAAGGAATAATTGAATTTTTACTCTTTCTATTTACTCCACTTTGCAAAAAAAATAGAAAAACTATTTTTTTATTTTTTTTTATGCATAAAAGAACAACAAAAAATTTGAAACTTATTAATTTTGACAAAAAAAAAAAACCCCAAGAATGTGCTTTTTATGCTTATTTATTTAATGTTCCTAATAGTTTCTAGTTTTTAAAACATAAGTAGAAACTTCCCATTCATTTTATTTTGCAGTATTAAACATTATATATTATCATAAAAATCAGATAATAAAATATTTCAATCAGTTCTTAAAATATAAACTTATGATCTAAACACTTTCAGATTATTATATATATATTTTTAATTTCACCAGAAAAGTTGGGTTAATTGTCCTTGGAGTCGTAAGAAAAAAATTTAAATTTGTATTGTTTCACACACAGACACACACACACACACACACTAAAGTAATATTTTGCAAGTTTCATCGAAAGCTTTTTTTGCTTTTTTTTTTTTTTTTTTTTGCTTATAACATGCAGAATTTTTGTCCATTATAAATGAAATCTACATAACATGTGATGATATATCAGTGTAAACTTATAGTAAAATTTGAGAGCATTTGCAAGAAATAATTTTTAAGTGCATATATGTAAAACATGGCATATTTCTTTTTTTATTTCAGAATCACTATATAAAAAAATACAAAAGTTTTGGTTAGATACCATTAAGATCCAAAAAAAATTATTTGCACTGTAGAGAGACGACTATTGGTTCATCTCTGAGGACCAAAATAATGAAGAATTTTCCCCCAAATGAATATTTTCTTTTTAACTGAATAACTATATTTAGAAACAGATTTAGGCAGTGCAAATGCTAATCAATTTTATTTCATATTTAACATGTTAATACTTTATTTTTATTTTATATGTGAAAATATTTTATTTATGCTTTTTTTAATTCCTACATTATGGAAATAATGACAAATCAATAAAATTCTTGATAAGTTATCCATAATTATTAATTAATGATTTCATAATTAGCAAATAAATGCATTTAATTATTATCTTTGCTTACAATAAACATGAATGTGTGCATATATGACCTAGAGCTACCAAACTTTTCATTTTGGAAAGTAGGAATATGCACTTGAGTGATTTTTTAAAAAAAATTTTACTAAAAATCTTGATTAAAAATTATGCAAAAATTTGGCAGTTTCTCCTTATAACAAACAAAATATCACAATACAAAAATGATTTTTGCATCATCCTAAGATTTAAAAAACAATTATTTTTTCAATGATACTAATGATTTTAACATAAAATTAAGTTAATATTTTTAGCCAATTTTTAATAAAAATATTTTAATCATATTCCCCAGCAATTTGTTTTACACAAAATAAAATTTAACTTTCATCAATATGCTACCATCATGTTGACAAAACTAAAATTAAAAGACTAAATTGACTCTAACTGCAAACTAAACAAAGAAAAGTGTAATTTTTAAGTATGTGTCAGTAAGAAATGGAATAATTTGATATTTTCTAAAAAGATAAAAACAAGAAAACAGTTTCTCTGAACTTTTAAAACATCATCAATTCATTAATTCTGTAGTATTTAAGGCAAACATCATATTATATTATATATATATATATATATATATATACACACATACATACAGGATGTTCAATGTAATTTGATCTTAACACCTAATTACTAAATAGTTAGTATTAGGCATAAATACATAATAGGGAAAGTGCTCGAAATGAAAGTGAAAATACTATTTAATTAATTAAGTTTGATTTGATAAATGATCTGAAGAAATTAAAATTTTACATTTTTTGTAGTCATATGAGTCATATTTAATAAAATATTCTTAAGATGCTAACATTTTAAATTAAAAAAGGACCATTTTGTAGCAACTACCACTGAATAAGTTATGAAAATCTGAATATTACTACATTGTAAAAAGGAGTGCTTTCAGACTGTTCTGTTGATCATCTAAAAAAAGATATGCTAATCAGCACTTGGAGTTTCCTCAAGGTTGATTAGCCTCAAATTATGAAATTGCCGATTGTCTTAAATATTCAGCGATATTCAACACTTGTTGACTTCAAAAAGAGAATTATGCATCAACGATATGCTTTATATGATAAAACAGATGTTAGAATTATTGAAAAACAAATACAGTTAAGTTCAGTAAAAGAAAAGAGTTGTCAATGCAAGGAGGGTTTACATAGATTTTGAGTTCAAAGAATATGAATATTCAATGGACATTGCTACTGATTGGTGAAAATAGCATTACAATACAATATAGCAAAAATGGAGATGTCTTAAAATAAATATGAATAATCAAATTAAGTATAAAATATGAAGAAAATAAAACAAAAAATATGTTAACTGTTAAGATTATAAAATTATCAGAAGAAAAGATATTATTGATTAACATGACACGAAACGCAGATCTATTAAAGCAAATTGTTAAGAGATTTTGCAGTGGGAATTTAGTATCATATCTAGAAAATGGAAAAACTAATATATTGGAAAAGAAGGACTGTGTTCTCCACTGTAAATTTTGATATTAATATAGTGGCCCATATGAGATAGTAATTACATTAAAAAAAACCTAAGGTTTTATTAACTTATTTGAAAAACATATTTTGTAGATAGTTGTGCTTCATGTACTAGCTTCATTCCATAAGGTATCATGAATTCTATAATATGCAATATATATCATAAAATATTTATTATTTAATATTAAGAATTACTTTCCTTTTAGAAAAGAAAATTTATTATTAAAAACGAAAATTTTTAAAAAATATTACTTTGTAAACAAAAGTGTATTAGGTGAGAGAGGGCATGTTTATGTGTAAGGGGAGGGAGCATGCTCTCAAAAATATTTTTTGTGAACGCTTTTCGTGAAATAAAGAATATTGCTTACAAAAGATTTCTTTTTTTTTTAAAGCAGCAATTTTCACCCATTTTTCAATTTATACCATACCTCTTAAAAGAGTTGCAGCTGTCCCTTTATAAATACTTCGAATTCCTCCTTCTTTATACAGTTTTTTAACACAATCTACAGGTCCAGCATATTTAGCCTCAGCAGCAGAACCAGTAGCCTGCTGAACCTATGGTTAAAAAAAAGAAGTTAATGTTAGATTTAATTGAGAATACATTCCTCCAGCATTCTAATATTACACATTTCACTTTTTTTTAATAATATTTATATTGTCTAGTAAAATTTTAATAATTCATTCTACATTAAATTATTAACTGTTTGAATCAGATATAACAGATATTGTCAAAGATCATATTCTCAAAGTATTAAATTATTAGAGATTTTAAATACATTAAAATTTCTCACAGACAGCATTCATTTATTAAACTATATTTAAATTATACATACCTTTGAAGATTAAAATTTAAAATCAAAATTTAAGTCTATGATATAAAAATATGAAATGAGTCAGCTAAGAAGAGGTGCAGAATGAAATGGATGCAGACAATTCTGTCTCCTTCATACTTTTTTTAAATAAATTAATTGAATATTTATGAAGAAAAATGATACTGAGAAGGGAAAGGATGATGACACACAGGCCAAGGAGATAATGTAGAAAAATGATTTCAAATTTTCATAAAATTCATCAAGAAATATTCATATATATCAGTGTATAATAATAAATATCTTTACTCTATGAATTGTGATTTTTCAAAACTCTGATAACAATTCTCTAGGCATGTGGATATTCGAATTTGTATATCATATGATAAAAAGTAGGATAATATTAAAAATGTTAAAAATACATTTTCCTGATATATCTATAATCATGTGTATGCATTTTGATTTTAGATAACTTGTGTGATTTTCGATATTAATCATTTAATTGAAATTGATAGGTCATGATCACTTTGAATGCTATAATTTCAACATATAGCACAATAAAATATACACAGGGAAGTTCTAAAAATATATATTCAATATCCCTTTCCTGGAATTGTGAGGAAACTGTTAGTATTGGTTCAGAAATTTTACTGTAAATATCTTTCAAAATATTTCCCGTTTTTACATATCTAATCCCCCCTCCTCCCATCCATATGACATTATTGTTAGTGCTAAATAACAAATTACTGAATTCCTATTTCTTTACAAAATTAACAAATTCATTATTAATAAGCTATCTATAAACATTTATAGTTTGCATTCCTTACAAATAAAGAATTAGTTATTCAAATATATATACAACAAAGGAAATTTATCTAATACTCTAATAATTCAAGAAAGTTTTAATTTAATCACAATCTTATTACTGCATTTGTCAGAAAGTTTCAGGTACTGAGTACAATTCAAATGAAATAAATAATAAGTTTGAAAAAATAATTTATATATCTATAAAAATAATTTTAAAACTTGAAAATAGTTAAATTTAAAAATTACAGTGAATTTTAAGAAAATTTTCTGAATTGCATAAAATAGTAGAATCAAAACTTCAGGAAAATAAATAACAATAAAATTAAATAAAAGTAATTTACTTGTAAAAGACACTTTATTCGTTCTCCAGGAGTCATAATTGCTGTTGTAAACACACCCGATAACATTCCGGCATTGAAAAGTTGTATCAATCTATCAAGTGAAAGCAATATCAAACAGATTTACATAAAAATCCACACAATAAAAAAGAAAGAATTATTAATATATATTAACAGATCATCAAATGATTATTGTCCAAAAAAAAAGTCTGTAAATTCTATCTAAAACACATACATCACTTAATAATTTTCCTTGCTTTATGTTCTTTATTTCATCATTTAGATGAACTTTTTAAAATTTTGCAATTTAATGCTTTTATAATTAAAACAAGATGAAAAAAATACCCCATTCTGTTGTTGTTTTATTAAAAATAAAATCACATTTAAGTGCTCCAGGTAAAATTTATCGATTTGTTGAAATAAAAGATTTAAATAAAGTGTTGAAATAAAAGATTTAAATAAAGTATTGAAATTCTGAGTGAAATCAGTTCAATAGTTTTCTCTTACCTCAAAAACAATTATTGCCAAGAACAAACTAAAAGACCAAGCAACTTGGTGTTAAACATTATTTTCAATTCATTATCATTTATTTGGCAACCATAAAATATGGATAAGTGTGTATATTTCAAGAATTTATATCATGAATTCCAGATTTAGTAGCAGAAGGTAAAACTAGGAAAAAAAAATTATTGCCATGTTGATTAATGCCACAACTTCTCACAAACATGCGGAAACATGAAAAAGTTAAACTTGTAAGAATAAATCTGTTTATCTGAATCTATCACATTTTCAAAGGGCAATTGCAGTACACAAGGCAGGAATACTTTTTTAATGAACATCAAATATTCATTAAAAATATATCAACTATCCCAACTGAACAGAATATGATATAGAAAGTCATATACCAGGTGCATCAAAAAATGTATTCACATTTTGATCCGACATAGAAACTGTATTTCCCATGCTACAAGGTTCAATTTCTGGGAGAAAGTAATGTTATCTTTCTTAAACAGGTGGCAGCAGAATTCTAACTCTAGCTACTCAACCCAGTTAGTGGCAAGGAAATAACTGCAAGATGGTGGATGGGCGTTTGAGCTTTGAAGTGTGGAAGCAGGTAATTAAGTGGTACTGGAGGTTTGAGGACAGTGGAGAGACAGATATAGTACAGAACCACCTTCAAGAATAACAATTACACATTAATGACACATATTCGAAATGCATGAAACTGTGTGATGTGCATAAAGGTCGATCAGGGTGATTGAATACAGCTACAAGTGATAAATTTTCAATTGCGGTCTTGGAGCTGTTTCAGCGTTCACCTCAGAAATCGTCAAGGCAAGGGGCATGTGAGAGTAATGTAAGTGCTAGTAGTATGCTGCGGATACTGAAGAAAGACAAGTTGTGTGTGTTCATTCCAAGGTAGGTGCAACAGCTATGTGACGACAATCCAAATCGAAGGTTAGAATTTTGTGAATGGGTACAGAAGATGGTGAGACGTGAACTAGGATTTATGGGTAGCATAATTTGGTTGGATGAAGTCTAATTCAAATTGAATGGAACTGTCAATAGGCACAATTGTATGTACTGGGCTAAAAAAAATCCTCACATTGCTGTTGAAGAGGTTGCGAATTTGCCTCGCGTAAATGTGTGGTATGGTTTGTCTGCAAAGGGACTCATTGAGCCTTTCCACTTTGAAGGTAATGTAATAGGCGAAAAGTACTTAACAATGCTTGCTGATTCCATATTCCCTGTCATTTGTGCATTATATAGCAATTATAAAGCTTTATTTCCAACAAAATTGGGGCCCTGCCGCACTATCATCACGACATACCAAGATCAAAATTTGCCAGTCCAGTGGATAGGACGCAGGGAGCCCCGATCAAATTTCCTCCATGTTCTCCAGACCTTACGCTGCTGGATTTTTTCTTATAGGGTGCAGTAAAAGATGAGGTGTAACCATGTGACCTAGATATACTTTGGAAAGAGATTCAAGCGGTATGCACAAAAATCCCATAGGTACGATATACGGAATCAGTGGTGACTCATACTCAACAATGTATTGATGCTGAAGATCGCCATTTTGAACAGTTATCACATTTGCATCAGAAAATGCCTTTATGATTCCAATTGGACTTTAAGCTTTCCATTTCTAGCAAATTGAAACCTTGTAGAACAGAACATAAATTGTCTATGATGATTATCAAAGTGTGTATATATTTTTTGATGCACATTGCATTAATTCTAGCATGTGCAACTGAAGACATTTTGGATTTAAGTAATTATTCTATTTTTAGACTTAGTAACAGTGAAAAATAAATAATTCCACTTTTCATAAACAAATTTGATTCTGACAGAGAAGAAAAATTCCAACTAACTGGCACATATGCCTCGCACCCAGGGCCCTAGGTCAAGAAAGCAGATATGGGCTCTGTAGGCCTTGGCCCACATAGGCTGTCGTGCCACTACGTTCAGTTTAGTAGAGAAGAAAAATTGCAAATTTGAAAACTTAATATCAATTTAAAACTTAAAACATTTTTAGACGATTAAAACCAAAAAATAATTGCGAATTACAAATACAATCGTATTTACCATAAAAACATAAGTTTGTTAAGAAAGCATTTTATTGATCATTACATCATTATGCAATTCTGTGGAATTAAGTTCTATCTGAAATACCTAAAAATAGCTTTACTAGAATTAAATCTCTTTAAAACAACATTTTTCTATTATTTCCCTTCAAGTACCATGATAATGATTATGAATTAAAAAAGAAAAATTCAAGGTAAAAGCAAATTTTTAAAAAATTAATAAATAAAATAGTTAGCGGTAAATGAGAATTTACTAACGTCAGTTGTTCTTCAGGATGTTTTTGCTGAAGTCTTTTTCCCACTCCAAAACCAAAGAAACATACAGCGAACATGGGTGTCACTCCGGTTATAGGAGCAGCCATGCCTTTATAGAGACCAAAAAACCCCTATATGTGAAGAAAAATGAATAAATCATTAATTTCCAGCTGCTCTATAATAATAAAAATCTTTGTAAAATAATTGTAACAGAAAATGTGATGGTTGCCAGCTTAACTAAACACTGTAACATTAAACAAAGAATGAGCTGCAAGTCTCATTTAATCAATAGCAGCAACAGAAAATTGTAAATTTAAAAGAAATAACTAGATAAATTACCACTATTTATTATTCATAATGTGATCCCATAAATTTTACATTAAAAGATACAAAAAATATGCTTCATAATAATACATAAAAGATTAATAAATAAAAAGAATGAAGAGTTTAATTTTTCCTTCAAAATAATAAATTTATTTCCAAGTTTGGAAAAATGACAATCAAAAATAAACAACTACTATCATTAAAACTTCATGAAATAATACATTTCAATAAAGATCCCCTTTAAAGATCAGAGGATTTTAAACACCATTCCGGAGAAAAATTCTTAAAAATGATAATTTTTTATAATTTAAAAATTGTTCTAATATTGTAAATCAATTTGGAAATGACACTTTTTGAGTAAGAAAATAAAACTAAAATATAGAGTTAAAGCTTAATGAGACATTAATAATTGGTTTATAAAACATAATATTAAGACCATAAATACCTCTTTCATCACTGTCTTTTTAGCACAGTCAAAAGTACCTGTGTATAATGGGAGTGCACCAGGAGCAGGCTTTGGCATAGTTTGTAAACGAACCTACATGTAAGCAAAATGCAAAATTTAAAATATTTTTTTTATATTAAATTATTTAGCATTGTAAACTAACATATTCTGAATGGGATGTAATTGAAATTTTATACATTTATCCAGAATCATAACAAATTAATAATTTTAAATGAATTTAGGTGATTGGGCAAAACTTCTTTTCTTTTTTTGTAAATCAAAAAGTATAATTTTTCAATATATATATATATATATATATATATTTAACTGTAAAAAGTTACTTCTCAATACTCTCCATGCTTAATTAATATAGAGCTATGGAAATTATGAGAAAATATCAATGCAAATTATGTCACCACAATATAAAATTGAATATCAAATAGACAATTAGATATTCAACTTCATACATTATTTATTCTATGACAGTTGAATCTGACTCTATTCCAAACCCCTGGATAAATTGGAAAGAAGAGGATGGGACTCGTGTTCCTCAGCGCAAAGTAAGTTTAGTTATTGTACTAAAAATTTACTAAAATTCGCTCACCTGAAAAGAATGAAATAAGGATCAACACTATCTTAAAATTTAAAATATCAATTTTTTTAAATTCTTGAATGAATATTTGAGTAATTTGTCAATTCATCAAAATTAATTCATACACAATTAGAAACAATTTTCTGTTTTGTTGTAGTTGTTTAAATATTAAGCTTATTTTTACAGTTTAACCAATCACATCTATCACACACACTTTGGCAATGCTAATGTTATTTTCTTTAAACAAATTTATTATTTTATCTAGTAGTGTCAGTATTTCTTAACATAAAAATGTAACAATAAGTATTACTTCAAGTAAAATCTTTTTTTTTTTTAACTGACAGTTATCAGATTTCACAAATATACACAGTGCGATTCCAAGTTAATGGTTCAGTTTAATTATATTAATGTCCCATTTTTAAAGCAATACTAAAGGCTATTTTGAGATGGACCTTGTAATTTTGAACTGCAGTCAGATGATGAGGACAACACCTCAGCTGGTACCCTCCACTCTAAACTTCCACACAACACCAGAGGGAGGTCATTTGGTCCCGATGAATTTAGCATGCACCATACCTGCTTTCACAATGGTCATTTGGTGCAATGAGGTCTCAAACCTGAAGCCCTCTGGTGCCGAACCGAGACCTTACCGCCAGACCACCACAGTCCACCAAATTCATGGAACAAAATTGTGGGAAAGTGGATAACAAGGATGCAAATAATATTCATACAGAAATCTCAGGTTGCAATTAATTTCTTAATTACAGGATGTCTCAATTCATCTAAAACAAAATGTTAAGTTTTTGTACTAGTGAAAAACTACATTTCTATTTTAATAAAATTTTTGTCAGCAGTGCATTTATTTAAGACAATTATTTATTGTAATAGGAATGTATGGTGGACCAGCCCCTTAGCCACATTTCAAAATTTTACTTAAGAAACTTTGTGTATTCATTTTTTTAATTCATTCAGACTGACAATTTTTAAGCCTTATTTTAATTTGTAACCCACTTGATTATTAGAATAGAAAGAAAAATAACAAATTTTAATATGTATAAATTTTATACGTGTTAACTTAAAATTACTTTCACTGCAAAAATTATGAAATGTAACATATTTTTAAACAATTCTTAATAAGTATTAACATATTTAAAGATTCTTCAACTTTGTTGTTACTTATAATAAGAACATCTTGCAGTTTTTAATCTTAGAAAATAATTAAATATGAATTACTTTTTCTCTTTTTATGTTCCTGAATATCAATATGATTCAAGAAATTTTTCACAAATTGTCATAAATAAATCATAAGAATTGTCCAAGTCTCTGCAATAATGTATGAAAATTATTCGATAATAACAATAAAGTATATTATAAAATTGTAATCATCTGTTTCAGACAATTCGATTAACTTTTATACAAAAACGAACTAAACTAAGTTATTTATCAGAAGCAAGCAAATAAGTTTTGTATTTTATTTTGTAATAAGTAAGGGTTATTTCAAATAACACTTTTCATTTAAAAATTCCGATTTTTAAAGCTATATTTACAAAAATTATGATATATAATTTAACAGAAAATATTCTTATCAATACGTTATTAAATAAGAAAAGAAAGTTTAATGTTAACTAATAATTTTGAGAAATTACTTTAATTGTATCTAGTGGGTGTCCAGCTGCAACACAACAAATACCACCAACTCCTCCAGATAAAAAGTTTTTAATAGGACTAGTTCTTTGCTTTTCCGACATTTTGTTTAGTTAAAAGGTTTCGTGAAAATGAAATGGAAAAATGAACGTTGAGCAAGATCTAATTTTCCTCCTAAGATGAAAAAGATTAATCATTCACCCTCACATGTTATCTTTCATTTGTTGATGACGTAGACCTGCCACTCAGAAGTTATAAAATCTAAATAAACAACTCATCAGGAGAACCGATGCGTCCTAAAGGCTTATATATTTAAGAATAAACTATTTTGGAAAGTATGAGAATTTCAAAATGATTTTTAGTCTACAAATTTTTTCAAACAGTTGAAAGATGTTTTCTATATATTTTTAAGTTTATATATTAATTCTATATTTTCTTTTATAAATATATTTGGAAATTAAAAAATGGCAATCGTTTGCCATTGTTTGGGTGGAAAGTCTAAATTTAGGAAATAGATTTGATTTTATTTATTCCCCAAAATTAATCTAATTTTCTGTGTGAAGCCATAAAATATTTATCCAGTTTTTCTGTTAAATTAAAACTCAGTCTAGCATTTCGGATGGTTTTAACATTACTGAACTTTTATGAAAAATATATGATATCCGATTTTGCTAAAATATGTCATGAACATGGAAGATGACGAAAGTGATAATGAGATATTGAAAGTTGAAGCAGACAAGGAAATAAGGATCATTCTTAAAGACTCATCAGATGAAGTTTCTGTAGAGCTTATTGATGGGTCTGGAGAAATATTTGGGGTGGAAATGATAAAAAATAAAATATATCTATTCACATCCTCATTCGTTGTTACTTCCTTTCAAGGTTGCACTCTGAAGTTAAGAGGAAATATATCGCGGACGTACACAGAAAACCATAATCGTGATATTTACGATCTCCATTTATTACTTGAAGAACGTCGTAAATGTGCAGATAAGAATGGTGGCAAAGGACCTATAGCTCTGATTGCTGGGCCAACTGATGTCGGTAAAACCACACTTACTCGCTTATTACTAAATTACGCTATTCACCTTGGAAGAAAACCTTTATATATTGATTTGGATGTTGGCCAAAGTTCTATTTCTATACCAGGCACTATAGGTATTTTGCCTGTTGAAGAGCCTGGCGATATTGTCAAAGGTTTTAACGATGCAAAATCCTCAGTATATTTTTTTGGACATAAAAGCCCAGGACTGAATATGCTATTATATTACCTACTCATAAAGAAAGTGGGTGAAACTTTAAATAATCGACTTAAAAATTCACAAAATATAATATCTTCTGGTGTGATAGTAGACACTTGTGGATGGGTTACAGGTGGTGGATACAGATCTATTGTATTAGCAGCAAAATCATTTGAAGTAAATTTACTAATAGTTTTAGGTGATAAGAGATTGTATGCTGATTTGGAAGAAGATTTTCCTGACATTGATATAAAATTTATTCATAAATTGAAAGGTGTTGTGGAACGTACTAAACAAGTTAGAGCTGAAAGACGTGATAATTTAGTGCATGAATATTTTTATGGATCACAGATTCCTTTAAAACCATACACTTTTGATGTCAAGTTTTCAGATGTACAAATCTTTCAAGTTTCTTCTCCTACATATAAAGTTCATATTGATATGCTCCAAGAGGCTGATCAACATATTTCTCTTATACCAGTGTCAATTTCAAATAATCTTCGTAGCCATATCCTTGCACTTAGTTATGCTGACAGTGTTAATGATATAATGCTAACAAGTGTTTTGGGATTTGTTTGTGTTAAATCTGTTAACATGGATCAACAAATTTTTACAGTGTTATCTCCACAACCAAGTCCATTACCAAAAAATTTACTTCTTATGGGTGATATACAATATAATCGGAAAAATAAATCTAAATCATGAAACCATTTTTTATTTGATTATCATTTCTTGATTTTGCCATATGAATAATTACTATTCTATATGTTATTTGTTGATTTTTTTAATAACCTGCAAAATTGTATCATGTTGGCAGTTAGTTATATGTGTGAAATTATTCAAGAATGGTAGAAATTGATTTTACATAAGTGAAAATCCAAAATTGTCTTTTATTGGTTAAGACGTATTAATATTTTTATGAAATTATTGTTATATATTTTTATTATCTAATATATGGAAGTATATGACAACTTATTTTTATATTGTTTTTAATTGCATTATGTATGCATTTTAAATTTAGTTTCATAGCCCACAGTGCAATTTTATAGATAGTTTATCTCCAGGATTGGAAACTAAACTTTCAAAATGATAAATTCCATGGATTCAAGATTCAATTAATATTAGTAATCCATCTGCAGATGCTGTTTCAGAAAATAGCCTGAATGAAACATCCTTTCACAATTCATTAAGACAAAATTTAACATTTAAAACTCATAAAATGCTAATGCTATTTGTTATTTCTTAGTTATGTGATGCTAGTTTCTTTGGCATCTGATGTCAAAATAAAGATTACTTAAGTCTAGTTTAATTCCAAAATTCAAGAAACTTGTAGTGGATTATCCATCCTGGTGATCATTATATTTAAATATATGGGATAAATTTTTCATGGAGGCTAAAATGTGTTTATTTATTTTTACCTAAACCATATAAAGACTATTTAGCAAGAAATTTTATATTATGTGCCTGGAAAAAAAAATCAGGATTTACCAAGGATGCCAGGAATCAAAAAAGTTTAGAAAAATATCTAATGACAGTATCAGTTCAAAACTGTATGTTAAAATTTGTTCTAGTACATTTAAAGATTATTTCTAATAATTTAAGATTTATAAATTTTGAGATAAATACAAAGCATAGAAGTTGTCACTGA
The DNA here is from genome assembly GCA_026543865.1 of Argiope aurantia. NCBI lineage: Eukaryota > Metazoa > Arthropoda > Arachnida > Araneae > Araneidae > Argiope > Argiope aurantia. The sequence continues at coordinate 60,484 of JAPMOR010048656.1, read as the reverse complement.
ATACTGGAAAATAATGGTATTATGAACTATTTGATTTCTTAGGAACTAAAAAATGTCCAATATAGTTTTGAAAGTCAGTAGATTAATGCATCAGAAGAAAAATTAAATCTCTATTAGAATCTGTATAATAAACTGTCTTGCCAAAGTTTTGATTTTTTTTTTTTTTTGAAAACATTTTGCTTAGAATTTGAAGTTGATAAGTTTAAAAGCCCCCAATATTTATGTAGTTTCTGTTCTGAATGATAAATAAAAAAAGGGTTTTGAATGGTTAAGATGAAGTTATTTGTTTAATGTTGCATAGAAATTTTATACCGGGAAGTTAATTTAATGGATAGTAAGGTTCTTGTGATGAAGCAGTATGCTAAGAAGTTATCACAGACAATGATAGAAAAGATGAAACTTTTGATGAGAATTATTATGAATTTTAAAAATATAAGTCTTGATTAGTCAAATGATGATGATGTCATATCCTCGTTACCACGGAAAAGGGGGAGCAGTAGCTTCTGAGGGTAAAGACCCCTGAGCATCCTAGGACAGAAGTCTGACTTCTACGTCATATGAGGATGACACTCACACATTCGCTTGTACAACTCCTTTTTATAGGGGGCTCTTTCACACAACTCACAGATAGAACACAGGCTGAAGAACAACTAGGACTTGAATTCAGGGTGCCCAAATCACGTAGAAGACGCTCTACCCCCTAGGCCAGGAAATAAATATCCAAATTAGAAATTTAACATTTAATGATAAATGATGGGCATTGTAGCATCTTTAATAATACTTGTAAACTTTACACAAATTTAGAAACCATTTAAAATCCCTAAAATTTTCTCTGTATGGCAATAATGAAGTAAAAAGCTAAGAAGAATTGCAAATGTGTACTTGAACTAACTCTTATGCATAGCAAAAGCTGATTTGCATAAGTCCTAGAAAGAAAGAATTCTGTATTGCTGACTACTTACTTATTCTCACTACTTAACTTGAAGGCGTGAGAAACCATCCAATATATTAAAGAGCTGGGTTTAAAAAAATTCAAGCCTAGAGGAATAAGGTCAGTATCTTAATAATCTTATTGTGAAATAGGAAAAATAATTATATGATTTCACTTATCTACTTTCAATTTGTGATTACTGATCATAAATTTAGTGGTGTCTTGTAGAGTCCATAGACTGGTTAAATTTTAAATAACAATTTTTTTCCCCTTTCTTCTAAGATATTGTGATGGCTGGAAGTCCATGTTCTATTATGGTATATAGCTTTATGTAAGTCATTTTAAATTTATTAAATTTAAAAGAATAATGTAATAAAAACATTCTTCATAGTGTGAAGAATCAAATTGTAATTGGTCAAAAGAAGTTCTTTTCTTTTTTTACTTATGAAATACTTATAGTATTGCAAATGGCTGGAACTTTGACCTAGAAAGTAATATTGATGACATGGAAGATATTTCGACCATGTGGAGGCAGGGCAGAATATTAAATTAGTTATTACCTAGAAGTCTCAAACCTTCTAGGTTTTTTTTGGGGGGGGAGGGTTGATTTAATTATAAAGGTTGTGCAGTTAAACTTATTTAAATTAATTTTGTAACATTATTTTATATTCTTAATTATAATTTATAACTTTTATATAATATTACTTTATAATTCTAACAAAAAAGATGGCTCTTTATAATTTAAAAAAAAAAATGATCTTATTGTTAATTTAAATATTATTTAGATGATATTAAGAAAATTTTTGTCAGTTTTTCTTACTAGTTTGTGTAATATTATTTTTAAATTTAAATTTTGTATTTTTGTATATACTGTAACCATCTTTGTAGAAAGTGATCTGCAAAATTAAGCATTTTTCTATATAAAGCTTCTTTTGTAGATTAAATTAAGTTCAATGAAAATATTTGGTTTTGAAAATTTTGTGGGAGGAAGACACCTAAGATTTGCATTGCATAAGGGCTAGTCGGAGGCTTAATTGGGCCTTTATGGAGATATTGATACTTATCATTATTTTGGTTTTAGTTACAAAGATAATACTCTAGTAATGCATAACAATAATCTTCAGAGTTTTGAGGTGCCTAAATTTTTTTTTCTTGACATTAGAGAAATGTTTTTATCTAGTTCCAATAAAAAGTAATCCTTTATATTTTTCTCTAGTAAACCCAAGGAGGGCAATATCCATAGTGGCATAATGACTGGGAGTAGGGGTACTCTGGTAATTTAATGCTTTAGGCACTAATCTTGCGGTTTGCCATGGGAACAGAGCATTAATGTCTTAATATTTCTTTTTAAAATTAAATATGATAAAGGAGCAAAAATTATTTATAATGTCCTGGATTTCATTTGCACTAACAATGCTACTGATGTTAATTAGGAATGAAAAAATTATATTAAGTCCCATGAGCCTTGGCATACAACTGTAAGAAAGATTAACAATTGAACATTTATCTAGGAGGATGAAAATTTTCCTAAAACTGTGGCATTATAATATATATTCAAAGGGATTCTATAAGATTTTGCAGATTTCTTGAAAATGCTGTTGGCATGAAGTAGCCATCATGTGTTATGAAGGAATACTTCCTTTATAATTAACAAATTATTTGCATGCCATTGAAGCATCATATTTTGCAAATTTCAGCTTCCTTAAAAAGTTGTAATATGCTCATGCTTAGCAGATATTAAAAATCTAATGATCTTTCCATTGAATTTTGGAACCTTATATTTATACACCTACAAAATCAGTTGTTAAATGTTAAAATGAAATGTTTGCTTCAGCTTTTTATTTTCATTATTAATAAAAATTTATTTCTTGTGTAAAAATTTGAAATTAAAAGAAAATATTTTCAGGTTTGCTTTTCTTTATTTTATTTATTAAGAGTTTTATAAACTGATATTAATTCAGATTAATATGTTTGTTGATTACCACTTGCAACTGTAATCTCAGTAATAAAATACACGAAAATTTCAACAGAAAAATAAAGAAAAAAGGTGAGAGTAAACTTTGTTTTAATTCAATAGCACAGAAAAAAATTTAAGTAATTGTATGCAGAAGAATTTAATATGCTATATGAGGCTCATTATCATTTATTATTAGAAAAATGAAATATGTTCAAAAATGTTTTCTCTAAAATTTCAGTTCTATCACAGATTGATACAAATCAATGATTTAATCCTCTGAGCACCTAATTATTACTTTTTCCTGAGAGAAAGTATTGTAATCATAAAAAAAAAAAAAAAAAAACATAAACTTGTGGTTTTGAGGAATTCCCACATTTCATCCCCTCCCCTTGACCCAAAAATAACATTTTTGGCATCATGTTTTTCTCTGTGAACACTGATATAACTTGAACATTGAGCTGGAGCAATAAAAATAGGTGTATGGATTTTAGTCAAATTTGAAGATTTCTGTTAATTGTGAACAAAATAAATTCAGAGGAAGATTGACATTTGAGTACTAATGGCTCTGATAACTACAAAACATAAAAAGATAGATAGAAAAAATTCGATACTCAGATTTTGCATTGAAAATGTTAATTCTTATAAAAATGTTAACCAAATATATCAAAGAATTGGCCATCTGTTGCTCTGTATTCTTTCATACTTGTAAAATCAATGATTTAAATTATGAAATTCGGTATGTGATCTTGTAACTTCAGTTGTAGTTTCATGTCAAATTTTGGTGTCATTCAGTCAGAAGAAAGATGTTCAAAACAAATTTTTGTTCAATATATTAAGTAAAAATGCTAGATTTACACCAGAGATCTATATTTTGTAACTAATGTTGCCAATACCATGCAAGTGTTACAGCCTTACCCAAAGTCCACAATTTTATGTGGGATGGAGGTGGGGGGTAAGACCTGAGAATATATGAGAAATTTTTGGGGAGATTATTCCTGTTGATTTCAGGTTAGAAAAATCAATTTTTAAAATGTATTTTTTCTATATTTAATTATATTATGAATATTTAAGAAAATATACACATAAATATGAATTGTCTTCTTTTGAACTGAATATGAAAAATGAAAAAGCTGGTATGGTGCCTTCATTCAGAAGATTAAATAATGTATACTTTCATGTCATATATAAGTTTTAGAACTAAATTATGGGGGTTGGCTTTTAAATAGGTATGATAATTTTGCAAAAAAATTCTAAGTGCACAATTTTTATCTGGATGGAAGTGATAAATCGCTAAATATTGTCAAATACAGCACTTTTTTTTTATTTCTACAATTTATATTTCATTAAGTAAAATTACTTTTAACTGATATGAGCCTTTTTTTTGGTGCATGTGTGTGTGTGTAAGAATTAGTTATTTATTTTTTAAATTGTTTATTATTGTAGGTTTGCTGAGTCAGACATAGAATTTATAAGGAAATGCTGAGGAGTCATGGTTATAATTTTCATCAAATGCAATCATATGTAGTTTGAAAATTGTTGTATATGAATTTCTTGCCATGTCTCGCCGTTTAGGCAAAAAATAAATAAATAAAATTATAAGTACAGACTAGCATATATACACATCATATACAAGAAAGCAAATGAATGAGATGGAAGGGTCTATTATCATTCCTATCTACTAGCAACTTGATTGGAAAATATTTTACTCATTTCACCTTGGAATGTTTTCACCCTCAAAGCAAAATGTTTAAAAGTCACAAAATTAATTTTTATTTCAGTTTATATATGTATTTTCAGTTTGTAGGAATTTTTTAATGAAAAGATAGTCTCATCTTATATATGGATCAGCTTATATTTTTTTCAGAAATGCACTGTACTTTTCTTTCTCCTTTTCCCAACTATCTTGTATAAATATTCATTTGAAGGAAGCACTTCAGGCTTCATACTTATTATTTAATTTGGTTTTTATTTTATTTATTATGAAACAATTGTTAAAGTAAAGAAAGTTCATTACTTTTGAGAAAAATATAAATTAAGTGAAATTTCTTTAGTATGTTGTTCATTAGTATGTCATTTTTCTTTGGTGCTGAATCATTGCTATTTAATTTAATGTTTAAAAAATTGATTACGATGTCACAAATATTTAATAGTACAACACTTGAATCAATCATGAAAAAAGTTTTCATATATGATTTCAATTCACAGTTATTTAATTAGAATCCCAAATTAAATAATAATTTTAAAAATTTAAAAGAAAGAAGATTTTTTATGTAAATTGTGATTTTTGCATTTCATTGCAGCTTCCCTAAAAAGAAACGAATCGAGAAGGACTGTTGCTATAAAAAGTAATTTTAATTTCTATTTGATATGATAAAATGTTTTATAATATTGGCTTATATCCTACAATAAGCATAATTTATTGTATGCTCTACGATTAAAATTTGAAAAGAAATTTCCGTATATAGGTATTTAAGAAAGATTACTATAAAAGTATTGCAATTACCACTGAATTAGGAAAAGAGATTGGTTGGCTTAAAACAGTGCAATGGCCAGGGATTTTTAAAAAGATATGCATTCAAATTATCTTATCTAAAAATATAATACACTAACATTAATGTAAAATCTCATTACATAATAATAATATATTATAAATATTATTGCAATTTGAACAAAGATTCAATCATTCATTGTTCTTATTAGTATGTTACTTTAGAGATAAAACAACTTTGTTAATATATTAAAGGGACATCTGCATAATAATGTGTATTATGCAGATGTTCAAAAAGGATGCGCTGATGCAGATATTTTCCTCATCATCTGACCATAATTCATAATTTTGATGTCCATTCCAAAATACCCTTTGTTTGTTTGTTTTTGAAAATGTAACCAATATATCCAAAACTTGTAATTAAAATTTTAAGTCAGTGATTTTTTTTGTGTGTGTGTCTTTATACTGAATATAATTAATAATACGTTGTAAAATACACAATGTATTTCCAATCTTACTTTCATGTTGGAACAGAAATCTATACACTTCTTACAGTAATGTTACAGTCAAAAGATATATATATGTGAAAAATAATTAATTTTTTTCCTTTAGAAAAATATCCTGAACTTATTAAAAGGGCAATCAGTGCATATTTAGTCTTAATTTCAGTTTTGTTATAAAATTTTTCTTTAAATTTAAATATTTCTTTAATTAAATTTTGTTTCAATTGTAAAATTCCATCATATTGCAATAATTCATAACCATTGTTATTATGTTGAATTTTTAAAAAATATTCTGTCAGTAATGAAATTTTAATAGAAAAATTATAATTTTGACTGTCCCAATTTTTGGTAACTAATTACCTTGAGCAACCAGTTGGTTTGCCATATTTTTTATTATATTTCATTTCAGGTAAATGGTTTAGATATAACTTCATGTCTGTGATTTCCTCAAATTTCACATATTAAAACTATGTTATTTTAATTGTCTTCCATATATACTGTTCATTCTGTACATGGATCTTTCCAATGGTAATCATTCCTGTGGCATCATAATATTATTTAAAATTTAAATATGCAGCTCATCTATCTTCTAAATTTTGCAGGTATTGTAACTCCACTTTTTTATTGGTCTTGTAACTAAGCAGAATCTTTCTTTTACTTAAAGGGGGGGGGGACCAAGCAATTGAGTGTTAGATGAAACATTGAACATATTTTATATTTCAAGGCAACAGTACAATTTAATAGTGGAAATTAAGCATATATATATATATATATTAAAAATGGCAAAAATTAGGAATAATTTGTGGAACTATTAAATTAATATCATATTGAATATTTGATAAAACAGTGCAATCTGTTATTGGAAATTAGATAAAAAAAAATATTTCTAAAAAATTCAGAAAAGAATTGCATTACAATTAAATTAATATCATTAAAAGAGATATTTTAAAAATTTTTTGATGCATTATAAAATTTGTTTTTGCATAAAGTACTTTTGGCAACAAAAAAAGGGCAAAAATTAATTCATTTTAAGTTAAAAATTATTTAAGTTAAATTAATTAAAAATTGATTAAATTAATTTTAAGTAAAAAAAATTTTTAAAAATTGCTATGACAAGACACATTTTTACCTCCCGTGGTATACATATGCAAAATTTGGTTGCTGCAAGTGAAATGATCTGATATGTAAGACACTAATGCACACACATTCGTCTATATTATTAATAGATAAGAGATCAAATTTTTAAAGAAATAATTAGTCATTTGAAAGCTTTGTTAATTAATAGAATTTTTTTAAAAATCTATTCCTTAATTCTAATTTCCCCCCTTATTAATTATTTTTTCTTAATTATTAATAAATTATTTTTATTGTAATCATTTGGAAATATGAACATAATATTTATAATTAATTTTTTATATCTTTTTTAGAATTTCTATCTAAATATTTAATTAGTCTTTAAAATTTATTATGAAACTCTGTTAAATAAATTTAGAAAGAAAAGAAAGGCAAGCCAGAAATCCGATATAAATTAGGTATTAAAGAATATATATAAATTAGTATTTATTTGCATCTATTCTTTAATATCTGATTCTTTTGTTTTAATATATGATCATCAATTTTTTTTTATTTATTTTTTTTGTCAAATACATAAAAGCTGCTCAATGAAATATATATATATGTGTCTGTGTGTGTAAGCATTATTTTATGTGAAGCAGAATGCAGGTTCGACAAGCAGTGAAGAGACTTTGCATTTTTAAATTCGATTCCCGGATTTATTCTCTCCCAGGAGACAGGCATGATTTATTTACAAGAAGGCGTGGACAAGGCACGTCCGCCATAGTGCGGCACAAAAGCAAAAGTCGGGAAGAGAGCAAGAAATAAACTATCCCTTTTCTTATATAACATGAGATATATATAGGGAAAATGTTTTTTTTTACAGTGCTAATATATTATTAAGATTCTGATATGGATTTCTGACGCATATCAATCACAACTAAGGGAAACACAGGGATCTTTTAAAAAGAATGTGGACATTTTTTTTATCCCGTCACATGGAGCATGTGAAAGTGCAAATGCAAGCATTTTTACAAAGCTTCTCTTGATTTAATTAAGTAGAGGAAGTGGAATTGGATCAGGAAATAAGAGAATATTTTAGAATGAAGTTACTATGGGTTAAATTAAGATAAAACTTTGGGAAATAATTTGGATTTAAATTAGAGTTTAAAATATCATTACATATATATATATACATACTGTTACTTAAAATAATTAGAAAAATCAAAGAACAGTCCTCTATCTCCCATACATTTTGCTAGTTATTTAATATGAAAGTTTCATTGTTTCTGCATATGTCATAGTTTCTTGTTGCCAGTCACCCTATTTTTGAGTGAAATTTCAAAAATACTACTTTACCTTTTATTCTTTTTATTAAAATTTTTTCTCCAGACCCAACTAGGGAACAGATTTCATGTTTTTACATACAAAAGTTCATAGCATCTAGAGAGATCATTAATGATCACTTGCCAATCATTACCTTCCTTTTTCTGACAGTAATCTAAAAAAAAAAAGCTACCAATATATAAATAAAAATTGTCCCTTTTCTATGAATTAAACTTTTATAAAGTTGCCCTAGTCACAAACACTCTTCTTATTTTGCAAATTTTGGTTTCTTATGAAAGCTTATATCCTTCAGAATGCCATCAATGATCACCTGTCATCTTCTATGCATGAGAGATATCACAATTCTAAAGCTTTAATGGAATTTCTAGCCTCAGTAACTATAAAATCACTTAAGAAATATTGTTAACTAAATGAAATGCTCTGTGTTTATTGTGCAAATATAGTTTTAAATAATACCTACTTTTATTGTGATAAAATATTGTTCATCAAAATTGGTTAATATGATTAAGCTAATACTTTTGATTAATGAATAAACAATTGACCATCGAATAATTGTAATCTAGAAGAAGGATGAATTAAAAGCTGATATTTTTATAGAATTGTTAAACTTGAATACTTTTAATGTAAATAATCGCTTAACACTAGAATTTGATATTTGCATACTTAACCTGAAGCAAAATTGCCTGCATCCAAATACCCCCGCTCCCTCCAAATTGAACCAATAATGGAATGCCAAGATTATTGGAATGTTTTTAGGTTTAGAGCCAAACTCAATGAATGCAACCTTTGGTATTTTATATAATCCCTTTTTTTTTTTTTTTTTTGTCTTATGCTTTTGAAGTAATAATTATTATAATAAAAAATTTGAAAAATATTTAATATTCAAACATATCTTTCATATGTTTTATTTGTTTATTGTCTATTAATTATAGTTATACTTAACAATTTGGTATTGATAAACTTAAGAATTATTTTTCTTAATTTTTGTATTAAATCAATCTCAATCAATTTTTGTATTAAATAAATTCTTAAAATCAATCAATCTTAATTTCAATATGTTTTAGAAATTTCAATATTACACTTTTTACTAATATTACACTTTTTCTTAATATAACTAAATTATTCTTTATAATCAAAATCATTTAAAAGCTGTATCAAAATTATTACATTTATTTAAAAAATGAACTCGTAAATAACATAAACCATATTTAATAGTCACATAATTATATCCACATTAATTACATTATATAATTACATTATATAATTACATTATATATATACTAAGGAAAATGTATTTCAAAGTTGCATTTTTCATTTACTTTGCTGAATGGACTAAATTATATATGTGCATTCATTTCTAGTTAAATACTAAATTTCAATATTTGTTGAGAGAATTTATAAGGCAATAAATAGTTTTCTTTCTTGATGAAATAAGACTTGATTTTAAATTAGCAAAATAAGGTATGTATTTTAAACTTCAAGTGTAATGCAATTTAAAAACTTAAACATTGATATTATCAGTAATTTTGTGCAAAAAAATAATATAAAACAAAGGAATGTTTTTTTAATTGATAAATGTTTTTTGAAATGGTGACCAGTTGGTTTGCTAATTTAATGGTCACTAAAATTTTATGTAACATCGTCTTAATATTTTTAAGTTTAAAATTTTAATAGATATATAATACATCTTATTTTAGAAGCCTTATGCCTTCTAAAAATTCTGTTTATTTTACTATTCATTTCCTTTATTTTCTATCAACACTTCTAAAAATTGTAAGAAAATGGGTACATTCTGCTATTTCTATCAACATTGAAACTTGATTTCTAACCTTAAAAAATGTAAAAATTACCATTTTTATTCATGTTAATAGTATTATATTTTAAATATAAATTTCAATCTTTAACCGATTTTTCTGAATTAAGTAAATATATCACTTGTTCTCCTAGAATATGCTTTGCTAATAATGATTTATATTAAGGACAGAAATTTAATTTTTTAAACTGTAGCTTTAATAGTGACTTTTATTAATATGGTGTTCTTCTAAAATTCTTATTTTTCTGTATTATTGTTCTTAATACTCTTGAGAAAATGGAATTTATGCTTAAAATAATTTTAAAAATTGATTAAATATGAAAAAAAATTTATATGGCAAAAAAAATTTATATAATTGAGAATCTTAAAATTTTTAAAAAAATTTAATGTTTGTATTGTAATAAATTCAGAAGTTGTCAAGGAAAAAAGCCAAAAATTTGATAATCTTGGTTATAAATAAAAGTTTTTTTAAAAATGCAGTGAAGTGGACATTACCACCTTCCAAAGAATATACAGGCCAAATTTGGTAGTTCTAAGTCAAACAGTCTATCTGGTAGAGCGCTACCACATACAAACATATATCCATCTTTATTATTATGAGAAAGCATAAATGATTCTCATTATTATGGATAATTCACAAGAATTAAATTCTTAGCAAGTATTTAAAAAAAACAGATCCCCCCCCCCTAGTCTTTACATTATTTCAGTAATTGATTGAACTTTACTTATTGTATTGATATACAAACAAAAATGTTCTTTTGGTGCCTTGTATTAACATAAGTTTTATTAAATGACTGAAATTTTAGTAATAAATTGTTAGGGTGAGTTACAAGATAATTTTCATCCACTGAAATGTATTTTCAACTGTAAAAAAATAAAGACTGGCAAAACAGACAAAAAAAAAAAAACAAAAAAAAAACAGAAATTCATAATTTTAAAGAACACAATCCCAAGGTGTTGTAAAAAAATGATTTTTAATTGAAGTGTTAAATGAATCATGTTCTTATAAGGTGGTAAAAGTAGAAATGCCTAGCAGTCATCTAAATATTGAGTGAACTTTACTGCATCTAGCATGAATAATTTTTGTAACTTTTCCAACATGTTTAGTTCTCAATTATATAGCCATTTACTGAAATTCTCTGATTCTGTTGGGTCAAAAACAATCGTCATGGTACTTTAAACATTTCCTGAGAGTATTGCAGGAAAGAAGAGAATAAGTTACATCAAAAATGTTGTGTATGCCTTTTATTTTATGCAATAATTTATATATATCAAGACATAATTTTTTTATTATAAAAAAAGAACTATTTTATCATTTCATAGAAACTTTCTAAGACAGTGGAGTAGGGATTCAAGATACTACCATTAAAAATGATGAATTGCAGATCTGAAACTAATTTGATTGGATTTATGTAAACACACTTGGTGTACAGTACTATGCAAATTTATTGGGACAAAAACCATTTTTTATAAAATTTTCTTCCAGGCACAAGTTTCTACTACATATTTTTACTAAGACAATTGGTCTTGATTAGTCTAAACTGGTTTGACCATGTGATAATAATCTTGAGAGAATTCATTTCTCTGAAGATTTGATACTGGTTCATCAACAGTAAAATGAAAACTTATATAAGCAAGAACATTAATCGAAAAATAGTTATTGACAGCTGAAATGAAGAAGAAATACTTGCAAAGGCCCAGGAAATATTAATCTTCAATTAAGAATAAAGTTTTATTCAGTGATGAAATGCATTTTTTTCCAAGCTTTTCAATCAATATTTTTCAGACAAAGAACTGAAGAACCCATCAAGAAACAGCATCTTGATATATAGCCAAATATCTACAAAGCAAAAATGTTTTGTGATTATTTTACATCTGGAGAGCCTGGCAATTTAGTATTAGTTGATGGAATAATGGCCAAAGAAGAAAAAAAAAAAATTAATATTAGTTGACAAATTTATGCCTTTTAAGCAAGTTGAAGTTTTTATTAGTAATATTGGTGTATTTCAACAATCTCTTGCTCCATGTCAAAATTCTAAACTGGTAAATAAAAAAAATTCAAGAACAAAAATGAGCAGTTTAGGATTACCCTGATAATTCTTCAGATAAATATCAATGAAAATTATTGGTACATTTTGAAAAGATGTGCGAGTAAGATGGACTGCTCAGTCAAGAGAAAAATTATTGAGAATAGTATAAAAGTTGTTTTGTGATGACATCTTTTTTTCACCCTAAAGCCATAGAATTCATGCTGAATCTTTTGCAGAATTTTCTTGAAGATAGAACATGACATATTTTTTACTAAACTGAAATGCCAATTATATAAAGGAACTTACATTAATTAAACATGAATTATGTGAAATTTTTTTGCTTTAGTCACAATGGATTTGCACAATATTGTATGTCAAATCCATTGAGAGGTAATTTTCTTACTAGGGAAGTGTAGAAGTTGTAGAGAAAATAGTTCTCACATGAATCAAAATGAAATATAAATAATTCAATCCCTAGAAATCTTTAAAATGCAATTTTCACTTTTTTTTTTATTGAAGTTTATTAAGTACATAATTACAAATCACTGTAAGATGACATTTAATCTTCTTCATGATATGTAAATCAAATTTAATACATAGTGAATATTCCTGGAAGAAGATATACCTTAGAATAAATGTATTACAGAAAAGGAAAAAAAGTCAATGACAGTTTACAATGCAGTAATTGTGTTTTTTGCATATTAGCCAGATAATAATCATATGCAATATCATAATTATTAATTTACACAAATTTTGTACTTTATCAGACAAGTTAAACAGGTTATCATTATTATTTAAGAAAAGATCTAATACTTCAGATGTTTCCTTCAATGATTTAAATTGAAATTTCAGATTCAGGAAAAAAGTATTTATAATACAAGGAACATACATTGATTATTTACTATTTTGAACAATTCATAATGCAAGATAATTGTAAAAAAAGATCTTTTGTATAAATTTTACACAACAACAACACCAAAAAAAAAAAAGATTGCTACGAAAATAAATGCCCTAAAATTTCTATTAAATCATCTAATATCTGGCATTTCTACTTTATGAATTTTATAAATAAGTCTTCCACAATGCAATTATTCTTTTGATATGTTTTAATTAAGACATTTCAAAATTAAAAATTTAATAATTAACATAATCACATAATTTAAAATCAACAAAATTAAATAAATTATAATTTAGACATTGTTCAAATGAAAATGAGTACATAATTCAAAGCCAATATACACTTTCCATTAAAAATATATATATACATAAAAAAATTTAAAATAATAATTAATAAGATAAAAATTACAGATGTTTTATATTTATTGTCCATGTTAACTACTAGTATTAAAGTAGATTTTCTTCTCAATGGAAATTGGAATATATACATGTAGGTTCTATTAAAATGAACTCACTGATGTTCAGTAAATCTAGTATTACCCATGAGAAGAATCTTTTTTGGAAGAGGGCTGGGTTGTGGTGACAAAACAGTAATAGTGTTTCTTGCTATGTCAATATTAGTGACACATATAAATCCAATCACATGCATTAACATTAAATCTTCTTTAAAAGTATCTGCAGAACTTAATCCAAGAACTTGATCAACAAGATTATAACCAAGAGGCACACGTTCAAGTTTAGCATCACTTGGTATCACATCAGTCAAATATTGATCATCGTCTGTTACAGGTCTAGTTACAACTTTAAACACTTGTATATCTGAATAATTAACTTCAAATGTAAAAGGTTGTAACTGATTGGTTGATCCATAGAAATATTCACGGACACGGGCTTCTCTAGTTTGGGTTCTTACTGGTCGACTTCTTTCAACAACACCATCCATTTTAGGAATAAAAATCATTTTCACACATGCAGGCATGTCTTTTTGTAACTGTAAATATAAACGTTCTTCTTCCAGTACACACAAGACATCAATTTCAAAATTCATAGCTACAAGAGTGATGGCATCATATCCATGACCTCTTACCCAGCCACAGCTGTTAATAATCACACCTGAAGTCCTAACATTTTGATTTGTCTGTCTCAAACCCGACCGAAGAGTTTGCCCTAATCTTTTCAACAAAAGAAAATACAATATTATATTGTGACCCGGACTCTTGTAACCAAATTCATAAACTTGAACAGCTTGATCATCAAAACCGGAAACTATGTCAGCAGGTTTCTCAACCGTAAGAACCCCTATTGTACCTGGTATGGAAATGGAGTTCTGTCCAACATCTAGATCTATAAACAAAGGGCGCCGTCCCAGACGAGCAGCATAATTAAGCAAAAATCGACATAAAGTACTTTTACCAACATCAGTTGGTCCAACAACAAGTGTAACGGGTCCTCTTTTGTTTTCAGCTTCAGCCTGAAGCCTCCGTTCTTCTAAGGAAGCATGAAGAACTACATTGAGAATCATAGCAGTATCGCTTACAATATGAACTGCTTCTGGCATTCCACTTAGTTTTATAACACAACCATGCCAAGTGAATATAGAAATCGATGAATTTGATGACAAAGAATACTCTTCATTTAATACCATTTCAGCCCCATATATCTCAGCTATACCACTAACGAGTTTTATTTCAACATCAGAGGAATCTTCTCCCACCAGTATTCGAAGCTCATTTTCAACTTCGAGTTTAAAAGTTTGTATATCATCTATATTTTCGGCCATTTTGCCAAAGATAAATCGTTTTAGATAATGGTAAGATATGGATTATTTGTATATAAGGAAATATACAAGCGATGTCGAATAATATATGATTATAATGTATATTTATCAAAAATATAATAGAATTTAAAATAAAGTATAAGAATTTGATGAGTTAACCCGGCATGATGTAAAATCAAAATACAAACATGCTTCCAGTGGTTACAGTTATGGCTACAGTTAAAAAATTAAGAGAAATAATTCTATGACATGATATCTGATAAAAATGTTGACTTATTACTAAAATTAATTATGCTTTCATATAATGCTATTATTTAAAAGTTCTGTGTTAATAATTCATTCTGTGGAATTTTCTATGTGCCATCCACTCCTTTATATCTTTCTTTGATGATGCAATTTCTTAGTCACATGACTGTGGATCATATTTGCGGTTAGAATGACGAATATTTGATGAAGTGTTATTTTTGCACTCAAAATTAGGGATGCATTATACACGATTTTTTGAATAACAAATAATTTTGCTATTGTTATCTTTAAATATTTGTTCCAAATATAAGTTATTTCAATCATATTATAATTAAAAATTATTAATTATTATTAAATAAAAATTTATTAATTGTAATTAATACTTAATTTACTATTTTAAGTAACGTGTGATTGAATTAATTTATCTATTTCAGCTTACTTTTTAATTTTGATTTTTTTCAAAACTTTTTTTTAAAATATGCTTTTTGAGTAAAGCATTTTTTGAAAAGTTGAATTAATAAAAAGTCCTTTTTCTAAACTGTTGATTTTAGTTCTATATCCTGCCAATAGATGGCGCCTGTAGAGCGAACCATTAGAAAATCATATCACAGGCAATTAGAAATTATCTTTATGGGACAGCGCATTGTCAATTGCGAATATCAGAAAGTCAAGCGGAGCGGTTATCATTAAACGGAGCGGTAACTTCACACGTATGAACATTTTCCTGTGATAGCTCCACTTTCATGATATGTGATTCAATGATGAGATAATTCCAAGAATAATCAGTTCGTTCTCTTTTCAACCCATTCACAGATTTCTCCTTTTCCCTTTTATTCCCGTTAAGGGGATGGGAGAATAAGAGAAGGATGTTTTGTGTTTCTAGCTTTTCCTCCTCTCTCCCAGGGATTAGCCGAAACCTGTTCTTTTCTTTCAGAGGTGTTGGCTTAGGCCGAGTAATGTCAATACGGGGAATTGTTCCTTTGCGGTTTTAGGTTGAAGGAAATCCGCGACACTTTTTATTCCTTTTCCACTTACAACATATTTGCCTATTGCAGACTTGAAGAATTTACATTAATATCGTAAATAAAATTGAAATTGACTGATTCCTTCAATGTCTTTTTAGTACATTCACCTAAGAATGATCGATCGTATATTAATTTTGAAGCATTCTGAATAAAATATTTTTATTTTTCAGTGCCCAAGGTAAAAATATCAATAGTGAGGAAACTTGACATTCATTTTACTTGAAGTTGCAGTTTTTGATATTTCTATCTCATTTCTGCTGTTTTTGATAACGTAGCATTGTCTAGTGTTTATCATGAGGTTTCATGGTACATTAACCAGAGAATGATCAATTTTATATTAATAAAATAAAAATAAAATTTCTTTTTTTAAATTTGATTATCTTACGACAAAGAGGTCTTATATTCTTTTTTGTTAAATATATTTTGAAAATAAGTTAAAAAATGGTATTGTGTAAATATTTCTCATACAAAATACAAACTTTTATGGATGTGATTTCATAGATCGTTGTAAAAGAAACTATTCATTTCTTCTATACAACTACAAAGAATCATTAGATTAATGGATTATTTTAAGTGTAACTAATTTTATATTCCTTTTATAGGCGTTTTGTATTCTTAAAAAATATTTTGAAAAAAAAATATTTTTTTAAAACTAAAATGTATGTTTTAAATCTAATTTTCAAGGGTGGATGGCGTAATATATTTATACATTGCTCTGAAATGCGGCTCTCTTAAAATTGAATTTCTCCATCGCCTAAATTGTTTCCTACTTTTACATGTCACAAATTGGGCAAAGATATTGCTTTCCCCTTCTGCAGATTTTTAATCCAGTAGGAATGCTAATTAATTTCCATCGACCCGAAAGGAGTGTCAAAACACCGCTTGCTTATTGCGTCTAATTTTCGCTTTGTGAGAAGAATAGGTTCTACTTTTTTTCGATTTCTGAGAAAAATTGAAATTGTCTTGTAGCATTAAAACGCAACAAATCTGTGTGGGAATTGGTAATCGTTTTACAGCTTTTCATATAACACTGCATAAAATTTAAGTAAAAAATAGATGTTTATAATTTTTGCTTTGATAAGGATCTGGTTACAAATTATAAGTGTCCGATCCTTTCAATTTTTTTAAATGTTTAAAATTATGAAAAAGTTTTTATTATATGGAATTGTAAAATTATTCCTGTAAATTAGGGAGAAAGATTTTATTCTTGAAACAAAAAGAAATATATATATATATATATATATATTTGTATTTGCTTTTGTTTGTTTCTGTGTGCGCGTGCATTTTTAAGAATAAGCAGAGCTGATTTGATTTCATAGTATCCAAAAAATAATATTGTTACGAATCTGTAATTTTGCTTCCCAGCACGAATAGTATCATCGTAAGAAAGATTGTTTTAACGATCAACTCTGTGGGTCTGATCGGGTAACGCGTCAGTGACCTCAGAGCTTGGCGACAAACTTGGCGGCGACTTTGGCGACAAAATTGATAATGCTGGAAGCTTCGAGAATTTTCCTGATCCATCCAATTGGAACTGAGATACGCCCTGATTGGCCCAGAGGGTTCTTGGCCCGCCTCTCGGGGACTATAAAAAGCCGGTACTCTCAAGCTGCATGTCTTCGTGAATTGAATTGCATTCGGAGTCACCAACAAGTAACGAGTCTTCAAGAGGACAGCGAAGCAAAGGCGGATTGCCAGCGCTGTGCAGAGCTATTGCTGAACTGAGCTGTGAGCATAGAGTCCTGTTGTATACTGTGGTGGCAGCGTCGTGTTGTGTGTAGTAACCAGTTGTGTGAAGTAGTGAGTCAATACCTAAAGCGAGGAGACAATGAGAAGTTCAGCCGTTGGAGAGACCGTAGAATGAAGCTCCGAGGATCCCCTCTCCTGCTGGATTCTGTCTTGCCGCTTTAGGTGCTGTGGTCGATTACTACTTGTGGACTACTGTTGTTATTGTGTACTGCTCTGTGTTCATCTCACCTGTAAATATTTGTCGTCTTTGTGCTGTCCTGTCTTCGTGTAAATAAACGTCGTCGTTGCTTTCTACCGAGACCTGCTGATTGTGTTCTCACACCATACACCCACTACAAAAGCGAGAAGAATATTTTATAAACAATAATGAATTAAATTATTAATAATTATTTTTATTATACCACATTTCTTCATAGTATTCACTAAAACGTTGCAAATACTATGTTTGCTTCTCCAAAAAAATAAGATTTTTACCGTATTAAAATTTGTCATTTTTTTTTCATTAATAGTGTTATTCTACTACACTTTTCTGCAAGTTTGCCATAGAAGGACTTAGAGTTTGAACATTTTTACCATTTTTCTATGGGTTAAATTTATTGTTGCATTATCATTAAATGAATGTAAATATTCTTTTGTGTACATAAAAATTCAGAAGAGACTAATTTTATTTTACAATAAAATAATAACTACGAAAGATTATTATACGATATACGACTGCATTAAAATTCAAATTATAACAAATGGTATTATACAGAAGCAATAAATTTAATAATATTATTTATATCACTACTTGAAATGAAGTTTTCAAGCAAATAAAAAATCCCTAATGGCTATACAAAGATCATTTAAACACATTTTTTCAGAATGCTTTATTAACTTTCTCTTTTGCATAACATCCTATAGTCTCCTATCGCTGGAGACTATCGGATGTTATGCAACGATCTTGCATTTATCTTTTTTTTTAAACATTAAGTCAGCAAATTATATTAAAAAAAATTTTTTTAATTTTTAATCTACAATAATCGCAATTAAGATTAGTGAATCAAATATATTCGCCAGAGGTTTTCAAAAGAGATTCTTAAAAAATTATCAATTTAAAATTTGGAGAACAATAAAATAAAATGATTCTGATTAACTTTTTTATTTAAAACAAAGATTTGAAAAGACATAAGAAGCTGAAAACAAAATAAAGCTGCAAATATCAGACAGAGTGGTGTAGAAAAAATATATTCAAGTCTCCACATGTGTTTAGTAATTGCCTATTTAAATGAAAGATACTGATCCTCTTTTTCAGATAGTGTTTTTTCCCAGAAGTCGAGTCATAAAAGTTGGTAAAAGGCCGAGTAAATTCAGCAAGAGGGCGAATAAAGATAGGACCTCCCAAGTACAAAACATCTGCTGTATTTTCCGTAAACCTTTTACCGACGCGCAGATTTCAATCAGTTAGCATTTTGAAAGCGTTGTTTTATATTTAACATACTTCGAGAAACAGAGGGTAAAGTATCTGGACGAAATATCATTTGAAATAATACTTTTCTAATGCTTTCACGTTTTAAAGCTTAATTCTTATAGAAAAACTGGCATGTTTTGAAAAAAACTGATTTAAAAAAGTTTTTTTTATGCCATTTAAGAAAGCATCAATTCTCTAAAACAATCTCATGTACAAATAATAATTTACTGCGGAATTGTTTGTATATATAAAAAAAATACTAAGAATTACACACACATACATGCGTGCACAAACAAAAGGGTTGTCATATTTAAATTAGCATTTTTGATTCAGATTATAATATATGTAGGACTCAGGAATCACTACTATTTAGAATCACGCACATTTAATTACATTTAGGGCAAACAATTACATTAACATAAAAGAAATGAACATTAAATAGATTTCGTCGAATACGTCGCAGGATTAATTCACATGTGCCATCTCGTCTTTCGTTCAGAGACCCATCTCGTCTCACACGTCTTGACTTTCGTTCAGACCCATCTCGTCCGTCTAACAAGCCTCAACGCCTGTTGGCCAGCAGATGGCGCTCGTTATCAGGCGTTCGTCACTACATTTATATATATAAACTTTTTTAATATTTCAGAAAAATTTTAAATTTTTGCACTAAATCTCTGAACTTTGTCAAAATCAATCACAAATTCTCAAAATGAAATAGCTTTATCTATAATTGGGGACCTTTACCTATAATTGGGACCAAACAAAATCGATTACTTTTACTTCTTTTAGAGTAGCAGTTCCATTATTATTATTAATTTCATGTTGAGAAGATATTAATCAATTTTCAGGCGAAATCCCCTCCCCCTTCTCCTTTTTTTAGAAGCCCAATCCTCAATAAAAAATATTCAGAAAATTTGATATTTGGCCCATTATTATGTTTCAGGTATACAGTTTTTTAAATCGGTACGAAATTGTATTATTTTAAATCATTACATAATAAATTTTAATTTCGTTATGAAATATTTTTAAGATATTTTTATCAGCTATAAGCTTAGAATATGACATTTCAAAGTCATTGTTTTGTTTTTAATCTTCCAAAATTTTTATTAATTAATATACAAAACCTAATGCGGCTATTTTTCCGTGCGTTGTTATATGAAAGCAATTTCATTTTTTTTTTCTCATTTCAGATTTATTTTGAATTTCTTTATGAGCATTACAAAATAATAGAAATAATTCCTATGCTTAAAAATCCACATCTCTGTTTAAACTTATATACGAAACCGAAAATGATAGAAGTAAATTTTATTGCAACAACAGCGTCTTTACATATATCATTGGTCTGAGGCGATTTCAGAGTTCGGAACTGGAGGGTTTCAGGTTCAAGACCCGATTCCACCGAAGAACCGTCGTGTAAGGGGGTCTGTTGCACGTTAAATCCGTCCTGACCAAACGTCTTCCCGCTGGTGTGGTGTGGTGTGAAGAGGGGGGTGCCAGCTCAGGTGCCGCCCTTGTCATCTGACCGCGGTTCAAAATTACGAGGTCCGCCCCAAAATAGCCCAAGTGTTGCTTCAAACGGGACGTTAATATAACTAAACTAAACTGAGGCGATTTCAGCTTTTTAACAGGTGTTCTCTGTGAGATTCCTAGTCTTGAATGTGATGAATTATCAATCATTGACATGCCGTTTCGTCAACTAATTCTGTCGGAACTCAGAAGGATTGGAACATCACGATTGAACTTGTTGGAAAACATTCAGCCAATCTCATAAAACATTTGCCAGTAATGATAAGGAATGATTTAATTTATTTTGTGCTTAAGATATAAGAAATAAATTTTAGCTTTTTTTAGTAAAATAAATAAATAAATAAATAAACCTTTTTTTTCCTATTAATTTTTTTATTACTCATTTAGAGACACTGACTAAATCGGATATTTGAGAAGTAGCAATAGTTCAAATGATACTCTTTTTCTGTTGCTAAGTTAAATTAAATTAAATTATTGACTGACTTATTATTTTTTGTTTGAATAGCTTCCAGTTTTTAGTAATCTGCATAGGAACATTAAATATAGACAATATTAATGTATTTAACTCATCAGATTTTCAAAGTTTTCTTAATACTATACAAGATCCAAATCTGGAAAATACTTAATTATTTAATTTATATATTAAATTAGGGTAATTTTATGTGCTATGTAAAGCATATAAGAGTATTTTATATGCTCAGCTCTTAAAGAAAAAGATAAGCCATAGATAGTGTCATTTTTAAGAATACCGCTACAAAATTATGTTTAAATCAAGAAAAAAAAATCTACAAAGTTTTTTTTTAATTATGTAGATGCACCAATATTCATGGAGATCTCATCTGGATTACCTTATTAAAGGTAAAATACACAAAGATAAGAGGAGAGTTTTGTACATCACAATGTTTAAAAGCTTTATAATTACAATATTTATATTAGCGAAATAATGCATTAATTTTACTGCTATTTTTTTTTAATTCCTAAAAGTATATAGTATTGCAAGACACAAACACCGCATATAACTATATCCTACATGATACCGATTTTTTAAACGTTTTCTATGAAACGCGGCTAAAACTTTTACAATAGACATTTTTTTTTAAAATGCAGAATTTATTTTAAAATATAAGTATCCTAATTTAAAGGTATTTTAGTTCTGATAATAAATATTTTATAATTAACAGATTTTATGATTTTTTTAATATAGTTTGCGTGAGTTTCTTTTTTATAAAAATTTTATAAAATAATAAAAAACAATTTTAATAAAAATAATGTGTAGACAATACAATCTAGAATATACATGACTGACAATCAAAAGTTAACTGAAAGGAAGAGTCCGAACTGCCAATGCAGTTCCTTTCGGATCGCTTCGCTCGCTCGCCATCTACTAAAACACTTTAGTCTAGCAACAGATATATTCAGATTCAATTTATTTTAAAATATGATAAAACAATAAAAGAAATAAAAATTGTAAAGCAAAAAATACACTCACAAAAATCACCTGCATGAAAGTTCTTTGTAAACACAAATACCCTTTCATTTAAATAACTATATACATGCACCAAGAAACAAATTTTAAAAAATTGTGCTTTTCTCACAATTTTTGCAGTTTGGGAACTATACTACAGAAACAGAATTAAAAAAAAATTAATATTAAAATAAAACGCTTTTCTCACAATTGTTTAAATTTGGAAGCTACACTACAGAAACAGAATAAGAATTTGATATTCACAAAAAATAAATTGTCTGAAAGCAGCTATATTCAAAATTCGTGTATTCCCACTTGAATTTATTTCTTTTTCCCATTAACGTGCCTGGCAAAAAGAGCAGAGTCCTGACATAGTCCCACAACTATGCTCCTGTAGTTCGGAAACTCCGTTCACATAAACGTTCAAACCCTATCTCGTTCATTAAAACTGGATCTTCTTATGAACGATTCTTGAGCATTTTCACTCGACATAATTTCTCTTTTTTGACGATTTCGTTTTAAAATCGATAAGGCAGGACTTAAACTCATCGTAAAAAATTGTGTCCGTTTTTTGACAATTAATTTTTTGTTAAAAATTTTTTCAAACCGATGCAAGAATAGCGTTTTCTTGAAATCTTATCAAACCGAGTGTTGATGTTCCCGGGCGAGGTTGAAGTGTTGCCAAACTGCGATTAACAAATTTGGCCTGATTTTGTGTCCACGTAAGTGTTTTATATATAGATATATTTTTGATGAATTGAATTATTTGATTGAATTATTTTTCATTCCTTCATTATTTCTCAGTTTTATATATATCTTCACTTGTTAACAGCGTACTGTTTCTGATAAATTTCATCGATAAAAAATTAATTTGATGGGTAAAACGTATACGCAAAATTCACTCAGACTGTCTCCCTCAACACAAGCATGGCTGTAACACTTTCCAGCTCCTAACTGATATAGTTTTTCAGACAATCTTTGAATAAGAAAAATGTTTTTAAATTCCATTATTATAATAATGATGAATATTTCAAAGCAGAAAAAACAGGAGGGACAAAAAAGGAACAGAATGCACACACACACATATATATGAAATAATTGGTACAACCAATTCTAAAAGAGAAAGAAAGTATTAACTATCATAGACTTTAAATATTAAAGATCTCATATTTAGTCTTATATCTTTATAAATAGTTTTCAACTGAATTATAATAGATCAAAAGTGTTATACTCGTAGAATAAGAATTTATCTATTTTACACTATCGGGGGGAAAAATCCCAACACCAAGAAAAAATTAGTGTAGAGTAATGAAATTTGGACAATGCATTTGTCTAGTTAACATGTTTAATTCATTAAATTTTCAAGATCACAGGTTAATTTAAGCTCAAGAAAATGCATTTCAAATGTGAAATGCTGTTAAATTAATAACCGGTGTAACCTCCAGAATTTTGAATGCAAGCATGCAAACGTGCATGCATTGTGTCATACAGGTGCCGAATGTCACTGTGGTATTGAGCTCCACGCTTGTTTACTTGTTCTGCCAATACTAGGACGGTCAGTGCTGGCTGTGGATGATGCTGGAGTTGTCGTCCAATGATATCCCATACGTGCTCGGTTGGAGACAGATCTGGTGATCTCGTAGGCTAAGGTAACATGTCGACACTCTGTAGAGCACGTTGCGTTACAACGACGGTATGAGGGCGAGTGTTATCCTGTTGGAAACTCCCCCTTGAATGGTTTATGAATGGCAGCACTATAGGTTGAATTAACAGACTGACGTACAAATTTACAATCAGTGTGTTTGGGATAACCAGGAGAGTGCTCCTGCCGTCATAGGAAATTGCTCCTCAGACCATGACTCCTGTGTGACTAAGTCGCAGATAGTTTGGTTGCAGGCGTTTCTCTGGTCTCCTTCTGACCAACACATGGCCATCACTGGCACCAAGTCAGAACCTGCTTTCATTAGAAAACACAAGAAATCTCCCCTCCATTCTCCAATGAGCTCTGGCTTGACACCACTGGCGTCGCAAATGGCTTGGAGTTAGTGGAATACACACTACAAGGTACCTGGCTCGGAGCTGTCCTTGAAGAAGTAACCGATTTCTAGCAGTTCGTTGTGTCACTGTGGTGTCAACTGCAACTCGAATTTCTGCCGCAGATGCAGTACGAATGCACCACAGCCGTACACTGAAAACGCGGTTTTCCCTTTCAGTAGTACCACTTGGCAGTTCGGAACCCAGTCTTCATTAGGCAGTACCACCCCTTGACCACTACTCTCAACAATCATGCATAGTGGATACATTCAGGTCCTTCCTTTTTTAAAAAACTTAAATTAATTAAAGTTTTCTCACAAGACTAAAATACAGTAATCTTTCGAGTATCCGCCCTAATATGGCAAAAGGGTAGGTCGGAGTTCTATGAACTCATTTCTTTGCTCACCAATACCAAAAGACAAAGTCTTTATGACGAAACTCACTGCTATGTTTTCTTACTTCTTATTGAATGCGAAACCCTCCATTTATCTCAAGCCACGTAGAATGTGAAGGCAGTCCGGTAAATCATAGAAGCAGTTGCCAGTTTTTGCTGTTACACCAGAATCTAATCGCTTTATAGTGTGTAATTTCCCCTCCATAATCAGAACAACTTTTTTACGTTTATCACCAATTTCGTAAACTCCACTGTGGTACATTTAAAAAAGCATTAAGCGTACTCCAAGAACAATTTACAAATGCTGATCGTACTTGGCAGTTATAATCAGGAACAACAGCAACAATTAACTCCACTGTGGTACATTTAAAAAAGCATTAAGCGTATCCCAAGAACAATTTACGAATGCTGATCGTACTCGGCAGTTATAATCAGGAACAACAGCAACAATTAAGGTTCACTACACACGGACGAAACAGTGAACTACAAGCAGAACGCTTTTTTTTTCCCCTCACAATTTATATTTTGCACACGACACGTAGGAGGATCGTAGTAGACGCCCACTTCCAATGTCTTAGCACTGTTGCCAATGCAAGCCATTCCTCCCTCATTTAATTACGACAAAAGAAAACTGGACTGGATAGTACGGATGCCAGATAATCGCAAACCGGATACTCGGGAGTATATTGTATATTAAATCAACTAAATATGCTTTTATTACAGCTCTTGCTCTTTTCCTAGAACATTTTTCTAAATTTATTACAAATTCAAATTTGGGGGATATTTGATAATATGCAGATTTTCTATTTTTGATACATATTTTTGACGGAATTTCTATCAATAGCAAACAAAGAGTGTAAACCAGTAAATCTGAATTTAAATTCGCAGATCCATAGTATTCGTATATAAAATTGGCTTTTTTTTCTCCTTACTTTCTAGTATACGTAGATAGAGAAAGTGTAGTAATCTTCAAAAAGCTCGAATTCGTGATTTTGGCGAATCTTCCATGTTTTAGACCTTGAATTCGAAAAACACATTTCTGGAAAATGTCCACCCGTCTGTGACAAGGATAACTAAAAAAATACATTGATCTAGACGGGTGAAATTTGGTATACCAAATTTGTAGATTTCTATCAAAATATGGAGAAATCCGTTCAGAAGAAGTTTGTCTACCCGGCTATTCGAATATAATTTAACACAATAACTACAAAAAGGAGAGAGCTAGATAGATTAAATTCGATACACAGAATTAACATCTATAGTCTTAAAAATTTTGAGTTAAATCCAACAAGAGATCGACCGTCTGTCGTTCTATACTTTTCAGAAACATGTAAAAGAGATAACTTAAAAACGCAGTGACTTAAATATATCAAATTTGGTATGTGATTTTGTGACTACAATTGTAGTTCTGTGCTAAATTTTTGTTTCAAGCGTTTGGGGAAAATTCGTCTAAAAAATTTCGGATACTATTAACCACATGACCGGGATTAATTGTCCAAATAACTTGTAAAAGGCTTACTCGATAAATTCAGCAAAATTACTATATTCATGCCAAAGGTTAATATTTCGAAACTATTGTGAATGCCAATACCATGCAAAGCTTTCTCTGGAATTACACCTTTATTAAAAAATATGCGAGAAAGTTTTAGGGAGACTACTTCCGCTGGTTTCTCTTTATTCTTCGAGTTGTTTTGAATATTTTTGATCTTTGAAAAACCAATCAGTTTAAAAGACATAAGACTTAGAAAACTAAACTAAGATTCTTGGATATTCGAAATTCATCACCTTTATCGTTAACTCTTCCTTGCATGATTTTTTCCCTTTTTTTAAAAAAATAAATAAATAAGGGTGATATAATTCATGCTCTACATTAAAGGAAAAATGTTTTTAAAAAATCCTGGTATAAATCTATCTATATATATACTTATAATAAAGCTCAATGTGTATGTGTTGGCGCTCTACAGTTCAGACCGTTTGACCTACAGGTACCAAATTTGGTACATCTATACCTTGGAGATCGGGAATTTGCACCTGAGGTGCTATTTTGAATTTACAATTAAAATTTAATTATTAATTAAAAATTAGCTTTCCCACCAAAAAAAATCTTCATTTCCCCACCACCAAATGAATAAGGCTTCAGTTTTCCCCCACTCTAATGAGGTTAGGCTTAACATTCATCGACCGATTATTTCAAACGATTTTGTTTATTTTCTTAATGTTTGATGCATTTAAAATTAAACACTGTTAATTAATCGATCTTTCAGATTCATTCTAAAGTACTTTTGAATTAAAATAAAACAAAATAAAGGAAACTAAAGTTTTCTAATCTGCATAGCGTTACTCCAACTGGCGTAGAAAAATTCAAGCATTTGCGTTACCATAACTGCGGTTGAAAATTCACGCATGCGAATTATGTTCCGATTGTTGACAACTATTTTCAACGGGTGCGGACTTGATTTAAATTATTTTTAGGTTAGTTGTATGCTTTTGTAATTAAATTGTATTTATGTTAGTTATATATTTTTTGTATATGCTTATAGTTTAAAGTACATCGTTTTTTAAGTAGTTTTTTTAACCTGTTTTCGACCGATTATTTTAAACGATTTTGTTTATTTTCTTATTGTTTGATGCATTTAAATTTAAACATTGTTAATTAATCGATCTGCTCATGATGAATCTGAGAAAATTTTGTTGACAAATTCTTGAGATATTACATAAATTAAGAAAGATATTCTTTAGTGCCTATAAAGTTTAAATGCTCAGTGACTCTGTTTTCAGTAATCATATTATTAAAAAAAATGTTTTGTTTCAGTAAAAAAATTTATTATATTAATTGCAGAATAATCATTTCCACTTTATTTTAAAGCATAAATTCTACGGGAGCTAACAGAAAATTAAAGAGATGCATATTACGTTATGACTGGTGGCCTTTATAATATTATGAGTGAATCATATAATTAATTATTAAATTTTAATGAGCATTAAGATTATAATTAAAAAACAGCATGGTGGAAATATCTATCATCTTGCAAATTTACATCTGAATTTCAGTACAAAACCTTCATTGTCACTCTCTTCTAAATTTCACCATTCATTATCGCTTTTATTAGCAAAAAAAAAAAAAAAAAACCTCAGATAGATTATAAAAAATATTCAAGAAATCACATGTTTCTTCCAACCACACCAAACAATGGAATGACATGTTCAAACCGGTTATACTGATTTGTGACATTTGATTTTTTTTCATAGCTATGTTCTTTATTATGCAATAGTAGTGAAAAAAAGTTGCCAGCAACAACTAATTTACAGTGCATATGTTTTGAGTGTAATTTTTTGTTCACTTAATGTTATAATGGAAATTTCCTTCATCATGGAAAGAAGGGTTAAAGTCAAGTGGAGGGGTCATTGATCCAGTATCTACAAGAGCTATCTATAAAACTTTCTTACCAGAAGACTTATTGCGCAGAGATATAATAATACAAATTCCTAATTATATTATGCCCTTAGCAACTCACCTTTTCTAATGAGGAGGCACTTCAACTCAAAGGTTTTTGTGCCAAATAACCAAGGTTTCTTATAACAGATTGTAACCCCCCTTCCCCTCCAATTATTATCGAAGATAATTTATTTTATGCATGAAAGACACTTTAACAGTAAAATAAGTATTTTCTGTCATAGACTTTCTCTACCAGTCATCTCCTTTGATATTTTATTTTCAATGATAACTTTTAAAATCGGCTATTTTAAATGATGTGAATAATAGGAGTTCTCAATATTTACTGATACTTATTTCTAAAAAGTAAATACTGCTGTTACTAAAGCATTTACACTCAGCAAAATAATTTCATACATAATATTTCTCCAAATTATATTTGAATTACATGAAATTTTAAACATTTAAGGCAAAAAATATTTCTTGTGGAATTGAGTATGAAATGCATGCAAACAGTTTACATATACTCACAAAACTAATAATTTCAAATATATTCTTCAAATATGGATATTGAAGTAGGAAAGGATTATTATGAATTAGAAATGCCACAAAAATATTTTAGATTATAAAACATTTTACATCATATATTGAATAATTTTACATTAAATAATTTCAATTGATTAAATTTTACTGAATTGATGTTTTAAGTCAGTCTAAGTCTTATATATATATATATATATATATATATATATATAAATTTTGAGATTAAGTTTAAGAAAAATTGAGACTTTAAAAATTCTTTCTTAATGGAAAAGAATTGTTAGAAACTAAACTTGAATGTTATAAGGATATGTTCTATAAAATGAATGAAATAATTTAAAAAGTCATTATTAAAATTCTGACATTGTTAAAATTATTTTTAATCGATACCAATCAGATTTTCAAAAATAAAATACTACTGAATGAAAAAAATTATGTAATATCTCTATTTAAGAAATGGACACTTTATCATTAAGTACTAATATATAATTTTAAACATTAAAAAAAAACACTGAGGTATATTCATTAATGTATCATGCAAATTATTTCGACATCAGAATATTTTGCGCTGTATTCAATTTATTGGGAGATTCTTAAGAATTAAAATTTTATTCATTTAAAAGAATAGAATTTTTAGATTTAAAAATTAAATATATAACCCGGCATAAATGCATGTTATTTCTTAAAATAATTCAACGAGGACAACTTTAAAAATATTACCCTAGAAATACACATGCATCATCAATACCTTGCTTTTTGTTTAACCCAATTTTTAAAATCCCTAATACTTTCTCCAGAAAAGTGTCAAGAACAATTTATAATGTTTTATATGCAAACAAAGTTTTAGTATTTTTATTCACACAGAATTTATAAACAGAATATAAAAAAAGCATACACACACACACAAAAAAAAAAATTTAACATATTTCAAATGCCTTTTTTTTTTTCTGCTTACTTAAAGAGAATTTTTAAAAAGGAATACTTTCATAGTTTTATTGCTTAGATAAATACCACATATTGAAAAAAAAATACCAAATAAGAAAATATTAATTGTTCATTTATCACTTACTTTACCATTCTGTAGGATGAATTGAATACAGTTGTAAAGAATCATATATATACCAAAAATTCTATATATATATATATATATATATATAGAATAACATTAAGATGTTAAAAATACATATATATATATTCTAAAAACTGCCATAATT
Organism: Argiope aurantia; assembly: GCA_026543865.1. Lineage (NCBI taxonomy): Eukaryota > Metazoa > Arthropoda > Arachnida > Araneae > Araneidae > Argiope > Argiope aurantia. Next base: position 30,611 of record JAPMOR010048656.1, on the reverse strand, counting down.
CATCTAACTATCTAATGCTGTTCATTAGTATTTCAATATTTAGAATTAAAAAAATAATAATAATGACCAAGATAAAATCAAAAAGGTGAAATTTCTGTTTCTTCCTCCACAAACATTAAAACTAAGAAATATCCCTGCCATAGAACATTAATAGCATTTCCTAATTCTGGTTTCTCCCAATAAAAAAATTTTCTTTTTAAGAGGACTAGACTGAGGTGATAAAACTCTAATTGTATTTCTTGCAATATCAACACCAGTGATACAAATGAAGCCAATCACTGGCATATATATTATATCTTCATGCTCATCATCAGCAGAACTCAATCCAAGAATTTGATCAATCAATTTTGGGCTAAGAAGTACAGGCATAAGTTCAAGATCATCTTGCTTTATATCAGCCAGCGCATAAGAATACCTGTTTATTGGTCTAGCTTGTACTTTAAATACTTTTATATCTGAATATTTAACTTCAAATGTAAAAGGTTGAAGCTGATTAATAGGTCCGTAGAAATATTTACGAATAGAAGCTTCTCTGTCCAGACTTTTTTCATACCTATTTCTTTCAACATCACCCTCCATTTTGGGAATAAAAATGACATTCACTCTTGAGGGCATGTCTCTTTTTAATTGTAAGTACAAAGGCTCTTCCTGCAGCACACACAAAATATCAATTTCAAAATTCATAGCTACAAGAGTGATGGCAGCATAACCGTGATGTATGATTTCACTTTTTGACCAGTCACAGCCATTAATAATCACACCAGAAGTTCTGACATTTTGGTTTGCCCGTCTCAGACGTGATTGGATAATTTGACTAAGTCTTTGCACCAGAAGAGAATACAACCTCATTTTTTGCCATGGACTCCTATATCCATACTGGTAGACTTGAACAGCATGGTCATCGAAACCAGAAACTATATCAGAAGGTTTCTTAACAGTGAGGATCCCAATGGTACTTGGAAGAGAAATGGAATTTTGTCCTACATCAAGATCTATAAATAAAGGACATCGTCCCATTCGAACAGCATAATTAAGCAACAATCGACATAAGGCATTTCTATTAATATCATTTGGGCCAGCAATAAATATAACAGGCCCTTTCTTGTTTTCAGCTACAGCTTGAAGCCTGCGTTCTTCCAAAGAAGCATGAAGCACTACATTGAGAATCATCTGAGTGTTGGTTATAATATAAGCATCTTCAGGTTTTCCACTTAGTTTTATAACACAACCATGCCAAGTGAATACAGCAATAAAAGAATTTGGTGACAAAAAATAATTTTTATTTAGTTCCATTTCAGACCCATATATCTCAGCTAGACCACTGGAGAGTTCTATTTTAACATCAGAAGTTTTTCCAACTACTATACGAAGTTCGTTTTCGGGTTTGAGTTCAAAAGAAGATTTACTATTTGCAGCACTGTTTCTCACCTGTAAGCGAAATTTACTTCTAACTTCGCGGTTAAATGTTTGTTTAGTATATCTATTTTCGGACATATTAAATAGGTATAATTTCTGCTAAAGTTAAGATTTTGAGATTTTTGAAAAAAGCAGAAAGAACTAAAGCCGCCAATTTTTTATTACAATTTACTTCTTTAATGTAAACTTTAGCGCAGCACTTTAATGTAAAATACAATGATACAATACAACAAATTATATTTGGAAAATTCGAGTTTCAATTAGAATTACCTCTTCACTTTGCGCTGCTTTTCGAAATATACTATTTATTATTACACGAGTTTAAATAACTTCCTTCTTTTCAAATCATTCTGATTAAAAACAAGACAAACCAATCATCACATAGCGCACGATCTAAACACACATTGGACGAAGCGCCAGTTCTGAGAGAAAAAGTTGAAGTTACTTCACTTCACATAATCCCCAAAATTTTACAAGGGTAAATTATAGGGATTTTTTTGAATATCAGGCGGGGGGGGGGATAAAAAAGAGAGATTTATGTTTAATTGTCCCAAATGTAAGATTTTGCGCAATGCTGTTAAAATTTTAAAATGGGGTAGTTACACTAATAAGTCAAATCAAAGTTTGGGATTAAAAATACAGTTGTCATTAATCCCAAGGAAATTTAAAATTGAACTTAGTACCAGATTTTATTGTACTGTATATGAAAGCTGTGACATTATGTAGAAACGAAATATAATACTGGAAATTGTTATTTACAATTTTGAATTAAAAATGTGATTTAAAAAGTAGATTTTTCTGATATTTCAAATAGAAATAAGAATATCTACAAGTCATTTGCATTACTTTTTTTTGTTATGACTGTTTTATGTAGTAATGAAGTATTCGTTTTACTACTGTAGTGAAAGCTTATAAGCCAGTTAACAGCAACGCTACCCGAGAATTGCTTTTATATTGTGGTTATGTTACTCGGCTGTGAACCACAAGGTCCCAGGTTCTATCCTTGCTCTTAACAATACACGACACTACCTAATATATTGCTTCTGAAGAAACTAACATGTTTTTTGGAAGAGTAAAGGTTATTAAATTTTGTTTCAATGTAATGTAGTAAATGAAATTAACGTTGATGAATTATTTTTACTCAGATGTTGATACATTTCAATTCTTGAAATAATATGTTTAAAAATTCTGCCTTTCTGTTAATGCCTGAGGAAACATAAAAGTGCCAAATTTCTATCACTACTTTAACAATGTTAAAAATGTATGAATGAAATATTCATAAAAAATCAAATTGGTTTAAGTTTGATTATACCAATAAAAACATTGTTTCAAATTGTGCATAAATTTTTAAAAAAAATATTTAAAAGTTAATTTTACATAATGATGCAAAATAATCAAGTATTTTTTAAAATTAAGTCTATCTGCACTGGTGTGGGATATAATAATGCTATATATATTTAATGAAAGGTAAAGTAAAGAAAAATTAGTAAGACATGAATATTTTAGTTTTATAAAAACCATGAAGATTTAATCTGAAAAGAATCATGCATTTTACATGAAACTCTTTATTCAAATAAATTATTTTAAATACACTGAGTAAAAATATATTTGATGGCCTTTTTGTAAAAAAATAATAATTTTAATTTTAAAAATACTGAGCTTAGTTTTAAATATGATAAAATACTGATAATAGATGATAAAATGAAAGTTTAGTTGTTCATAGTTTTTAAATAATTCTTAACTTATGATTTAAAAATCAGATTCAGGGTTAGAAGAATTGTACAAATATTATTTTTCTACTCTATCTTCTTCTTTTGTAAATCATTATACATTTTCCCTTTCTTTTGTAGCGGTTTTTTTTTTTCTTCTTTTCTTTTCTTTCGTTTAATGTAATTTTCTTCCTTACATTTAGAAATTTCCTATGATATAATACAAATTTTAGCTATGTTGCTCTTTTGGAGGTTAACTATATATATATATCCCACTAGATTAGCGAATTCATTTTCTCTATTTCTTTTTATAATATTTAACTTCCCTTAGATCACTCCTCTATAATATTCAAGATCTGTCTTCACTTATCTAATTCCATTTACTGCCCAAATTCATAAATCAAAATTAAATCATCAAGTAAATCAAATATCTTGCATTACTTTCCTAGATCATTGTATTTAAAATTTCCGCTTCAAAATGAACTGAACAAATACAAGATACTTTCCTTCATTTAAACTTATCATTAATTTGCTTTTCTTTGATTATTTTTTATATAGAAACCCCTGGACATTTTTTCTAACAAGATATTTTATTAAATCAGTTATTGGCAAAATGAATTTGTGGATCATTCAATTTAAAGCAAATGATTAGATTACTAACTGGTTTAAAATTTGGATACTTTTTTTACTCTGTATAACATGAATGGTTTCAAAGACTATTATTCAATTACCACTGCTTCAAACCAGAAATGAATTATATTACCATTGCATTTAAGTTCCAAAAAATTTAATTCTGATACCAAATAACAGTTTAAATTAGTCAAAATTTTAATTTAAAAACCTTATAAATTATGATTAAAATTTATAAATTTTATGTTTCAGTTTAAATAAAAATTGCTAATCACTTTTTACTAATACTTTTTTACATGATGCAGAGATTTTTGGTATTTGCATGAAAGCTGGATAAATATCCAGAAAATTTTCACCTACTTATTGAGTATTTATCTATCCTACAACAATAATTGCACAGAAATTAATATATTATAATTAAAAAGATAATTATTTTCTCTTTAAAGTGATATATATAAATGATTTTTATATAGTAAATATTTCAAAAATTCTTGTGAAATATTTGACAAAAATGTCAAAGTTTGTCTTAATTTTTATTTTTATCAAACATCTTCAGAATGAATTAATTTTGAATTTTAAAATTAGCACAAATGACTTAGAAATAAACTTCAGAATGGCATGTACAAATTTAATTTTTCTGCCATTTTCTGTTGTTTAAGAGTTTTTGTGTTGGAAAGATGCATTTATTCTATTTTTATGCAGCTATTGACCAAAACCATTTTGTATTTGCAAAAGGTTTCATTTAAAAACACAAATATGATTTGAATTTAAAAAATTATATTTATTACAGAAGCAGTTACTTATTTTAAGGGATATTTACTAATTCATACAGAATAGAAAATTGGAAACATTAAATGCATAGATGTAGTATATGTAATTCAGTTTTAGAAAATTTGGGTGCTTGGAATCTAAAGCTTCTGTCCTTGTAAATGAAAAATAAATTTTAGTATCTATATTAAGACAGACTTTTCTCAGTTACAAAATTAAAATTTATTTTTGTTCAAATTCATTGAAATGGCAATTTTACTTATTTGAATTATTCAAATTGCAATTCTTATTACCTTATTTTTTTCTTTCTTCAAGAGAATGATGCTAAGATTTCAATTTTGAATAATATTCTCTGTTTGATTTGATTTAATCACATTATAAAATTAGTGTCATGTTGGTTTTTATCAAATTGTTGCTTATAAAACATTGCAACATTGCTGATTCTGTAATAAGAATGCATTTTTGTTGGCATATAGTTTGATGGTTCCTTTTTTTCCCCACATTTTCTGATAATTTGAATTGAATTTCCTTTTTCTAAAATTAAAATTACAAGCATATGAATATCATTCAACTCTACAACTGTATGTGTTTCTCATCCCCAATATTATTGGTTAAATACTGAAATATTATATATGTTTTTTTACTGAAAATCGTGAATATGCCAACATTAAAATAATTCAAATATAAAATGATGATATTCTGGATTTAAAATCAAAAAATGATAATACTTTCTTTTATTCACTTAAACTATGTTATAACCTACAACATAAACCTTTTTTTTAAAGTTTTCTTTCATCAAAGATATTTATGTTTGGGATTAAAATATAGTGAAATTTTAAAACTGTTTATTAAGTTTTCATATTTATATTTGCTATCAAAATTTTTTAAGCAAACAATTTAATCCTAATATTTTAAAATTTGATAAATATTTAATTATTTTAAAATCAAATAATACTTAAATAACTCATATTAATTGAATTGTTTGAATGCTAGAAGGAGTAAATTATTCACGAGAGTTTAATACAGAAATATAGTTGCTGTAGTTTTTAAATTTATCATTAATAAAAATATCTTAAAATTTTAAAACTTTACATTTATTTTTACAAAATGAAGATGAAAAATGAATTTACAGTTTTCATCATTTTATACTTTAATATCAAGGATATTTAATTAATAGTAAAATTTTTCTTATTAACAAGAGGTAAAATATTTATGCATCATTTTCCCAAAAAATATTGAATTTAAATAAGTCAATGCAGATTATAAGAGAAATGGATGTTTATGAGGTTGGAAGTTTTCCTTTTTATCTTATCTATGTCTTATTTGAAGATCTTTATCAATATATGTTTTCCTATTTGAAATATATAAATAAGATCTAAAAAGTATTATTGTTGGCTTAAATAATTTGAATTGCATCTGTACAAAATTACATTTGTATAAAAACATAAAACGCTGCTGCCCCTAAAATAGGGATGGGATCAGAAAAATGTTTCCACAAGATCAAGAAGCATTTTCTGTTTCAAGAAATGTTGTCAAAAGTTAATCTATTTGCCCATTACTATATTGAATTAACTTTCTTTAATAGTTAAGAAAAGAGTCCCCCCCCCCTTTAGAATTTTAAATATTAAAGTCTTATGAAAAGGATACATTTTCCAAGAATATATTTCAACTTGCATTCAAAGAAAACATTTTATTTTTAAAATTTGCTTATTCCTATATAATGCAATTAAAGTGTATGTGTATTCTACAAATATAATTAATATAAAAAGAAATGTAAAATATTGAAAGAGAATTTCTATATTTTAACTGATACAAAATCTTGGCAAACAAATGTTTTGGAACTTTTTTTGCAAATGTTTTTATATTTGTATAGTTTTAATAAAATATCTTAATTTATACAGATTCATTTATTTTTAATATCTTTCTAACATTTAAGATGCAAATGCTTTTATTGAGTTTTAAATACTAATAAAAGAAACTTTATTAGTATTTAGACAAAAACAATGACGGTACTACTAATAGAAATGATCTTAAACTATACTGAATATAGTTAACACTTTTGATTAGAGTATTTAGTGGCGTGTAATTGTACATTCATTATATAAGTTTGCAAACTACAGAACTATAGCATAATTTTAGTATTTCAAGAAAGAAAAATGTAAAAAAAAACCAAATCATTCATATTTTAATATCACAAATATATAAGTATTGAAAACTAAAGCATTGATTAAAACTTTGTGTTGCAATGAATATAAAGAAAATACATGCCTGTATTATGAAAAAATTAAAAATGTTTTATAATGCAATTATATTAAGTTTTCATACTTTGTAATTATTTTAAACAAATCTTTGTACATATAGATCATGTATGTGTATATTTTAATAAATGCTAATTTGATGTTTCCTAAAAAATTATTTGTATTTGTACTTGAAATTAGTTGATTATTTAGTTTTTTTTTTTTTTTTTGTAATATACATATTATATTTTTGAATGGTGATTCAGAATGGATATTTAAAGCAGATCATAAATGAAATTGATTAATCCTGACGAAAATAAAATTTATCCAAAATATCATGAAATTAGCAAGATATGGATATGTATGTATAACAAATAGTTTAATAAATAAATTTATGTTAGAAAATTACCTATAAATATTTTTTGAGTGAAGAGTGTAATGGATTGAGAATCTCAAAATAACAATAATTTCAAAATTATTTTTATTTAACATAAATATTCAAAGGAATAAAGAACTAAAAACATAATTACTTTAATATATAAAAATAATTATGATTAACTTTTATAAAATACTACCATAACTTGCAATTTGTAAATTAATATACAATGTGAATTTATGTAGCCAATTTTAGCCAAAGGTGACCGCAACACTTATTTCTATAATTTTGAACATAATCAAAAAATTAGGTCTAAATACGATATTTCGTCTGCGCGTCACTAAATTGTTTAATAGCGAAAAGAAGATTTTTTTTTTTATTGAATGCATAGGTTTACGAACTACTCAATCAATAATCTATCGAAATTACTCAAATAAATAAAAAGACGCGCAGGTGATCTAACGTTCATTTGGGGCAGCGGTTTTAGAACTGCAAAATGAACGAATGATTCTGAACAGTCAGGATTCAGTTCAATTATTAAAATCCGTGGAATGATCTCGGTGTAGCGGTACCAGAACCGTGAGGAAGGAGAAACGAGCCACACGCAATGTTGCTATAATGAGGAAAAGAAGGGAATAGGAATAATATCTTGTGCAATAAGCAATCATAAGTTTTCCCATTATTTATATTTTTTGCCATTATTACCAATCATATGTTTCTTATTTGTTTTTATATGAGGAGGCAGAGATTCGTTGCTTTTAGAATGAAAGCATTTCTAATGCAGTCAAAGAATTGTACAATAATCAAAGAAACCAAATGAATTAACAATTTTGTTTAATGATTCTGAGTGGCCGAAAGATCTCTTTTTTTTGTGACAAATAATGTGTGCTTTTGATGTGCAAAAATTTTTTAAACAATAAGTAAGCTTCAGGAAACAGAATCTTGTTATTATATAAGATGCATCTATTTCCTCATAAGGCGCATCTGTCAATCGTATTCATCTGCTCATTTTTATTTTTATGGGTATTTTATTGATTTCTTCTTGATTCAAAGCTAATTTAAATGGCCACGTATTTAATTTTCGAACTAAAGTTTCACAAACAACATAATTTTTATCATCTTTTTATAAAATATATCATTCGAACTAAATTTTTGTAAATATTTTTTTTAATGTAATTTTTGGATTACTTCCGTACTTATAAATTTTCTGCAATTACTTTAAACTATTTTTCATTTAGAGAACTATTTTTCATTTTTTAAACTATGAGAAACAAGCTGATTCTGAAGAATACTCTAAGATTTCTTGTTTTGAAGTAGTCCTTAAGTGCCAATTTTTCTTGCTAATTGTCTCCAAAGCTAAATCCACATTTCACTTCGTTTCATTGGATAGTATCGGAGAAAATTATTCACAGAATCTGCTTCCCTCTTAGCTGTTTCATAAAAAGCATATAAGAATATAATGATTAACCTCCAATTAAAAGCTAGTTAATAACATTGTATCTTCCGTAATTTTGCTACTATAAGGGTTCAGCGATATGCGATGTACTAGGATAAAACCTGGGACCTTGGGGTTAGCAGTCCAGTAACTAAACCATGATATAAAAGCGTACGCTCGTGTAGCGTAGTTGTTAACTGGCTTATATGGTATTCACCACAGTACTCTCCTTCCAGTGAGTCGGAAGTGAGACGAACGATATGGCTGTTGAGTGATGATGTATTGAGCTGTTGTCTAATGGACCTGTACCCAGTTTGAGTGGTTGCTAATGCTGCGTCACGTGAGTGTGACGACTTTGGGTTGCTGCGTCAAGTGAATCTGACAACTTTCGTTTTTTTGCCGCGTCAAGTGAGTCTGCCGACTTTGGTTGCGAGTAGATGGCTGTACGAAGGTTGAAGGTTCATCGTCCGGGTCACCAATGTAGCGATATGCGATGCGTTAGGATAGAACCTGGGACCTTGGGGTTAGCAGCCCAGTAACTGAACCAGGATACAAAAGCATACGCTAGTGTAGCGTACTTGTTAACTGGCTTTTATGCTATTCACCACAAAGGTGACACCAATGCATTGTTTCTTACCATCATGAATTTGGGATACTTTTTGTAAATCTTAAAATAATTTGGGCTATTTCATCACAAGGAGAGAACACGGAAAATGAGTTATAGAGGATATTTAGTATAATGGTATTATGTCTTTAGAATGATCATTCATGAAAGTTTTAAAATGCAATAGCCAGCCAATTTCGAGAGAAAGTGACTGTCAAACTTCTAGCATAGCTTATATGTTAATAATGTGTCACCGTTACTGATCGTCCAGACAGTGTACCCGTTAAGGCATTGAAATAGCATTCAAGGGATCTGCGTTCGGTTCTGAATTACTATTTTTTGTTTTCATTCAAAATTTTAAATTAATTTAACAATTTACATATAATTTTAACTAATATATTTCTTATTTCTATGCAAAAATAAATGTTTATTCTCCTTATTCTCAATTCCAATTTAAATTTTAAAAGAAAAAAATAATAATAAACTTATATGTGTGTGGGTTTAAAAAAAACAAACTCGAAACGGAATTTCTTTAATTAAAGTATTAAGGATGATTTTAAATAATATATTACGTTCTCATCTTTGCATACAAGAATAAATGTTTTATCTCTTAATATTTGAATTATAATTTAATTTTAAAAGAAAAATATTCAGAAATCTAGATGCATTTTTCAAAAATATTTTAAAATTATTAAAATTAAATTAGCAAGCTTATATACTAGTTATGGGTCACCACCGCTGAGCGCCCAGACAGTCCGTTCGGTAAGGCTTTGTATCAGCATACACAAGACTTGAGTTCGATCCTCGGCTAGTCTTTTTTTAATATTTATTCAAAAATTATTATTCTTTAAAAATTATTTCAAATTTATTTAACAATTACAAATAGTTTTAATTGATATGTTTTTCGTTTTTTGTGGACAAATAAGTGTTTATTCTCACAATTCTTGAAGTATAAAATAATTTTCAAAAGAAAAACAATTATAAATTTACATGCGTTTAAAAAAATATTCGAAATTACTTACATTAAATTAGCAATTTAAATACGGTTTTAATTGATACGTTACTCATTTTTGTATGCAAAATAAATGCCGAATTATAATTTAATTTTTAGAAGAAAAATAATTGAAGATACGGATTTGTTTGTATTGATTAATATGTAAGACTGAAATGTGAATTTGAAATAGTAATTTATTGTACCCTCAATAAATTATTGTGTAAATTATCATATTATCAAGTGCTTACAAAATCAATTTGTAAAATACAATAGATAGCAAAATTTGCAATACATTATTGTTTTGAAATTAGAAATTCGTTCACAAGAAATTCGTTCTATATAGCACCAGATTGTTGATTGAGCCGGCCCTGAAAATTCTTTTAAAACAATAAATAGAACTTTTTAATGAAAATATGAAAACAAGTAAAAAAATGTGTTACATAGTGATCATTCTACTTGAAAGAAGGAATAAGTTAGGAAATTTCGAAATTTCGTTTGAGAATTTTTTTTTTGTGTGTGTTGTTCTCTTCTGTCACTCTCATTCATTATCAAGTAGAAATGTTACAATCGCAATTTTTTCACACGTATTCATTCTGCCTTTCGCTATGGAAAGAAACCTTAACAGCTCCTACTGCCATTGCTTATTTGGAAAAATCAAGAGTTTCAAAGACATACAATTTCGAAATTTTCCCGTTTTATAACCTTTCATTAATAACGAGTTTCTCAAATTGTTTGAAATATATTTTTTTCCCTTTGAACCGGAGTTATGAGAATTCTATATGTATAGATGTAAGAATAAATAAATTATTATTCTTGATCCGAAGAAAAAGGTTTTGATTTGTGACTTAAATAGTTTACTGTTTAAAACTTTGCTTATCATATGTAGTACTAGATAAAATATCGTTATTTAGTGCTCTAAAACGTTGCTTGAATATCAAAACTATAAATCTAGTAAACTTTTGAATGATCGAATAATTTTTCAAGTGATATTTTGAAATAAAGAAGGGCTCAAATTAAAAGATTGTTGCTAATTCTTTTCATTCATCAGATTTAATGTTAACTCTTGTTTCATTTGTATTTTACAGCCATATCAAGTGGAAAAATCTAAAACACAAGACAATTTTTTTCTTTTTACCAGAAAAAGGGAGTTAAGAAATGTGATCTGTTAAAAAAAAAAAGTACACTCTCAATGTCGTAATAATTGAAAAATTGACTTCCTTAAGATAAGTTTGAATGAAAGAAAAATATACAGCAAAATACGTTGTTTTTTCCAAATTGAAAATTAATAACACAAAAAATTATTTCTTTTGTTAGAATTTTAATATAATAAAATTAATAGATTTGACGAGAATAAAATTAATATCATTTGATTTATGTAAAATAGTGAGTCTGCATTTTTGAAATGATGGAATATTTTTGGCCCACAATGATAAATATACCAAAGAGCAGAAAATCATGAAATTTCTATTTGTATAGAAAGAAGTATAAGAAATAGCATAAACAAAGAATTAATAATGGATAGCTTTAATTGCTGACTGTGCATTATTTAAAAATCTTATTTGCAAATATTCTACATTCTATTCCATTGAATATTTCTTCACCAGGACGTAATGAAACAAATGTTTATTTATATTTATTGCCTCAGAACACTGTTCAGGAATGGGAAATATAAATTAAAATAGGAATTATGTTCCTAAAATATTATTCCTAATAATATTTTGAGTTAGGAAATGAACTGAATAAATCGTATTTTATGAAGATTATACGAATTTTATGAATTTTATGAATTATTTTATGAATTTTCGAAAAGATTAATTATACTGATCGAAACGATAACATCATCTGAGGAAGATGGGCTCGAATCTGCGACCATCGAACTCACACCCAGATGTTCTTCCAATCATTCCATCCGTCCTTGCCAATCGCTGTCTTAGCGATATATTAAAATAAGCTCAATATTTTGCATAAAGTTTAATGATAGTTATACTTACAGACAAGTCAATGAAAATAAAGTTTTATTAATGAGGTTATTAACAAAGTAAAACTTTTGAATATTGGCATTTGATCACCAATAATTGCAAGAATTTGTTAACAGTTTCTTGATGACGATAAAACATTTTGTAAATGATGGAGGAGTCAGATTAAATTAGAAATTTAACAAAATTGAAATAAATTGATTAGAAATTTGAAATGCAATTTCATCATTGAACGCTACAATTAATAAATTGTCACCATAATATAAAAGCAAATTCATAGAAAAGTAAAATCTAAAAAACATAAATTCAAAACCACACAATACAATTTAAAATTGCCTCTAGTCTCTGCCGAAATACTGAAAATGGTACGAAGGACATAAATCAATTATAAGAAAAACAGGAAGAAAAAAATATTAATTATTTTTAAGATATTTCTTAATTAATTTTATTAAATTATATTACTATTAATAATACTAATTTATTAAATTATTTACTTTATAATTATTAAAATTTTAAAAACGTTATTTTAAAATTAATTTTGGGCAATAATTCTTTTTGAGTTTCGGATCCGGACCTAAGAATGGGTTAACGGCTCTCAACTAAGCCCGGAACCAAGATTTAGGTATCACGAATTAAACGGGTCAGACCCATCACTCATGTGAGCCTCGTGTTGGCTGAAAATTACCCTACTTTTCCCCACAAAATTTTGGCTCTGTCGCTAGTAACATTTTTGTGGTTAACAGCTAAAAAATAATAGAGCAATATTATTTTACTATTAAACATCTAACAATAATTTTTTGATTTTTTTACTAATTATCATTTTAGTCACATTTTTACATTATAAAAACTTATAAGTTTAAATACTTATAAATTTAAATCATGTGTTTTAAGAGAAACATTATCGTATAAAATTGTGCATTCTTGTGTGTGTTATTAGTTCTATATACCATCAACGGATGGCGCCAGTAGTAGATTCTATTTTTGGGAGTAGTTTCAGAAACTACAAATATGGAAAGTGTATTACTGATTTCGCTTTTCAAATGCTTTACCGTGGGAAAACATCAATTATCATATGAGGTTTCGAAAGATTATGATGATTATATAAATCGAAAAGCAAACGGAATAACGTCTCCATTTATTTTTCTCTTCATTCTTGGAATACACCTTTTCCCTCTGCAAAAACCTATTTCTTCCAGTAACATGCGAAGAACATTTCTAGTAGCCAATGATTTATTATTACCTTACTTGTTATTTTTATATCGATTCGGTGGACGGGGATTATGTTATATGATCAATGGGTAACGTAGGTACTGCCTAAGACATTGTTACAAATTGGATGGGTACTGGTCAGAATTTTACATCTATTTATCATACACTTAGCATGCTCATCTATGATGTTTTAGTTGAAATGCACATATATATTATGCGGGTGTTAAGAGTTAACATACCACCATATTGGTTGCTCGATAGATTTTTCAAAAATAATGCCGCAGTTCTAAGATGTTATTTAAGACAGACTAAAGATAGTTTACATATTCAAACCAGACCATATGAAAGAATGCAACAATTTTCATGCGTTTAAGTACTTGGACCTAAATGAAAATTAAGTCAGATCGTAATCTTGTAGCAATGCCGAGATTTCCCCCTAAGTACCGATAACCTCATTTATTTGTTATGATTTTCAAAATTCAGTGGCATACCTGTATTAAAATGCTGTCCCTGACAAATACAAAAGCAATGCCAAAGGATTATTGCATTTTTAAAACAATAATGCATATAATCCCTTCTTCAATGCCAGGGAAGGCTAAGGCAGAAATTGCAATAAAAACAGAAATACTGAAAAATAAAACTTTTTTTTTAAATCTTATTTGATTTGCATTTTATTGACTAGCGTTCATTTATCGATATTGAATTCTTGGACCAATTTTAATTTAATTATTGAACTTATTTAATTTCCGATATTCTATGTATTTTTATTGTAATTACTACAAAAAATCAATAATTAAACTGGAAAAAAAAGAAAGAATGCTCAAATATGCATAATTATTTGAACTAAATTTGATACATGTGTCAAATAAAATAGTTTTCACGTTTTTCTGTTAATTAAGATAACGATTCAGGCCTTTACATTTAGTTGTTAAAGAAGTTAAGCATAATGATTTTCTAAAAATATGAAAATTCAGATTATTTATCAACTGCTCTAAACATTAAATTAATTTAAATTACGATTAATTTCCCATTGAATTATGCATTATCCCAAATTATAATACTAATTATAAAATGTATATTTAAGCTACGGTCACAAACTAATAAAAAGTTTATTGCTGTTAGTTTACTTGATACTTTTACTCTTAAAAACTAAGCAATGTTTCTGTCTTATGAAATGTACAATTAAATATATTTAGAAGTCAAAAGAATGCCATACTCAAAAGTCATCTAGATCATTCAATTACATACAAATAGAATTCGAGGTATGATCATACACTCATAATATCACGCAGAGGAGGGGGGGGGGGAAACGCATAAGCTGTAAAATATCTAAAAAGATAAAAATTTGGGGTAACACCCCTGATTTATATAAAACAATTTAGCCAATGAAAACTCACATGCTTAAATTAGTTATTATAATAATTATATTTTTTTGGTTATTAAAAATAACATATTTCGCATCTATGAACTAATATATATATCTATGAATGATATTATATCGCATCTATTATAATTATATCTATTATAATTTCGCATCTATGAATAAAAAAAAATTATGTTTAGAAATATTTTTCAAAGCAAAGGGAAAGGACAATTTCTTATATGGTATGTAGTTAAAAATATTTATTGCTTTAGAAGTTATAAAAATCTTCTAAATAATACGAACATGTTTACTAAATGTTACATGAGACAACTTTGCAATAGAAATAATCGATTCTTTAAATAACATAAAGATAAAAATTAGACCTAGTATTCGTAAACTATAAAATCATTTATTACATTTTTTTTGTAGTTTAATCCTTTCAATATAAAAGTGGCACACGTCAATAACGCTTTAGAATTAGGTTAAATAGCTCATAATAAAAATAGTTATTTGATGGTTATTAACTTTTGGTTTAAAAATTATTGAAAAAGAAAACATCTTGAACAAATTGACCCAGCTCAGAAGTTCTTCTCTTCACTTGCATACAAATGTAGAGAACCGAAGTCAGACTTTGTCTACGAGCTTTTTTTAAAGAATAAAGTAAAATACTTGATTATAAAAGGCACCTAATTTACAAGGTGACCCAAAAAATGACACCAACTTTTATTTCTCTAAATATTGTATCTAGAGATATACTTCTAGTTACTAAACTTCATTAAATAAATTGGTCAAATTGTGTTAATGCATTTTAAATTCTGCCGAAGTTAATAATAAAAAACTGATAAGTTAAATTTGTATACGTCTCACATAGTCTAAAAGTGTCAATTAGTAAATTCTTACCTTAATTTCATCCATACAAACTCAAAATATCACATTTCTATTTAAAATTTATAGAGATATGCTTATTTTTATATTTCGAGTGACCAGTCACAAATTTAGATCAAAGCATTTTAGAAATGTAAATTTATTCAAAACAGAAAAAATATCATAAGTAAATATTTGTTTAGTAAGTACATCATTCTATTATCACTTCAAAGAAATTTACTAATCACGCATAGTGTTTTTCAATCTTATTGGTGATAGTTTTGACATCGACTTAACAAAGAAGAGAAGAGAAATTTGAAAAGACGAACGTTTAAGATGTCTCGGAAGTAATGGAATGCAGAGAAAGGAAATAAAATTATTTGCTCGCCCTGCGTGCTGCTTGAAAGAACAACATATTTGAGTAACAAGTTACGTATAGATATATCGACGATCTATGCTATATGCTATCGTAATAGAGACCTAATTATATTTGAATACAAATGCATTTTTTCGACTTCTCGACATCCTTGTAGGAAGTCGATTTATAAAACGATTTGGACATTGGAAAATATAAGGATTTTGTAGTTTGCAAAGAGGTATGTCATGCAGAATTGACATTTTAAATTGCTTCCTTCGGGTAATTTAATAGTTTTCCTATTATTAAATCCTCGGGTACGTTTCAGATTTATTATTTTTGGTTTATTTTCATTGTTTAACTAAGAAAAATTGGAGAATATATTCTTTATTATTAGGACGGTACCTCTTAAGTCGCAGAAAGTTTATAATTTTAATTGCCCAGTATATTTATGGCTTTGAGATACATCAGTTTTATTCAAATATTTAATTTCATAAAAAGTAGCTAAATTGATATGCAGTAATAAATCTTGTGCTTTATATTCAAAAAATTAAAAAGAATTTCGCAATAAATTTCAGGCATCAGAAATTTTTTTTGTTAATCATGTGGATGTGAAAATGAACGATCTATTAATGTTGGCCGCAAAATACTGAGCAATATTTGAGACGCGATTTCTGTGTTACTAGACACAAGGGTATATGCCAAAATAAAGCACTGTGTAGCACCTCTTTTCCCCCTTGGGCAGAGAGCGTTCCCTTGTGGCGTTTTACAGTAGACAAGCAGTTGAACGGGACACCTGCATCCTGAGGTCGACATTTTCCGGCGTTAGCGCAAAGGTTGCGCATAGCGAATACTTTCGGCTAGAAACGGTGGAATCCCTCCACCATACTGTTTTCTTTAAACTAATTGTCTATGTGTGTTTGTAAATTTTGTAGTGTAGATTTGTGTGTAGATTAAAAATATTATATTTAAAACCGGGCAGTTTATTAGAAAATCACAACACACTCACTAGAATTGTAACTTAAAGCGGGACAACACTAAGTATCCCGAACCTTATAAATCTTTATCCGATTTTTCTATCTTCTAAATGAATTCATTTTCGACTAAAGACTTCTGTAAACCGTGTGCCAGCAAAAAATCTCAGTACTTGGGTAACGAACATCATTTTTACTTCTGTAAAAATGCCTGCTGACGTGTGTATGATTAAAGCATCTCGGTATGCGAGGTACGTCACGTCTTTCCTCCGCAAGTAATTAATAGTGAGAATAAGAAGTTTTTAACAAGTTATACCCATCGAATCCTATAAAGTTGCTTTGCTACATACTGCCAACGACGTACTATGTCTCTAAATTAGAGCCAATTGGCGGCAGAGTCGCTTAATTCTGTGGATTAAATACTAGTATGACAAATATCAATTCTTAGTTACATTTTCCGCATAAATTCATGCAACCAGAGCTACACTGTGGCATTTAATGTTAAAAAGAATTTAATCAAGTTAATTTTAAAATAACTACATAAAATTTAGTATAAAATCCATGATAAAGTTGAGTAGAAAAAAAAGACTAAACTGAATCAGCTGGAGAAGCTTCTGATGCACTGGACGTCTCTGGCTCGGCGGATGATAGATTCACTTCCATGCAGCGGAATTCGAAGGCACGGATGGATATATTATCCCTATAGTATCTACATACGGTGTTATTCGGACAATCGCATCTAAAAAGGAAAAAGAAATGAGAGATGATAATCAAGGATTATTCACCAAGATAAATTTTAGTTAAGATTAATTTGCGATAATTTTGGATTTGCTGTACAAATAATGTAAAGACCTGACCTACTTTATTCCGGCTCAATTCCAGAATAAAGTAGAAGTCAGGCATGGCTATTTAAAATTCCTATGATGTACATAGCAAGCAATTTGACTTAAGTTCGGGGAAGAGCGAGATTGTGTTCTATTCTGCAGCGAATCAGCAACTTAATATTTGGTAAAAATCTAGATAACTGGGATTACGGTTAATAAATTTACTGGAGGTCTTTTGTTGAAGACGTATTTGGCAGGTGAATTTTCTTTATATCGATAAAAATTTCGGGTATGATTAAATATAACTTTCTTATCACTTAAGGGATTTCTAAACATTTTAATCTTCAAAAGTCTATTAAAGGTAAGAGCCATTTTGTCGATTACATAAATGTGCAATTTGTATAAACTTGAAAAGTCGGGAAGTTTATAAATTATATTTTAACAACGAATCTAACGATTGAAAAGAAGTATTCTGGCCTTTTCTCTATATACATTTTCTTCAAATTTCGGCACCCATCGAACATCTATTTGTGACAATCGTAAGAAATTTTATATAACAATATTTACAAACTTTAGGTACCCGTTAAACATTCATTTTTCTGCCCTATAATATATATCGTGAGAGGCTATCAAGGAGAATATATTTATAGATTTAAGTTGCTCGAACAGTAAAAATCTCAAAACCCTGCATATTTAAATGAAAATAAATTCATTTTAATTACTAAACAAATTCTAATATTATGCTAAATCTGGTGGGATTTTACTCAAAAAATTTTTTTGAGCTTACCAATTTGTGGTTATGAGCTTGAAAACTATAGCATCACAACACATTAGATTTGCCATTCAAAACATTTGGCTAATATATGTTTAGAATGGAATATTCGTTCTATATGACCTGAATTTTCTATTCTATCTTAACTTTAGACGACAAACAGTCCTCTTTATTTACAACCCAAATTTCAGCAATTTTCGTTGTCTAGAACGTCGCTCCCAGTTCGCCTGATATATTTGAAAATTTATGCATATGAGTTTTTAGTATTAATTATGATTATTTCTAGTTACGATATAAGGTATGTAACCATCTTATATTGCTTAATAATGTCAACTTTTTAAAGTCTTATAAAGTTGACTTAAGTTACTGTTTGAAGTTTTTTCTGTATATTCCTTTATTAAAAAAGCGATATGCTACTTTTAAAAGTGATTAATAAAATGCCTGGAGCCATTAACACATATACAATAATTTGAAGGAACATGAACTCAAATGGTCTCTATAAACGGGGAGTCTTACAATTCAAATATCGCTTAACCGAAAATTCTTTTATTGTAAAAGTCATCTATGATCGATCATCAACTTCCTGTGAACAGAACATGGTCATGTTTCGTTTCTGGTCAATGTTTTAAGCGAAACCATCTTGAATCCTAAGGTCTTGAATCTGAAGACGTGACATTTATGTACGAACATCTATCCTATAGTGCAGTAATTGTGATACAAGTAAAGCTATTCTAAACGAGATTCTATGAGATCAGAACGGTCCAGGTAAAGCAATTTCGATATGTACTGAAAATTTGTAAAAGAGATGATCGTAACATTTTTTTTACCATACTCATTTATATGTACTTATTAACCCCCTCCATTAAACAATTCGTTCTATACTGAAATTAATTCCACCCGAATGTATCCTCAAGAATCCTGAACGACTGAAGTGCCCTTTGTTTTTCTATAGATGATTTATAGATTTCTTTGTGAAATTCTGCAATTCGACACTCGAATTACTCGTCATTCGATACAAAGTTATTTATATTCTACTTCTTTATTGCTAGAAATTTCCAATTCCATCACTCGTCAGTGTACTTGAGCTATGTCACTATCAGAATTGCTAGTATAAATATTTTCAAAACAACTCTTCTATATCAAATCAATGTTTAAACAGTCAAGAACAAATTTCGTGCAATTTGAGCATTATTTAAAAAATATTTTTAGAAGCGAAAGTGCTTAATTACATTTAACTGCAATTTATAAAATATTTCGAATTCTGTGTATTTCCCAAGGTCTTTCTTTATTGGAATTTCTATTAATAAAGCTGAATATGTAATGGAGGTCTAAAGGTCATATCATTTGACCTAAACTACTAGATTTGGCCCATATATACCTTGAAGGGCGAGTATGTGAGCCTCAGAACGATTTTGAACGTAAAATTTTAATGAAAATTATTGCAGAAAAATGCTGAAATTCATCTTAATTTCCGAGAATATTGCCGCACAAGAATAAATTTCGCCCCTTTTCAAAATTTAAGAATCTTTAACTATTTACATTTCATAGTCCTTCGAACTTTTCCTGAATTTTGGTAATTAAAAATTTTTTTTGTTTCAGTTTACAACAATAAATACTTTACCCTGAAATTCAAACTATTTTCATTGAAGCGGCAATATATTTGTCGCGTGATTTTTTCATCATTTAAAGCTAAGGAATAATTCTATGTAATATCTTTTTAGTTTACAAGGCAAAATTAAAATTACAATATATTGAAAATTAGAAGATAAATGAACCAAACCTTTACATTTTATTAGTACAATGATATTATAGGACCGTTATCTATTAGAAAAGTTTACGTGAATATGAGTAATATAAGAAAATTAAAATAACAACTTTCATGTCAAAATTTAATGGAAAATTGAACTTGAATTTGTGTCTAAATTGTTTAACCGAAATTAAACATACCAATATCCTCGACAAATCATTTGGTAGCCAAAGACGCATTGCATAGTTCTTTGGATTGAATCCTAATTTAGTGTGCCCCCACGTTTTCCGCCAATAGAGTAACCAAAAAAGTAAGTAGAATAATTTTCATAGTAACCCTAATATTGATTTGTTTACAATTTTTTTCTGCTATTTGATTCGTAGATCTACTACAGTAATTTGCATGAAATGAAAACTCAAAATGATTGATAAATAAACATCCATTAAAGAATGTAATTGCATTTTTTAACTAAAAATATTAATACTAACAAAACATTCAGTGTTATTTTTAGAGCGAACTATAAACATTTTTCTTGCAATTCTTACCGAATTATTTTATTCTAAACAAAAATAATCTGTTTACGAATCTTGTCAGAACAGAAACTAAAAACATCTGCTCTAAATTTTCGAAATCGTTTGTCTTTATTTCACCGTTTCTCATTTTTATATTATCTTACCATTCAAATGGAATTCTATGCGATTTGCTGCTCCTTTTATGGATTGCTTGATCATTCGATAAGTCTGGGCGTGCAATAATTGATTGGGATAAGCAGAAAGATTACGATCATAAATATTAGGAGTAATAGTATTTTATTTGAGAATTCCAAGTTTACATAATTATCGAAATATATATATAAAAAGCGCCGACAGAACGACGTTTGTATCATTGAAAAGTTTCGTTGTTTTTTTAAATGGAAATTTCTAAATCTTTTCAGGCTTAAATGAAGAATTAGTTGAACCGTGTAAATGTTTATTCCTTCAAAATTCTTTTTAAATAAAGCATCCATTCCTAGCAGCTTCGCTACTAGGAATGGATGCTTTCGTTTTTCCTTGTGCTGTTCTTGTTATTATCAGAATCTGAGTTTAATGAGCTAGCGAAGCTACTAGGTTCCAGCTCCCGATATGGCGAAGCCAGAATAATTTTTTTTTTAAAGTTGAAACATTCTGCCCGGTGCTTTCATAAGATGTCGAAGGCCTCGCGTGGTCGAAAGTGGTGCAGCCACTTTCGAAAGATTTGTTACCTCTGAATTCAAGAAGAGATTCAACAACTGTGATGATTCAACAACAATGCTAAAAAAATTGAATTTCCCGCCTTATGCAAGTTGCATTCTCATCAGTACTTTTAATATTAATACAACTAATTACGATTCACAGACAAAATTTGTGAAATTAAAGGACGGAAATAGTCGAGTGATTAAATAAGGAGACGAGTGCGAAATTTGAAAGACGTGAAAATGTTCACGATGAGGAAAAGTGATAATGATTGTTTACAGATATTGAACAGAAGATCAATTAGAATCAAAGATTCATCATTACGCCATTGGCAATGCATTTCGCTCACATATCCCGTTCATTTCATCATGGCAAGTGGCATCTTTCTACGACAAGGGCACACTGAAGCTCAAGTCCTGTTGAGATAAATGCTTCAGCAATGGTGGTAAATACGTTGAAAAAATATAAGATTTGTATTTCATTACACAATAGTAGTTTTCTAATAGTAGTTTCCTCTTTCAATTCCTTAACTGAACTTGGTTCCTCGATACTTCTCGCACTTACTGGAACTAGTGACGTTGGTTTTTTTTTTTAAATCTTGGATAAGGCTAGGAAGAAAAACCAATTTCTACAGTTTATAATTTACCGATAAATAAATCCATGTACATTCCGATATTACTGTATTCAAATTTAATTTTAAAATATCTTAATTTAATCTGCTCAATTTTGCCATTTAAAGCATTAAGCCTGGTACGGCATGGAAATGCAATAAAAGATACTTACACGCTTGGATATTCCATTTCAAACTTACGTTCATGGTTATAAACGTTATAAAACTGCCAGTGGCATGGATTGTATTTTCCACAAGTGAATCGTGTAGAGTTTTCAATTGGTACCTCAATAAACCACAGTAGAAATCAAATATATAAATAAGATTAATATGAACACATTCCAAGAAAAATTCTTTGGACATTTTGATGAAGTTAAGCTATCCATTCAGATATCGTCTCGTGGAATGCGAAATATTTTGCATAAAGCTGCACAGCCATTATGGCTTTACTTCATATTGCAAGTTAAATACAGGTTATTAAAATTCTCTTCGTCTATCAGTAATTTTTAAAATATTCTTCCTATTTGAATAAATTTCTGAATTTCTTACTAGCAAATTTGCAGCTAGCTTCAGAACATCGAGTTGCTTTTGAAAACTAACTTTTCCTATTTACCGAGACATTGAGATTAATCACTAAATACATCAACATAAGATGAAGCATTTTTAATATCAAGAGGAGAAATCCATTTGCGGACTTTTATTTACTTCCAGTGAGTATATTTGGCTTTTAACGTTAAATGAATCGAAATTCCGCTGAAACACTGAAAGTTTTCGAATGATTCGGTGGGGTGACGTACATAGAAGCAAGTCCAATTAGTACAGAATGCCCCAACAATAATGTTGCAGCATATTCATGATATTGGCAGGCTTTTGAAATATCGAACAACATCTTGGAGGTATCGTACAATATCTTGCGTTAATAGGGAGTACATTATGATGCATTTATAAATTCTTTTTATATATTCAAAAGTTCTCAATTCACAGTGCTCCTGGATATTAAAATACCATTTAAAGTTCATTGGAAGATTACAAATTAGCTAAAGCAGATACAAATTAGAAAACAAGTTGCAGAGACAACATTTAATAAAAAATTAAAACGGAAGAATACAAAACGAAAAAATCCATTGCTTCAATTCTTAAAATTGTAATAGTAGTCTGAAGTTTAGATCCTAGATATAATATACAAGGATAGAAAGAATGTTTCAATACACACATATTTAAGAAAATTAAATAGCGTGTTTTTATAACAAATATCATTCAAGACAAATTATTAATAAACTAACTTACGCTAATATTCCCAAGAATCGTTACATTAGCTGTAGTAGTTACCACAGGCGCTGTGTAGGCTCGTCCGATACCTCTAGTAATCACATAAACACCTCTGAAGTTGTCAATAATACTCATAGTGGTATTGAAAAGATTCACGCTCGATTCAGTCAAGTTGTCAATAGTACTCATAGTGGTATTTAAAAGATTCACGCTCGATTCAGTCAAGATGTCAATAGTACTCATAGTGGTATTTAAAAGATTCACGCTCGATTCAGTCAAGATGTCAATAGTACTCATAGTGGTATTTAAAAGATTCACGCTCGATTCAGTCAAGTTGTCATTCATATTGAGCTCTGTTGTTGCGTTTCCATGAAGGCCGATGATTAAAAGGCAAAAAACGGTCACGCTATAGAACATCATCTTTTCAGAATAAGATAAATATTAACTAAAAGAATCTAATATGGCAACATCACTCGAGCTTTTATATAGTTGAAAGACAGGAAATTGATTGATTGATTGATAAAAATCCAGAATTTTCTAGGCGATTCAAGAATTTTCAAAAATTCTTTAAGCATTAAATTTTTAAATCGTAGTTCTCAAGTTTGCAAACTAATTTGTACAACAGCTGAGGAAGAACAAGGGATAATACTCTTAGGATGCAGAATCATATTAAAACAAAGACGTTTCCCACTAAACATTCTCCTGTCTTTCTTTTGGGTTGGACCTTAGCAATTTAGAGTTCAGAATGTCGTTAAATCCATAAATCGTATGTTTTCATGGAGTTGTTGCGTGGTAAGAACCGTGCAATGAAACGATGAAACGTGTGATAGCCAACTGCGAATTAAGATAGTAAGAAAGTTAGTTCATCGAATGCAAAGCTATGATCTAATTTATTACAGAGCACATCGAATGAAAATGTATTGTGTGAGAATCAATTTTCCTCTTCCATTTTGAACCTATACAATGACATTTCAATGGCGGCACCCAACATTTTGAGCTGCGATCAGATGCGAGGACGATACTTGGGATTACACTGTATTTCCAAGCTTTCTTCTTCTCCATCTTGTGTATAATCGTCTCCAATGTATTTAGCCTGCATTATGCCTACATTAATTGCGAAACTGCTGTGAATTCGAGTCTCGAACACGCTGTCTTTCGTTTTTTAAGCCGAGAGTTTATAATCAGGCCACTGCGGAATTTTCCAAAGTTAGAAGAAATTAATGTCATCAGATCTTAGCAAACTGCGAAACATGCCTGTGAAGACTTTAAGCAATTTCTGATAATACTTCTAAATATAATGTCACCCAATAATGACTCCCGACAATTCTAATAATCTATAATAATAAAGGATTCGAAAATTAAAATTTTTAATAATCTGCACAAGTAGTTTTCATTTTAAATAATCTTTTTTTACAAGAATGTATTCGCCTCCCCCTTCCTTTGTCTTGAATCAAGTAAAAATGCATCTCAATTATTCAATTTTATTTATTCAGTTTAGCGGTTAACGCTATTATAGTGTTAAATATGAATAATGATCATAAATATGAGACATTTTAAGTTTAAATAGAGGAAGGCGAGAAATAAGGAAGCGTTAGCATTGACTAATTATAGGAATTAAATTAATGAATACTCCACTTACATTTATTTAGAATTTCATTAGTGGGTAGGTATATTCTTAAATAAATTATATCCTATTCTGAGTTCGATTTCTGATTAATTGATTGATTTATAACCCCTGTTTCAAAATACTAAGGAAAAAATCTAAGGAAGTATTTAAGTATAAACCATGGTCAAATAACGAGGGCTACTTTTGAGCTGACAACCCATTCTGATTTTTACACCGCAACAACAGGAGGATATTTGATTTTCACAGATTTAACATGCATCAGACATAACATCAAGTAACATGCTAATTCTTTTAGTGGAATTGGGTCTGGAATTTACATCTCTGCGCTCATTAAACCAAGACTCTACTACTGGTTCTCCTTGTCACACAATAAGCTTATTTGTTATAATGATTGCTCTACCTTAGTGTTAAAAAATAATTTTTAAATAAATCTTTATTCTTTCATTTGGTATATGCATTTTAACTTTCTGTTTAACAAATAAATTTTTAAAAAGTCAACATAATTAAATGATTATGCAAAAACGAAAGAAAGAATTAGAGATAATGAGTGTTTATTCAGTAAAAAATAAATGAAATACAAAATTAAGATATTTTGTAAATACCTTTTTAACAACAAACAAGCTCGCGCGCACGCGCGTTTTGGATAATTAATGCTTCCAGTTGGAAAAACAGTAAATTTGATACCAAGATTTTGTAGAATAGTGTAAATTTCTTTATAAAAAATTAAGAAAATGATTTTGAAAGGAATACATTTTTATTAGATAATGTTACAACCTGTAATTTTGCTTCCCTTCACGAATAGTGTCATCGTAAGGAAGACAGTTTTAACGATCAGCCCTGTGGGTACTGATCGGGTGCCGCGTTAGTAATCTCAGAGCTTGGTGACAAACTTGGCGACTTGGCGATGAATTTGGCGACAAAATGGATAATGCTGGAAACTTCGAGAATTTTCACGATCCACCCAATAGGAACTGAGAAACGCCCAGATACACCCTGATTGGTCCAGAGGGTTCTCGACCAGCCTCCCGGAAACTATAAAAGGCCGGCACTCTCCAGCTGCATATCGTCTTTGGGCCCTGTACAACTTTTTTAAAACTAGCAATGACTGATCAAAAATTAAAAAAGAAATCAAAAATTAAAGACAGAATAGTTCAAAGTCTCACCGTTGCCAAGCAAAGGGATATCTTTAAATTTCCTGCTTTCAAAATCGTCTGTATTTATTCAATTATTTATTAAATTTTTAAAATAATAGCAATTATTGAATAATGAGGTGCAAAGAAATAAAATTGGTGTTATTGAAGATGAAAAATATTGGATTTTTAGATGGTTTTAAAATATATCATGCATATTAATTTATTCATAATTTCTACTTGTATATTAATTTATTCATAATTTCCACTTGTATATTAATTTATTAATAATTAATTATGGAAAGGCGGTAATAGTTTGATTTATTTCTAATTAAATGAATATTTAAATAAACTTTGCATTTTAGGAAGTTGATATAATTTTTTTTGTTTTGTCATTAAAACTTTTCATTCTTTCTCAATATCAAATATGCACAGAAAAAGAATTTCTATCCACACATACAGAAAAACGTGACACTGAGATTTTAAATTACAGTCAATTTAATGTTTATGCATTTCTCATTTAGATGTCTTTTCTTCGCAACGATTTGTTTTAATCATTGTAATGAGAAAGACGATACAGAGCTTTATTTACACGTCGTTTTGATGTTAAAGAAGATTAGATTCTTCCGAACACAGCGACAGATTTAAAAAAAAAAGTATGAAATTTGATACTGAATATCATGACAAAATACTTTTCAAACTGATGAAATAAAGGGGAAAATGCATTAATTTAAATGACGTTGAAAAATAATGTGAAAAATGTATTCCTCCTTACTTTAATGACGCAATGCAACGCCAATGTGATGCCAATGTAAACACCAGAGAATATTATAGTATTGTAATCGTATTATCGTATCTTACTGAAAATCTTATTGTATCATTACACTAGTTAACAAATGAATCGGAACTGGGATGAAACGACGTATAAATCAGCAATGTATAAAAGCTTTACTTTATGTCAAACATCAGTAACTTATTTACGATAAGGCAGTTGCTTAGAACCGCAAGAAAATCGATTAAAAATTAATCTATTTGTTAAATAAATAAATTTGCAATGAATATATATCTTTCTCCAATTAAAAAATGGAATAACACTAGTTGCCTCGGGCAACCAGTTTTTTTCGGCGGGGGTATTATTATATTTTATTTCAGATAAATATATTTTTTTAAATTCTATTCAGCTAAATTGTGTGACATTAAAGTCGTATTATTTTAATTATCTAACTTATTTTGTGTAATAAGTACATGGAACTTTAATAAGAACATGGACATGGATAAGTAGATGAAAGCCGTCCTACGATATCATAAAGCTGTTAAAAACATAAATTTCAATACATTTATCTTTTAAATTCGGTAATATTATTAGTTGACTTTTTTATTTGTCTTGTAATTTCACAAATATTAAGCAGAATTTTTTTTCTCTTTAGCTGAAAATAAGGAAGAAACAATGAAAACAGTTGGATTTTCAAGCTAACAGTGTAATCTGTTGTTAGAAATCAAGCATAAAAAATATGCTAAAATTCAACAAAAATTTACATTACTTTTTAATTGCTATCATTAAAAAGAAAATTTAATAAATTTTAAAGAGGCGTAAAACTTACTTTAATGCATTAATATTTTTGAAAATTATAACTGAAAAACTTCAAAATTCAGCTAAATTTTTATTTAATTAAAATTCTAAATAAAATTTATAAAATTAATTAAAGTCAAAATATTTAATTATAATTTCAAATTTTTAAAATTCCAATAAGCGCCACCACATACTCACAAACACATTCATCTTTATTATTAGTATGGATTAATATTCTTTATCGAATATAATTGGTCACGTTCCTATATTGACTTAGTTACTACTGTATTTGAAAATAGCGAACGTCTTTTTTAATAACTTCACGAACAAGCGTGTATATAACGCCGTCATGTGTCTTAAAAAATAAATAAGTACATTAGTATTTTTCAATAATTATTAAAACGAAAATTTAACCTAAAATAAATAATTAATATGATGATTAAGTTAAAAATGGGTTGAAATATGTAAATAAACTGACCAGGTTGACATCTTAATAGACAGCGGAGTACCTAAATTAATTATCTAGATTATTAGAAAGAGCGATAAAAAGTAGTTCTAAAATGCAATTATTAAAATAATTCTTTCGCATAAAAAAACATGCAACCATGAAAATTATTCTCGAATCCACCATCATTCTCATAATTTTACATAACCAAACATCATTTAAAAAGCAATTAAAATTTTCCTTTTTAATTTTTCATAATTACATTTCACATCAAAACATTCACAAAACTCTACGCAACTAAATACAAAATTCACCCCCCCCCAAACAGTATGTTAATGGATGCAATTATAAATTCTGCGAAGCTAACTAAAACTTCCTTTTGCGTAGGATGAAGAGACTCAGATTTCTTTCTTTCTTCTTTTTTTCCGAGTAAAAACTAATTTCGATAAAAGTGGAGGCTTCTCTTTACTCAAAGGAAACCCGGATGAACCCAATTTCCTGTCATAAAACAAATAACCTCTTAAGGAGAAGCGAGAAACGATTCATCCGCGGTGTTCTCACCACAAATTTTCGAGCAATTATCTTTTATTTGCTCTGGTTGTTTGCCTTATTCTCGGTTCCGTAACTGTCATCCTCGTCTAATTTTATCAGCTTTTCTTTGCCGTCTCTATTACAGTTCCTTTTCTAAGTTTCGAAACCGGAAGAGAAATCTGTTTACTCCTGAAGAACTTTGGAATTTTTTAATGTTTGCAGAGGATAAGTGAAAAAATATTGCAGAGAGAGGTACAGGGAGATACATAGTTGTTAATTAGATATTTTAAGTTACTTGTTAAATTCTAATTAATTAATGATAATTATATATTAATTTAGACGCCGTGCACCCGTGGGATTATTATCAAATCAATTATTAGCGACACACCATAGAATCGATGAGGGCTTGAAGAATATAGTTTAGGAATGTATATATAGAGTGGTGGGTTT